>PYAF01004467.1:612091-658235 GCA_007407185.1 Glycine tomentella
TGGGGGGGGGGGGGGGGGGGGGGGGGGGGGTGGTTTGTTGATGACATAGGTTGTATGTCTCAACATTTTATTTGGTTTCTATTTAATGAATAATTTTACTGGATGAGAACACAAAACCTTGTTTTATATGGTAATAGCTCACTTTGTCTGTGGATTTCACTTTACATTTTTAATCAAATTTACAGCAACATTGATGGCGTTACTGGATTTAGCAAGGAGGACTCCCAAGCAGTTTTGAAGTTTATGCAATCAACTATTGAGTTGGCAACATCTAATGGCTTGGTAAATGTGCAATTTTTTTTGCCTTTTTTTTACAATTTGTGCACAAGAAATAATGTATTCTCACCTGCGATAGTCTTGACTTTCAGTTGCTTTTCTTCTTCTATGGTTACTTTTCACTTAATGCGTAATAGCTTGAGTTATTTTTGAATTGGTCCCTTTATCCTTTGCTGAATTAGTAAAGGCTAGCTTTGGCTAACGTGTCCTACTAATAAATTCCATATTCAACTGCTGCATACTAAAATTTGATCTGCTTTAGGTTGTTAATGCTGCAATGATAGTGGATCCTTCAGCTAAGCAAATAATTTCAAGTGCATGTGATCAGATTTTTTCTTGGAACACTTGTAAAGACGACAGCTGCTATAGAAAGCCAGAATTATTTAGTTCATATCCTATAAATTCCAGTAGATGTAAACCCCATGAACCATTGCATTCAAACAGTTCCTCCGATCATATTAAACAACCATATATAGATGTTGCATGTTTATATCCTCGGCAATGGGCTGAGCAGCAATCTCATTCACAAAGTTCAAATTATTGGCACCCTTTGCGACATGCTGCCATTGTAGCTATAGAATCATCTGCTACCAGGGATCGATACCTTTTTCCCAGTGAAGGAAATAGTGAAGATAGATATCTGGAATTGGATAGTGATAATTCTTCTTGGACTAGCTCTCCAACAAAGAGACATAATCCAACAAAGAGACATAAATCTGGGTGTGCAAATGTAAGTTTACCTACACCTGATATTTGGTCTATTTAGTGAAACCTGGAGGTCTATTTAATAAATTAATTGTAGTTGTCCATTTGTATGAATTGCTACCATGTCATTCGTACAAAAGTATTAAGAACAACTTAAACTCCTGGTGTTGCATTCTTAGTTTCAAGTAACTTATTCTGTAGGAAACTTTATAGAGGTTCCTAGAGTATATTAAGTGTGCAATATTTTTTGGATAAGTATATATTGTTTAGAAGGCTAAGAAGGTAGAATCGTGCATTTACTTTACGTGTTTATTATTTATGTGACGACTGTGCAAATAATGGTCTGGATGAAAACTATGACAATTACTTGCTCATAATCTAGGCCTAACCTAACGAAGCATCTCACACCAAATTCAACAGGGGCAATATGGAAACATAAAATACCATCATTTTCCTTGATTATAATTGTTGATTATTTTCAGTTGAATATATTTTGTGTAAAGCTTTATTTCTCTGTCGGGTTACGGTGATTCAGGGTGAGGATGATGATAGATTGAATGCTCACTGTCAGACTTCTGATCAGCCGCTGGCACGACCTTACTTATGCACTGGTTATGATATATATCTTGTTTGGGAACCATGCGCAATGTAAGCTTATAGAGTATATAGTTCTATAACTTTGAATCATTTATGTCTTTGCTCAGTTCGTTTGAAGTCTAAATAGGCCTTGTCTACTCATCTATGAAGGGAATATCAAGATAAGAGGCTACGAATAATATTCTGATTCTTTCTTTTTTAATGCCATGCAAATATGAAGGGAATTCCTTTCTTCTTGATTCTTAAAATAGGAGAAATCCTTCAAATCTGATTCTCCTTTAATATGAAGTTTCACTTTCAGATAGTTAACCTTTTTCCAAAGTAGTTCTTTTCTGATAAATTTGTCTTCCCCTGTGATGTCAGGTGTGCAATGGCCCTTGTCCATCAGAGAATTAGGCGAATATTTTATGCTTTTCCAAATCCTAATGCCGGTGCCTTGGGTAGTGTTCACAGATTACATGGAGAGAAAAGCTTAAATCATCATTATGCTGTTTTCAGGGTTTTGTTACCTGAAAAAGCCCTACATAAACATTTTAATGTTTGGTAATATGCTAATTGTTAGAACGGTTTTTTGATATTACTTGCTTTCCTCTAGATTTTTGTGTCGGTTTTTACGATATATTTTTTGTCGGTCAAGGAAGACATGGTCAGATTGGCCCTTGTACCATTATAGCTATGTATTCGAATTTTGATTATGTTTAAACTAATTACCAATTTAATACATTCTCTGAAAATTTTGGTATGCTGTAAATTTTGCAAATGTAGTTATTCTTCTAAATTCTAATTGAGTATTATTGACAAGGATAGACAAAATTATATTTGTCACAAACATAACTTATGTATCCTACAGGCTACAATTATGTTTAGTTCACGTGGCGGCCCTACAAGCATTTAAGAGAGGCCCTAAATCTTGTGATTGGTCCACAAATTTGTAGCGCTAGCATTAGTGCAGGAAAAAATGAATAGCGAAATGGCACCGCTAAATTGTGTAGCAATTAAGAAAGCCATAATAAGAGTTCAAAGGTAGTAATAGCGAGTGCCTTGTATTCTGCTTCGGCACTAGAACTAGAAAGAGTCAGTTTCTTTTTGGAAACCCAAGTTAGTAGGGTTTTTCCTAGAAATACGCATAAGCCAGTAGTGGATTGTCTGCTATTGGGACAGCCAGCCCAGTCGACATCGGAGAATGCAAAGAAGGTGGTTAATAGTCTCCGGGTGATGGTTAAAAAAACAACTCTTTCAAAAGCTAAAAACAAATTAAATGGTACTTTTTATATAATAATCCTAACTAATTAGTTTATTTTGGAAACTAAAGGAAACGATAGAAAAATTGCAAAAAAAAAAAAAGAAAATTACACATTTGTTATAATAGAAATTTTCAGATTTGTAAATAAATTCAATTCTAATAACTTATTTTGAGTTTGAGTTTGTTAATATGGCTTGATTTATTATAACATGTAATTATGTCATGATATCTATTTGACATGATCATTCTCTAAAAGTGGTTGTTTAAAAGTTTTGTAAAATAAATTTTAGAAAAATTAACTTAAAGTATGAAACTGCATCTTCAACCACAGTTTTTATGGGATTTTTAAGAACAATGACGAATTTATTAGTTTATGATTGGATTAGACTAAATTTGAAGTTCGTTATGAGGTAATAACAACTTCTAAATTAAGAAGAATTGGTTCTTAATACTAAAATATTCTTTAGTAAACATAAAGATATATAATATGTGAAATTCATTTTAAGTTTTTAAAAAAATTTAACATTGAAATAAAAAAATGTTGAAGTTCTTAATTTTGATGTAAAAGACTCGTTAATAGTGAGTTCAAAACTAAATTGAAATCAAACTATTAAAAACACCACTGTCACTTTAATACAGATTGAAAAGGTGGAAAAAGTGCAATGATTTGGTACGTTGATACCATCTCTCAACTTTGACCTAAATTTTTTTACATTTTGGCTGATAAAAAGTTTTAAATTTCAATATGATTGCCAAATAAGATTGGACAATAGTGTACCTTATTATGATAATTTCTTAACCCCGCCAAGAGATACATTTATTTTTTGAACTAAGAAGCCTATCTTAAAAGCATTATCAGAGTAATTGTTGTTTCTGTTATGATGAGTTATGATAATTGTAATAGAAATATACTTCTATAGTAATTTTGCATCTACCCTCCTCAGACCCCATTAGGTGGGAGCCTCGTGTATTGTGTTACCATTTTTATTTTCTCTTCATTTTGTTTTTAAGACACATGAAACTTTTAAGATGATCCTCTCTTGGGTGTTATTTGCAAGATACAGTCATGGTTTATAACTTGTTTAGCAAATTATATATCTAGCATTTGGTTTTTTAGTTCTGCTTTTAAGGGCATGAATTCCTTAAGATGTCCATATAATGATCTCATTCTCATTTTTTATCAGCTCATTATGGTTGTTGATTCCCGAGATCCACTATTCTATCGCTGTCCTGATCTTGAGGTAATATTAAACTGCGAAGTGGAAGGTAACGTTCTTTACATGTGATAGATATATGATTTAGTACATAATTCTTTACATGGGAAGATACATAATTTGACAGAAAGGAACAGTTTTGTGGGGTTGCATATTGCATTAACTGGTTTTTGCATCATGACAATTAAGTTTTAGCTCCATGGTCAATCCCTTTTGAAATAATTCCCATCACTCCATCAGTGTGCCAAGGAACATGTGGGATGATATGACAGGGCATTCAAACGAGGATATAGAGAAGTTTCAAATATTAAACATGATATTATTATCATTAGAGATTATTTTGGCTTAGCTTATAACGAAATTGCTACTAAGATACAAATGCTAGTAAAAATAAAGATAAAGAATATAATAAATGTATCAACATGACTGTATTTGTGATTTAACTCTGTTAGATACAACATATAGTTTCTGATGATTAACCACTTTTAACTGAGTTTAAACTTTTTTGTTTGAATAATTATTCTAATTACATGTGCTAATCATGATTTATTTTGCTTTGATTTTATGCGACAGGCATATGCACGAGAGGTTGATGAGCATAAACGCACATTGCTCTTGGTTAATTAGGCAGATCTTTGACCAGCTTCTGTCAGGTTTAAACTTTTTGTATATGGTTTATTGTAATATTTCATTAAATCAACACTCTTGGTTTTCCTTCCAGCTAATATTTTTATCATTTGTCTTCTCCCCTGCCATTTTTTCTTGCAGAGAGAAATGTGTAGAGTATTTTCATGCTCATAATATTCTATATATCTTCTGGTCAGCTAAAGCTGCTTCAGAAGCTGTTGAAGGTTCAGGGAAGAACAATAATCTAGACACGGAAATATATGACAGGGATGAGCTTCTTGCATGGTTGCAGTAGGGAGAAGAGATAGTAGATATGAGGAGAAATTCTAGCTCTGACACAGGGCCATCTAATATTCATTCTTCTGGTGAAAATGTTGCTGGTAGTTCCTCATCAAATAATGTAATAGTGTGATTTGTCGGGTATCCTAATGTTGGCAAAAGTTCAACTATTAATGCTCTGGTTGTTCAAAAAAGGACAGGCGTCACCTTTACCCCAGGGAAGACGAAACATTTTCAAACGTTAATTATTTCCAACAAATTGACCGTTTGTCGTCCTGAATTAGTTTTTCGATCTTTCTCAAGCTCAAGGAATAGGATGATTGCTTGTGGAGTTTTGCCTATAGATAGGATGACTGAACATAGAGAGGCTGTTCAAGTCGTAGCTGATAAAGTTCCAAGACATGTCATTGAGGAGATTTATAAGATGAGCCTACCATAACCTAAGCCATATGAGCCCCAATCACGCCCCACTCTGGCATCTGAACTTTTGAGAGCATATTGTGCTTCTCGCAGGTATGTTACCGCTAGTGGACTGCCTGATGAAACTAGAGCTGCTCGTCAGATATTGAAAGATTACATTGATGGGACACTATGAAATGCCCCCAGCAATGTCAAATGTGGAACTAGACTCCGTTAACTTGCATGGCTCTGTTTCATCTGGTACTGAAGATGTTGATGGCAAAGTTGCACCAGATTTTGAGCAAGTGTTGGATGACCTCAATTCATTTGACATGGCTAATGGACTTGTTTCTAATGAAGTTACCATCAAGAAGTCTGATGCATCTCATAATCACCATAAGAAGCCTCTGGGGTAAATAGATCGTTCTCAGAGAACATAGAATAATGATGCTGATCCGATGCCAATTGTAAGGTCATGTGAAGGTCTAGTTACTAGTTGTGAAAACCGGTTCGATCATTGACCTGGTCGAGGTAGTGGATTAGTGGTTCAGTGGTCCAACCGGGGGGTCAGTAATTGGTCCGGTTTGACCCGGTCTATATCAAAAAATTCAAAATTCTATTATATATACTTATATATAACTAACATTATTTGATTAAGAAAAATTCATCCATAATTTCATACTCAAAAGCCTAAAATAAAAATTGAAGTATTAAAGTTGATAACACAAATAAAGTATATTAATAATAATAGAAAGTAAATAGTAACCGACTAGATTAAAAAAATAAAAATGAGTCAAAGGCCCATTTCGAAATAAAAAAAGCAAAATAGGAACTGTAAAAAGAAAAAAAGGGAGTATAGGAAGCAATGGCAAGAAGCCCAACTAAAAAAACCTAATTTCCTAGTATAGTTATACACGTTCTTCTCCTCTTCTTCTTTACGTGTTGCGATGCGCGCCGCTGCTGTGCTTCGCCACTATTGCCGTGCTTGGCCTCTTTTCCTGCTAGTTTGCTACGCTAGCCTCTTTCTCTTTCTCTTCCTCTTCGATCATCATCGCCTCTTCCTCTTCCTCTTACTGCTGCGTCTTTTCCTGTTTTGGCGGTAGTGGTGACGGTCGAAGGGTGAAGCAATGCGTGGTGGGCTGGTGCTTGGAGTCACCGGGTTTCATCGAAACCGGCCGGGTTTGACTCAAAGACTGAATTAGTTATATATTTTGTTTGTAATACATTGTACAACTAAAATCCTTCATGTGTTACGTGATATAAAAAATGGACGATATTGTTTTGGTCACTAGCTAGTCAAGTAAATACTAAGTGTGTATTTGGATTAGATTATTTTTAAAAAATTATAATCTGTTTTCATTAAAAAATGTTTTAATCTAATTTTCTCTTATTTGGTAATATTGTTAAATATTTATATCATATTTTATATTATTTCTAATACCAATGAAAATGTTTTGTTTTAAAAAAAGTAAGATTTTGGAAATTATGATTAAAAACCAACAAATTGTTTTCTAACTGGATTTTGCTCAATTTTATTCCTAGTGAGTTAATTAAATTACAAAATCAAATACTAAAACAAATTTAACCAATTAAAATAAAATAAAATATCTTAAAACTACTTTTCATTTAAAATATCTAAACACATTTTTTCACACAATAGATTATGTCTATATTTAATTAGTAAAAATAAAATAATCAACAAAAACTATCTAATTTAAACACACATTATATAAACAATGTAATTTTTTTTTATCTGTAATAACAATGTATTTGAATACGAGAGTCAGTTGGATATTAAAACCAATTCATCCTCAATTCCTTACACATAACTGTTCAATCAACTCACTTGAAATGTTTACAAACAATAAACCAATCATATACTAAGTCTTACAATTTTATTTTGTTTGTTACAAGTCTTGCAACAAGGATATAAACATTTAAGTGGCATAAAGTTGGAAAACAAAGAGAGATTAATACAGAGGGAAATAAAGAAACGATCAACCAAACAAAAATAGATTAACAATAATCAAAAAATATATATTAACGATTTTGTTGTTTTATATTCTAAGTACATAGGTCATACGGTTAAAAATATAAAAATATTTAAAAAATATCATATCAGTAATAAAAAAGTATATTTATTGCATTCATAAAATATTTTTTTTAGCTCTTTGATATACAACTAGTTATAAAGGAAAAAAAAACATAAAACTAGAAGTGAATATTTCTTGTCTAAAGCCAATTTGAAAGAACCTTTTCCAGCAACACATACTTTTACATGAGAATATTTCTTTCTAACAAGTTGCATTCAAATAATTAAAAAGGAGTGATGATTGATTAAATCTAAAGGATTAAAAAAAATATTTTGCGGATAAGGTGATCTATGAGATTCCATAATTCTTAAGAACTATAAAAATGATGAATTGACATAATTGGAGGTGATTCCACCTTCCTGCTTAGTGTGACAGATAAAAATTCCCTATCACACTTAAAATAATTGGTTATTAGTCAAATACACGCTTCATTAAAACACACATTTTTTTACGCAAATAAACCACACAAACATAGAAGCGCTTACACTGTGTGTTTAATAATAAAAAATGTCCAGTTTTTTCACCCAAATATCCTAATTAATACGGTAAAAAAATTAAAATATTGATACAAAAATATAATCGTTTTAAACCAATGTACAAATGTATAGTAATCATTGACGACCCAGGTAAATGCTACAAGTCATGTCTAAAGGAGGCACAATAGAAGTTGAGTCACACCCCATATAGGCATCTTAGGTGGTGCCTCACCCGGGCGTCACTATATTTTAATTTTTTTTGCCAATAATAATGTAAGGTAGAAAGAAAAAAGTAAACTGGTATGGGTGAACAAGCCAGGATGCAGAAAGCTTTGCTGAAAAGGGGCAAAAAGTGCAGCAAACATGATAGAAAATTGTGGTCTGAAAAACTGCTGTAAACATGGTAGAAAATTGTGATAGACAACCTTTTTTCCTGCCACATTGGCCCTGCTTTCATAACTCATGTTAATAAGCCCTAGCTAGATTCATAATTAATCAAGCAAAAATTAATCCTCCTAATTTTTTTTATAACATTTTTGTCTTCCAATACACTCACGTTATGAAATTCTTTATAATAAAAATTTGTTTATAGTTTAAAATAAATAAATAAATAATACGTACACTCACGTTATGAAATTCTTTTATCATGTTATTTAATTATAAATCGTCAAAAAATTAAGATAAGTGTATGTTTAAGTGAGTGTACAGCGGTAGAAGAACCGGTTCCTTGACTGATGACCAGCATAATCAAACAGTTGTATATTATTACAGTACATCTTAGCATTTAATGTGCTAATACGTACAATCTCGTGTATATACATGGAAATATTTACTTTTTACAAGATAATTTTTGAATTTTTATAATTTTAGAAAGAGAGAAATGCCAGTAAGACAGTAACGTGTTTTTTAATTCTCTTTTTTTTTTAACTTTCAGTTAAAATTCATTTTAAAACTATAAATTAAGAGTGAGATTTAAGATTTATAAAGTTTTGTAATTTCAAACAAATATTACATAATAATAGAATGAGTTAGAAAATTTCTTACTAACATATTTATTTAAAAGAATGTTTTTAATAATTGATATATATTATGAAGATGAGAACACACAAATAAAAGTACTAATATATAACATAATGTTCGGTACATATAAATTAACATTTGAATAATAAAAGTGCATTTAGCTAGAAGACCGATTCCATGTATTGGATTTCACGAAGTAATTAAACCGAACATGATGGAAAGAGAAATTGTACAAAAGCTCCCTTGTGTTGCAATGAAAGCAGGGCCAATGTGGCAGGAAAAAAGGCTGTCTATCACAATTTTCTACCATGTTTGCTGCACTTTCTGTCCCTTTTCAGCAAAGCTTTCTGAATCCTGGGTGAACTCCAGCTTACTTCTTTTTTTTATTTTACAAAATATGTAAATATATATATATATATATAAAAATAAAAAATTGTACAAGATACTCAAGACATCCTCTGATCAGTCAAGAAATACATACAAAAAGGTCAGGGCATCCCCTGGACAGACAGCCAAAAACAAGCAAAAAGCTCAGGGCTTTCCCCGAGAAAACAACCAAAAAGGCACAACACACTCGCCAAAAAAAGCAAATGAGAGGTTACCGGGATACAGGTCAGTGAACAAAGCTGTTAATACAAGTGCGTCAAGTGAGTGTATCTAATAATGTGAAATTTAATTTTATCAACCAAATCCTGAAAATTAAATCTGTGGTTATCAAAAAGCATACAGTTTCTGCAAGACCAGATGCAGAAAACAACGGTGGCCAAAGTCAGACAACGTACTTTGCTCCTGACCCCGGAAGTCGCCCTGTGGTGGATCAAGTTGTTAAGCGTGCTATGAAGGGAAATATTCCTCTTGGGAAAACCAGTCCAATCTCTGATCTCGGACCAGACTTTGAGGGTAACTCGGCAACTGAAGAAGAGGTGATCGTTTGTCTTGGCTGCCTCATTGCAAAACCTGCACATAGAGCCCTTGTCCAGAAAAGGAGCTCGGTCAAGGGTGAGCAGCTTCCTACTCGCAGCAAGCCAAAGGCTGAAGGCTTCCTTGGGAGGGTTGGCTGAGTTCCAGACGACCTTGGACCAGAACTGCAGGGTACGGGCATCCCGGAAATAACCATAGGCCTTAGAAGCATCAAAATCAGTCGACTGCATCCACTCCGGGAGAACCATCTCTGCCCCGGTGCTGTTGGATATGGCTCATCTTTCACAGTCAGAAGACAACCCTTCTTGTTGGCGGGGTCAGCAGAAAGCCAACTGGGCACTTTATTAGTAGTTTGGGCTAGGGCCCATGAATAGCTACTGTTAGGGTTTCTTTTTAATCCTATTTATATTCCCCTTGTAAACCGAGTGACTTGTAACGAGTGGCGGTGAGGAGATTACAGTACAGACAAGCTGGACGTAGCCTACATTGGGTGAACCAGGATAAAATACTGTGTCATATTTCTCTTCCCTATTATCTTTTCTGTTTTTCGATTTGTGTGTGATTGTCAATTTCCAACAGGTGCAAGTCACCCTCTCTACTGATGATTTCATCTCGGATAGAGAACAATCTCTTAATAAGGGTCGAGTCCGACTTTGAGCTGAAATAGTGCCAAGCCGAGGTGCCACGCAGGTAGACATGGTGAACCCACCTAACCCACAGATATTCCTTCCTAGCTGCAATATCCCATAGCGTCCGAGATAGAAGTGCCATGTTCCAGCTTTTAAGACTGTGAATACCAAGACATCCTTCCTCCTTAGGAGTACACACCACCTTCCAAGCCACTAGGGGTTTCTTCCTACCGGGCTCTGCAATACCAAGACCAGCTTACTTTTTTTCTTTCTACCTTATATAGTGACGCCAGGGTGATGGCACCGGTGGCTCTTATATGGGACGTGATTAAGCTTTTATTGTGTTTCTTCCACGTGTCATTATTAGACTTTCTTTTTGGGAAAGAGATTTTAGAGAAGAAAGAAGAAAAGAAAAAGATTTGGGTAATAATATCTTCTTGTTTAGGAGTTTTAATTTTTGAAGAAAAGAATATAAGGATTTTTAAAACTCATTCCTTCAAATCATTAAAATTGTTATTTCCCAATTTTAGAATTTTTAGAAGGAAAAGTAATAAAATTACTATCTTATCCCAACTATAAATTCAAAAATATATTAAAATATATTTGTACATTTAAATTATATAATTTTCATATTTAATATCTTATTAATTCTTCATTTCTCTCTTAATATATTTTTCACTTCCAAATAAGAAGGAAATAACTTCCCTTTGAATTTTTTTCCTTTTCTTTCTTTCCTAACTCCCAAACAAAACCCTATAATCTACTTGACTATACATTCATACATTAGTTAAAAATAACTATATTTTTGTAATTTTTTTTAATTACAATATTTAAATTTTTTTACCAATTAAAAGATATTTGAAAATTCATTTGTTACGTGCAGACATTTCTCACTTACAATTGAATACGATTTTAAAAAAATAATTTATATTATTTATATTAATAAAATGTATATTTTAATAATTTATCACTTAATAATTTCACCTTAGAGCATCTCCCATGCAAGAAATCCATTTGGGTTTCTTAAGCAACTTTTTATGGCCCCCGTAATATTTTTTGTGGTCCCCACAATGTCATGTCATAGCTAAGGAACTCACCTAATATTTTGCTCAAATGCAAGAAACCATAAGGAACTCAAAAAAATCCACATATTTACATTTTTTTTAATAAAACTTAACATTTTTTTAATTTTCATAGATATAAATTAAAATAAATAAAACAAAATGCATAACAATATAAAATAAAATTTTAGATAATAGTAAATAATTAAACACTACAACATCGAAATAAATAAAAAAACCTAGACCTACAAAAAAATTACATCAATTTAGTTATTATTATTTTCATTTTCAAAACATTCTAAAATATGCTTAACTAAACACAATAATTACTATTTTCATTTTTATTCTTTTCATTTGAAATTGACATGAAATGGAAGAAAATGATATCTTTCTTTTTCCTTTTTTAATTTTTTAAAATTTATTTTTTATAACAGAAATAATTTAAACAATAATTATTATACTTTCTTATAACTTTATATTAAGATAAATATTAACTATTTTTAATTTTAATAAAATATATTTATACAAATTATTTATTTATTTATTTGTACACTTTTTTTACTTGTCAGAATAAACAAACAAAAAAATCTTTACTTCTTTTTTTCTTATTCTATTCATTTTTATCTATGTATCCAATGCCTATTTCAATTTCCTTTATGCATCCAACGGCTTTTTTTTTTTTCTTATTCCCCAAATGAGCATTTTATTTTCACGCTTTCTCTCATCCAGAACATTCCCAACACGTTCCTCTCTCTTGCTTTCCCTTCTTGGCTTCTCTGCATTCTCCCTCACCTTCTCCGCTTCTCTGCTCGTAGAGATTCTATTTTCCCTACAATTATTTATCTCTTCTTTAAGGGAATTCGAAATCGTAAAATCTTATAATAATTTGCGATCAATTCATTCCATTTTTCCCTTTTGGAAATGCTTAGCCTAAGGAACGCAATAAGCATCTCGCATTGGAGATGCTCTTAGAGCAATTATGTGAGAACTTTTTAGGAAATTTTTTAAAAAACTTGTTGGAGGTGTTTTGATTCCGCGAAACGAATCGAAATGTTGGTTCGGAATTTAATTTCGCCGGAATTCTAGCTTCGATCTCACGAAATTACTCGAATCTTAGGGTTGAAGCATGGATGTCGATTCCTCGATGTTGCCGGAGACCGATCACGATGCGGCCGCGCAGAACCACGCTGCCGCTTCTCCGGCTCTGGACACGGCGGAGGGAGAGCAGCTAGCAGAGCCGCCGTCGTCCGGAGACGGATCTCCGGAGTAGCCGCCGCCGCAGGCAGCTGCTTCAGCGCCGCAGAGTCCGGTGGTCGGACCGAGGCTGGCGCCAACTTACACAGTGGTGAATGCAATTTTGGAGAAGAAGGAGTACGGACCGGGGCCGAGGTGCGGCCACACGTTGACGGCGGTGGCGGTGGTCGGAGAGGAGGGGACGCCGGGGTACATTGGTTCAGGCTGATTTTGTTCGGTGGTGCCACTGCTCTAGAAGGCAATTCTGCGGCGTCAGGGACTCCTTCATCTGCTGGAAATGCTGGCATACGTACGTATTTAATTATTTTACAGTGTTTTCATCTTCCCCAGCTTATGTTATACTGTTAACGTAACATTCCTCGGGATTTTGTGGCCGATTATTTTGAGTTTTGGTATGTGTTAGTTACTTAGTTTGGTAATTATAGGCTTTGCATTTTTGTGGTGTTTTACTCCTGAATCATGATTGTATTGTTATTTTAGGCCATGTAAGTGCATGGATGGCTTTGTGGCAATGGATTGCTTTTTTTTAGACTATTCAATTCAATTTCCATGGCATCTTTTAGCCTTTGGTGTTTATGGAATTGTTTCCCTTCATGGAAGCTAGGGTTTTCATAAATCTGGTTTTGTTGATTAAGGTTTTAAATCTTGACTGTGTTGCGACTGGATTTGCATTATAGTTGTGGTTGTGGCAGCCACTACCACCAAGATGTTACAAGTGCATTACGTGATATGGTCTGCATTTTAATTCCTTCTTGTTATTTATTTATTGGGATGGAACCTGGCTCTGTTGTTTACAAAAGGTCCATACTAGTTCACATTGATGGATGAGGTGATTGGAGTAGAAATGAATGGAAATCACATTTAGAAATAATTCATTGTTGGATAGACCAAACAAAACCAAGCACTGTCATGGCACTTAATCAAAAACTAAAATTCCAGTATATTCATTTAGAGTAAAACCTTTTTAAAGTTTTCGTCTAAAGTTTTCTTGACCCCTTTTAATTAAACTATCTTCAATTTTATTTACTTTTCACATTGGGCCTTTGTTGTTCTTTTGTTCACATGATCAAACCACCTTAGACTAGTTTATCTTGTTTTCTATTCATTAAGTGCAACTCCAACTTTTTCCAAATATTTCATTAATTCATTCCTAATACGGGTTTGTGTGTGCATGAGGTAATAAACTGAATGAATAGATTATTGATATACAACTTTATTTCTATATTATGGTTGGTTGTCATTTGGAAATTCATAAATTTTTATGTTAAGTCTTTCCACAGACTTCACTTTTTTCCTATTTCTGATTTTGAGGGGAACAATAAGTCAGGTTGACATATAAGGAACACTTCATTCCATTTGGCTTTCTATATAATGCATCCAAAAGATGGATTTAGTGGCTCCTTCTGTTAGTGTCTGTTCTGTTCCGCTTCATGGCCATTGCATTCACCCAAGCAAGCTTGTCAAGAACTAATTCTCCTTACAGATAAGCTCTCTTAGGTGAAAAGCCTTGAATGGCTTCATATCTAACGCACCCTGTAAGCAAAAGAATCTCAAGTTTGAAGTGTAGACAATGCACAAACCCAATTTACTGTGTCCTAAAATTTACTTTAATTATGAAGAACGGTGGTGACAAGGATTGAATTCTTTACTACTTGGTCGTAAAAGCTTTGGTAAGAGTCAGCTCTTCTAAAAGCTTAAGCTCTTAGGTGTAGGTCCTTGAATGTGACAATGAGTTTGGATTGATACCTTTCCATTTTGCATATAATTTTTTTGGTTATCATATCAACCATACAATACTAAGTGACATCTTTGATTCAGTGGTATAAGGAGCTCAACAAACCCCACTTTTTTACTTTAGAAAGAGCGATTCTATTTCAGTTTATGTTGTGAAATTTATTCATTCAAATGTTCTATATAAGTTGCAGTTCTTGAAAATAGCAATGCATTCTTTTTTCCAAGCCCATTATTGTAATTTGTATCATAGAATATCATGTTTTTGTTCATTTGTAGCACTAAATGATGTTTGTAACTCTTATTATGGTGCATATCGATGTTGGTAACTAAATACCGAAAATTTGATTTGGTGCAAACATTCTTGATTATTTAAGAATTGGCTACATCTCCTTATCTTCCTGCAAGGAGTAACACATGATGAACAATAATTTATATAGATTTATGCATTTTTCCCTAGGGTTGATATTGATTCCTACCACTTGCAGTCCACCTTTGAGGTTTAGAACAATCAACCCATATATACTCACTTGAAAAACAGTCATCCAGCAGGAACACAAATGAAATGACAAGAAGTATTGTTTGCTGCAATTTTGTAAATGGATAGAATTATGCTAATGCAATGTCAAATATATCAAGTAAATTTGTGATGATTTAAAACTTATCTTGATTCACAAGCAAATTTCACATTACATACTACACAGAAATTACAAGTAACTTTCATCAACATACAATACAACAAGAAATTATCATACGTAAATAGCATCAATCCAACCCTGTTGAGTTGTTTTCTTAATTAGAAGCATTATTATTAACTAAATGATCACACACATAAAGTCAATGCTAACAATGAGCAAAAGGACATAAAACACAATAGACGCTAACATCGTGTACTGTAAATTCAGATAATAGAAGGAACCAGCTTTATATTATATTTCTTCGAATCTATGGAGAAAATACAAAAAAGTTATAACATACAATATATTTTGTGAAAGTGAGTTACAAAGGACATACCTAAAGTGTGTGTAACTATAACCTAGCAGAAGAATCAGAACGTCGGAAATCACGTCGTCGCCGACGTTTAAGAGGTTGGTGGCCCTGCGTCGATTTTGGGATGTTGAGAGTGGGTGCGGCAAGCACTAGGTAGAAAGGAGGAGTGGAAATGGGTCGTGTCCGATTATATGAATTGGATCGAGTCCAATTATATCAAGGGGTTTGCTTCCTACACCAAGTATAATTCCCATACATCCAACATTGTACAACTAATTTTCGAAAATACCCTTTGTTAAGAGTCATGGATTGACAATCCATATGTCTCTTACAGATCACCAATTCGTATGAGTCATATGGATTGTCAATCTATATATACTCTCGCCTATTTTCGTTTGTGTTGAACGTTTACGGATTGTCAATACGGATTGGTGATCCGTAAGAGACATATGGATTGTCAATCCATATGACTCATACGGATTGGTGATCTGTAAGAGTCATATAGAATGGTCGATCCGTATAAGTCATATGGATTGACAATCCATGTGATTCAAACAGATTAGTGATCCGTAATCATATGGATTGACAATCCGTAAACGTTCAACACAAAAGAAAATAGGGGAGAGGAGAAGACTGAATGGTGTATGTTTGTACTTAACAAATGGTACTTTCAGAAATTAAATGTACAATGTTGGGTGTATGGGAAATAAGTCTGGTGTAGGAAGCAAACCCCTTATTATAATTGGACTCGGTCCAATTCATATAATCGAGCACGGCCTATTTCCACTCCTCTTTCTACCCAGTGCCCGCCACACCCACTCTCAACCATCCTAAATTCAATGCCGGGCCACCAACCTCTTAAACCTCGGCGACAACGTGATTTTTGACGTTCTATTTCTTCTGCTAGGTTATAGTTACCTACACTTAAGGTATGTCCTTCATAACCCACTTTCACAAAATATATTGTATGCTATAATTTTTTATATTTTCTCCATAGATTTCAAGAAATATAATACAAGGCTGGTTCTTTCTATTATCCGAATTTATAGTGCACGATATTAGCGTCTATTGTGTTTTATGTTCATTGTTAGCATTGACTTTATGTGTGTGATCGTTTAGTTAATAATAATGTTGTTGATTAAGAAAACAATTCGACACAGTTAGATTGATGCTATTTACTTATGATAATTTCTTGTTGTACTGTATGTTGGTGAAATTTACTTGTAATTTCTGTGTAATATGTACTGTGAATCAACATAAGTTCTAAATCATCATAAATTTACTTGATATATTTGGCATTGCATTAACACAATTCTATTCATCATATAATAGGGCACGATCCATTTTCCACTCCTCCTTTCTGCCCACTCTCAACCATCCCAAATTTGACGTCGGGCCACCAACCTCTTAAACGTCGGCGACGACGTGATTTCTGACGTTCTGCTTCTTCTGCTAGATTATAATTACGCACACTTAAGGTATGTCCTTCATAACTCACTTTCACAAAATATATTGTATGCTATAATTTTTTGTATTTTCTCCATAAATTTGAAGAAATATAATATAAGGCTGGTTCCTTCTATTATCTGAATTTACATTGCACGATGCTAGTGTCTATTGTGTTTTATGTCCTTTTGCTCATTGTTAGCATTAACTTTGTGTCTGTGATCGTTTAGTTAATAATAATGTTGCTGATTAAGAAAGCAATTCAACGAGGTTGGATTGATGCTATTTACTTATGATAATTTCTTACTATACTGTATGTTGGTGAAATTTACTTGAAATTTCTGTGTAGTATTTAGTATGAAATTTGCTTGTGAATCAGGATAAGTTCTAAATCATCATAAATTTACTTGATATATTTGGCATTGCAGTAGCACAATTCTATTTATTTCTAAAATTGTAGTAGACAATACTTCTTGTCATTTCATTTGTGATCCTGTTGGATGACTGTTTTTCAAGTGAGAATATATGGGCTGGTTGTTCTAAACCTCAAAGGTGGACTGCAAGTGGTAAGAAGAAAGAGACGTCACTATGACTGCGTTTTGTTGTAGTAAATTATAATAATTTGTGCTAATGCAAAAAAATACATGTCTTTGCCTATGGCATTTTCATGTGTAAAATATAATCATAAAGAGTATTAAAAATGACACTATGCAACTTCATCGTCATTTCTACTACCCTAACTTTATCCATTTTAACCAACTTTGCCAAAGTTACAAAATGTAATCTAAAAATCTATTAGAAAATTCTATAATTTTATTCTTTCTTCATATTTTTCTTATTTATATCATCAAACTGTTTTTTGTGCTGATTTCATTTTCTGCAAACCGAAGCATTATTTTAATATGCATTTGTTTAATTTTTGTAACATTACGTTGATGATTAATGATTGATTGGTTTTATAGTTTTATATTCTGTATACTTTTTATTATGCTTTCTATTTTATAATTTAAGTTATCTGTTTCTTCTTTGATGATCACAAGCCAACCTGTTTAACCCACCACCTATGGTGCGTTGAGCCAGGTTGTATAAATTTTGGCTCATTACTTGAGCCAGCCAAACCGTGTGGACTGAATTTTTTGACAACACATGGTGAGTCAACCTAGCTAATAGCTCTATTAACATTGGGTTTCAGGAGAATCAGAACAAGAGCAGCGCATGATGGATCAGTGCTTGATTGTGCACATCCCGGACAAGCAGCCGCATGACCTTCATCACCAACCCACTGGTTACGTTATGGAAACCCATTAGTTGGAGTTTTAGTTTCTTTTTGGAATTCAATGAATTGAAACAGTTGCTTTGTTTGTTTATCTACAGAGTGTTTTTGCTTCTGCCATCGACCCTAAGCATGCCAACCAAATTGTAAGGTTAGCTCCCCACCAAAATCTTCAAGTCTTTGCTTTAGCCGTGTGCACTTTGTGAACAGATCTATAGAAGTTGCTTGAATTTCTTGTTAGGCGTTTGAATCAGATAGCACCACTTGAAGATCTACGTCATGTGAAACGAATTCAAAAGAAAGTTCTTGAAGGAGGTGAATGGATATCGTTGTTGAAACTCATATCCCCCCTCACACACACACACTCATTATTTGAGGGAAAGTTGTCTCTTTTTCTTCCCAGTTTTAAGTGAAAAATTTGAGCTGTTGTTTGCCTCAGTTTAAAAAGTTATTTTGTAATTTGTGTTTCCTTCTAAAGGTACTACTAATTTTAGTTTGTGAAAAAGCATTAAAATAATTTTTTAGGTTTTGTTTGCTAATTTACATATTTTGTAATAAATTTTTAAAAATACTTTTCTTAAAAAAAGAAAAAAAAACTCATACAAACTAATATGAGCTATGGTTAATAGACCAGGTATATTGCTTGTGACACGGGGAATGTTTGATAGGACCGATAGAGTTGTTGGTGATCTTGTGTTTGGCCCATGAAGGCAACAATCAACTGGATAATATGTCACCCTTCTTCGGGAGTTGATCAGTTTTTATCAATTGAGTCCTTTTATCACAAAAATGGGTCTTTGTTTATTTTGGTACTTTTTTTATATTAGTTAATGCATGCTTAGATTATTGTTTGATCACAAGAAGATGTGAGATAAAAATACTGACGAATGAGTCATATATTAGAATTGATTTTGTTGAATGCTAATTCTGTTTAGGTAATTTGCTAAATTTTCACACTCAATTATGCAGTGGTAGAATTGATTTTGGGAGAAGTGGAAGTTTTTAACTTTTCCATTGGGTGAGATTCGTGCTGAGTGCGGTACCCAAAATTATATATTATCTACACTCTAAAAGCTATTGTACTTTGTCAACCAAACAAAACCAATTATGTTGAACTCATTTTAAAACATCATACCCAATCACAAATAAATTTTTCCAAAATTATTTCTTCCAAAATCAATTTTGTCATAATGTAAAACAAATGGATGATAATTCATGAATTTAAATGAAAGAATAAACCCTTAGTATTGGAAACCATTCATTTATGTGTGAATGAAGTTTTAGTTTTTTGTGTTGATCAAATGATGTGTGTACAAAGTTCTAGGCTATGTTCGTTAAATGGTCATCCATTTGGTAGTCCACTTAATGAAGGATAAGTAACATTTTAATACCAGATTATTGTGAGTTTTGGTTGGAATCCTGAGAAGTTTTGGTCCTTATTATGTTTGCATAAGTTAGTTCATGCATTAAATTTGAATTTAATTTTTAGGTCTGCAAATATGTTGCAACATCAAAAGAAGAGTGGCAAGAGCAATGCAGATTTTGGCCAACATCATATCACCCCAGGACTTAGTAAGTTTCATATTACTATTCTTTTATTTATTTACTTATTTTTATTTATGGTATTTGCAATGTCATTGCTCCCTTTGATCAAAAGAAACAAACTATTAGTTCCATTTAAATATAAGAAAATTAAGTAATGTATATATGAAGTTGCGTATTTGATGAATTAAATAATTCTTATTAAAATAACATGTACTGTTAAATGACATTCCAAGGAATACTACCTTCAACTTGATGACCTGATCTAAGCTGGCAAGACAATTATTATACAAGATTATATCTAGGGGTTACTGGCTAAACAAGTTAGCAATTATATTTAGTCAGCTCGGTAGTTCATACAGTAGTTATAATTACCAGCACTTCCTAGGTAAAAGTAATGAAGTGACACAAACACCTTTGTGTTTATAATATCCCATGTGTAATTAACTAATTATTAATTATTTTTGGTTTTCATATATAATCTATGCTTGTTTACAATTTCATGGTATTTCTTGTAAATTTAGATCTGATGTATCAATCTAAGTCTTGCATATTCTATGTGTAAAAACTGGGGGAGTTTAGATTTTGACTGGGAAAAACCAAAGGGGAATGTTGGACTGTGTAGATATTGGAGGAAACATGATGAGTTTTTATTTTGGGCGGAGGGTTTTTTTGATGAAATAGGTTGTATGTCTCAACATTTTTTTTGGTTTCTATTTAATGAATAATCTCATTGGATGAAAACGCAAAACCTTGTCTTATAAGATAATAGCTGACTTTGTATGTGGATTTCACTTGACATTTTTAATCAAATATACAGCAACATTGATGGCGTTACTGGATTTAGCGAGGAGGACTCCCAATCAGTTTGGAAGTTAATGCAATCAGCTATTGAGTTGGCAACATCTGATGGCTTGGTAAATGTGCAAATTTTTTGCCTTTTTCGTACAATTTGTGCACAAGAAATAATGTATTCACACCTGCGACAGTCTTGACTTTCAGTTGCTTTTCTTCTTCTGTGGTTATTTTTCACTTAAATGTGTAATAACTTGAGTTATTTTTAAATTGGTCCCTTTATCCTTTGCTGAATTAGTAAAGGCTAGCTTTGACTAACGTGTCCTACTAATAAATTCCATATTCAACTGCTGCATACTAAAATTTGACTTGTTTTAGGTTGTTAATGCTGCAGTGATAGTGGATCCTTCAGCTAAGCAAATAATTTCAAGCGCATGTGATCAGATTTTTTCTTGGAACACTTGCAAAGACGACAGCTGCTGTAGTAAGCCAGAATTATTTAGTTCCTATCCTATAAATTCCAGTTGATGTAAACCCGTGAACCATTGTATTCAAACAGTTACTCCAATCAGATTAAACAACCATATATAGATGTTGCATGTTTATATCCTCGGCAATGGGTTGAGCAACAATCTCATTCACAAAGTTCAAATTATTGCCACCCTTCGCAACATGCTGCCATTGTAGATATAAAATCATCTGCTACTAGGGATCGATACATTTTTCCCAGTGAGGGAAATAGTTAAGATAGATATCTGGAATTGGATAGTGATAATTCTTTTTGGACTAGCTCTCCTGCAAAGAGACAGAAAGTTGTGTGCAAATGTAAGTTTACCTACACCTGATATTTTGTCTATTTAGTGAAACTTGGAGGTCTGTTTAATAAATTAATTGCAGTTGTCCATCTATATGAAGTGCTACCATGTCACTCATACAAAAGTATTAAGAACAACTTAAACTCCTAGTATTGCATTCTTAGTTTCTAGTAACTTATTCTGTAGGAAAATTTATGGAGGTTCCTAGATTATATTAAGTCTGCAATATTGTTTGGATAAGTATATATTGTTTAGAAGGCTAAGAAGGTAGAATCGTGCATTTACTTTACATGTTTATTATCTTTGTGACAACTGTCCAAATAATGGTCCGGATGAAAACTATGACAATTACTTTCTCATAATCTAGGCCTAACCTAACGAAGTATCTCACACCAAATTCAACAGGGGAACTATTGAAACATAAAATACCATCATCACCCTTGAATATAATGGTTGATTATTTTCCGTTGAATATATTTTGTGTAAAACTTTATTTTCTGTGTCGGATTATGGTGTTTCAGGGTAAGGATGATGATAGATTGAATGCTCATAGTCAGACTTCTGATCAGTCGTTGGCTCGACCTTACTTATGCACTGGTTATGATATATATATATATATATATATATATATATATATATATATATATATATATATATATATATATCTTGTTTGGGAACCATGCACAATGTAAGCTTATAGAGTATATAGTTCTATAACTTTGAATCATTTATGTCTTTGCTAAGTTCGTTTGAAGTCTAAATAGGCCTTGTCTACACATCTATGAAGGGAATATCAAGATAAGAGCTACCAATAACATTTTGATTCTTTTTTTTTTAATGCCATGCAAATGTGAAGGGAATTCCTTTCTTCTTGATTCTTAGATTAGGAGAAATCCTTCTCATTTAATATGAAGTTTCACTTTCAGATATTTAACCTTTTTCCAAAGTAGTTCTTTTATGGTAAATTTGTCTTCCCTGTGATGTCAGGTGTGCAATGGCCCTTGTCCATAAGAGAATTAGGCGAATATTTTATGTTTTTCCAAATCCTAATGTTGGTGCCTTGGGTAGTGTTCACAGATTACAAGGAGAAAAAAACATAAATCATCATTATGCTGTTTTCAGGGTTTTGTTACCTAAAAAAGCCCTGCATAAACGTCATACTTAAGTTACAGAGGCTATTTATTGGCGAGTTTTGAATGTTTGGTAATATGCTAATTGTTAGAACGATTTTTTGATATTACTTGCTTTCTTCTAGACTTTTGTGTCGATCTTTATGATATATTTTTTTTGTCGGTCAAGGAAGACATGGTCAGGTTGGCCCTTGTACCATTATAGCTATGTATTCGAATTTTGATTATGTTTAAACTAATTACCAATCTAATACATTCACTGAAAGTTTTGGTATGTTGTAAATTTTGCGAATGTAGTTATTCTTCTAAATTCTAATTGAGTATTATTGACAAGGACAGGCATTATATTTGTCACAAAAATAAATTATTTATCCTACAGGCTATAGTTATGTTCAGTTCACGTGGCGGCCCTACAAGCATGGTATTTAAGAGAGGCCCTAAATCTTGTGATTGGTTGACAAGTGTGTAGCGCTAGCATTAGTGTAGGAAAAATGGACAGCGAAGTGGCACCGCTAGATCGCGTAGCAAGTAAGAAAGCCATAAGAGTTCAGAGGTAGTAATAGCGAGTGCCTTGTACTCTGTTTCGACACTAGACCTGGAAACAGTCGGTTGCTTTTTGGAAACCCAAGTCAGTAGGGTTTTTCCTAGAAATACGCAAAAGCCAGTAGTGGACCGTCTGTTATTGGAACAGCCAACCCAGTCGGCATCGAAGAATGCAAAGAAGGTGGTTAATAGTCCCGTAGTGATGGTTAGGCCACGGCCAATAGAACCCTTGTGAAACAGCTTTTGAAATTGATGGATTGTTTTAGGTTTATTTTCATGAAATAAACTAATAAAAAACAACTCTTTCAAAAGCAAAAAACAAATTAAATGGTAATTTTTTCTATAATAATCTTGCCTAGCAAAAAAAAAAAAAATTACACCCTTGTTATAATAGAAACTGAAGTTTTTTAGTACAATGGCAATAATAAAGTGTACACTTGTTATAGTATATGAAATTTTTAGATTTTTAATTAACTCAATTCTAAAAAACATATGAAACTGCATCTTCTATGGGTTTTTAAGAACAATGACAAATTTATTAGTTTATGTTGGATTAGCCTAAATTTGAAGTTCGTGATGTGTAACACCCTACCACTTGCAGGATTAATGACTGTTCTCACATACCAACATGAGGTTACCCATCCCAGAATTGCTCCAAGTCAAGCACGCTTAACTGTGGAGTTCTTAAGTTATGGGCTACCGAAAAGTAGATGCACATTGTTTGTATAGATAGTATCTATTATTTCTTTTAAGTTATCCTCAACTATACAGTCTCATACATGCACAACCTCTGGATCCCTCTCGTTCAGGTGTGTATTCGATTTATTCATGTTCCCCTCCCGCTGGAAGTCTGCCAGGAGTCGCTCCTTGTCCGTGTCTCATTGCACAAGCGATCATTCCCCTTCCTCGTCAGCGTCCGAGATGTTACATGATGGGGTAAGAACAACTTCTAAATTAAGAAGAATTGGTTCTTAATACTAAAATATTCTTTAGTAAACATATAAAGATATATAATATGTGAAATTCATTTTAAGTTTTTTAAAAAAAAATTAACATTGAAATTTAAAAAAAAAAATGTTGAAGTTTTTAATTTTGATATAAAGGACTCATCAAAAGTGAGTTCAAAACTAAATTGAAATCAAACTATTAAAAACACCACTGTCACTTAAACACACATTGAAAAGGTGGAAAAAGTGCAATGATTTGGTAAGTTGATACCATCTCTCAACTTTGACCTAAATATGATTGTCAAATAAGATTGGACAATAGTGTACCTTATTATGATAATTTCTTATCCCCGCTAAGAGATACATTTATTCTTTGAACTAAGAAGCCTATCCTTTTTTAGTAAAAACATTATAAGAGTAATTGTTGTTTATGTTTTGATCAGTTATGATAATTGTAATAGAAATATACTTCTGTAGTAATTTTGCATCTACCCTCCTCAGACCCCACTAGGTGGGAGCCTCTTGTATTGTGTTGCCATTTTTATTTTCTCTTCATTTTGTTTTTAAGACATGTGAAAATGCATTAACTTGTTTTTGTATCATGACAATTAAGTTTTAGCTCCACAGTCCATCGCTTTTGAAATAATTCCCATCAAAGTTTCAAATATTAAACATGACATTGTTATCATTAGAGATTATTTTAGCTTAGCTTATAACTAAATTGCTGCTCAGATACAAATGCTAGTAAAATAAAGATAAAGAATATATAATAAATGTATCAACATGACTGTATTTGTGATTTAACTCTGTTAGATACAGCATGTAGTTTCTGATGATAAACCACTTTTAGCTGAGTTTAAACTTTTTTGTTTGAATAATTATTCTAATTACATGTGCTAATCATGATTTATTTTGCTTTGATTTTATGCGACAGGCATATGCACGAGAGGTTGATGAGCATAAACGCACATTGCTCTTGGTTAATTAGGCAGATCTTTGACCAGCTTCTGTTAGGTTTAAACTTTTTGTATATGGTTTATTGTAATATTCAATTAAATCAACACTCTTGGTTTTCCTTCCAGCTAATATTTTTATCATTTGTCTTCTCCCCTGCCATTTTTTATTGCAGAGAGAAATGGGCAGGGAAGAACAATAATCTAGACACGGAAATATATGACAGGGATGAGCTTCTTGCACGGTTGCAGTCAGAGGGAGAAGAGATAGTAGAGATGAGGAGAAATTCTAGCTTTGACACAGGGCCATCTAACATTCATTCTTCTGGTGAAAATGTTGCTGGTAGTTCCTCATCAAATAATGTAAGTGTGATTTGTCGGGTATCCTAATGTTGGCAAAAGCTAAACTATCAATGCTCTGGTTGGTCAAAAAAGGACAGGCGTCACCTCTACCCCAGGGAAGACGAAGCATTTTCAAACGTTAATTATTTCCAACAAACTGACCGTTTGTGACTGTCCTGAATTAGTTTTTCTATCTTTCTCAAGCTCAAGGCATAGGATGATTGCTTGTGGAGTTTTGCCTATAGATAGGATGACTGAACATAGAGAGGTTGTTCAAGTCGTAGCTGATAAAGTTCCAAGACATGTCATTGAGGAGATTTATAAGATGAGCCTACCAAAACCTAAGCCATATGAGCCCCAATCACGCGCCACTCTGGCATCTGAACTTCGGAGTGCATATTGTGCTTCTCGCAGGTATGTTACCGCTAGTGGACTGCCTGATGAAGCTAGAGCTGCTCGTCAGATACTGAAAGATTACATTGATGGGACACTATGAAATGCCCCCAACAATGTCAAATGTGGAACTAGACTCCGTTAACTTGCATGGCTCTGTTTCATCTGGTACTGAAGATGTTGATGGCAAAGTTGCATCAGATTAAGTGTTGGATGACCTCAATTCATTTGACATGGCTAATGGACTTGTTTCAAATGAAGTTACCATAAAAAATTCAGATGCATCTAATAATCACCATAAGAAGCCTCAGGGGAAAATAGATCGTTCTCAGAGAACATAGAATAATGATGCTGATCGGATGCCAGTTGTAAGGTCATGTGAAGGTCTAGTTACTAGTTGTAAAAAATGGTTCAGTCATTGATCTGGTCGAGGTAGTGGATCAGTGGTCCAATCGATGGGTCAGTAATTGGTCCGATTTGACCTGGTCTATATTAAAAAATTCAAATTTATATTATATATACTTATATATAACTAACATTATTTGATTAAGAAAAATTCGTCCATAATTTCATATTTAAAAATCTAAAATAAAAATTGAAGTATTAAAGTTGATAATACAAATAAAGTGTATTAATAATAAAGAGAGTGTAAATAGCAACTGTCTAGATTAAAAAAATAAAAATGAGTCAGAGGCCCATTTCGAAATAAAAAAAAATAGGAACTGTGAAAAGAAAAAAAGGGAGTATAGGAAGCAATGGCCAGAAGACCAACTAAAAAAACCTAATTCCCTAGTATATATAGTTATATATGTTCTTCTCCTCTTCTTCTTTACGTGTTGCGCCGCTACTGCCATGCGCGCCGCTGCTTTGCTTCGCCGCTACTGTCGTGCTTGGCCTCTTTTCCTACTACCTTGCTACGCTAGCCTCTTTCTCTTTCTCTTCCTCTTCGATCATCATCGCCTCTTCTTCTTTCTCTTACTGCTGCGTCTTTTCCTCTTCCTTTTCCCTTTCTGGTTTCTGTTTTGGCGGTGATGGTGACGGTGGCGGTGACAATCGAAGGGTGAAGCAACGCGTGGTGGGCTGGTGCTTGGTGGCGCGGTGGCGGTGGCACAATCCAGTCCGGTTTTTAAAAATCGGTCGAGTCGCCGGGTTTCATCGAAATCGGTCGGGTTTGACCTGGTCATCCGGATCACTTGCTTGAACGATCTGATAGAGCGCTTGGTCCTGTACTACCACTGTATCCCGGTTGGGATATTGTTTTGGTCACTAACTAGTCAAGTAAATCCTAGGTGTGTATTTGGATTAGATTATTTTTAAAAAATTATAATATGTTTTCATAAAAAAAATGTTTTAATCTAATTTTCTCTTATTTGGTAATATTGTTAAATATTTATATCATAATTTTATATTATTTCTAATACCAATGAAAATGTTTTTTTTTTTTTAAAAAGATTTTGGAAATTATGATTAAAAACCAACAAATTGTTTTCTAACCAGTTTTTGCTCAATTTTATTCCTAGTGAGTTAATTAAATTACAAAATCAAATGCTAAAACAAATTTAAACAATTAAAATAAAATAAAATATCTTAAAACTACTTTTCATTTAAAATATCTAAACACATTTTTTCACACAATTGATTATGTCTATATTTAATTAGTAAAAATAAAATAATCAACAAAAACTATCTAATTTAAACACGCATTATATAAACAATGTAATTTTTTTATCCGTAATAACAATGTATTTGAATACCTGTTGAGAGAGGCAATTGGATATTAAAACCAATTCATCCTCAATTCCTCACACATAATTCCTCACTTTGTTACAAGTCTTGCAATAAAGATATAAACATTTAAATGGCATAAAGTTGGAAAACAATGAGAGATTAATACCGAGGGAAATAAAGAAACGATCAACAAAACAAAAATAGATTAACGATAATCTAAAAATATATATTAACGATTTTGTTGTTTTATATTCTAAGTACACAGGTCATACGGTTAAAAATATAAAAATATTAGAAAAATATCATATCAGTAATAAAAACGTATATCTATTGCATTCGGAAAATATTTTTTTAGCTCTTTGATATACAACTAGTTATAAAGAAGGAAAAAAACATAAAACTAAAAGTGAATATTTCTTGTCTAAAGCCAATTTGGAAGGACCTTTTCTCAGCAACACATACTTTTACATGAGGATATTTCTTTCTAACACGTTGCATTCAAATAATTAAAAAGGAGTGATGATTGATTAAATCTAAAGGATTAAAAAAAAATATTTTGCGGATAAGGTGATCTATGAGATTCCATAATTCTTAAGAACTATAAAAATGATGAATTAACGTAATTGGTGGTGATGCCACATTCCTGCTTAGTGTGACAAACACAAATTCCCTATCACACTTAAAATAATTGGTTATTAATCAAATACATGCTTCATTAAAACACACATTTTTTTAAGCAAATAAACCACACAAACATAGAAGCGCTTACACTGTGTTTAATAATAAAAATGTCCAGTTTTTCCACCGAAGATATCCTAACAGATATTTGAAAATTCATTTGTTACGTGCAGAGATTTCTCACTTACAATTGAATACGATATTAAAAAAATAATTTATATTATTTATACCAATAAAATTTATATTTTAGTAGTTTATCACTTAATAATTTCACCTTGGAGAGTGTTTGACACTTGGAGCAATTATGTGAGATCTTTTTAGGAAATTTTTTGAAAAAACTTGTAATTAAGAATAAAACATGTTAAAATCCTAATGATATATTCAAAGAATTCAATTATTTATCAATTGTTTTAAATGTTAAGCGTATATAAAAATAGTCATCATACACATATAGAAAAGGATCAAAATTTATGTAATATATACAAATAAAACTACGACAATAATCAAAATATAAGGAAACATAACAGTTAGGTGCATATATTCTATTTTAATAATAATAAGTGTGTCTTTACATTAATAGTGGAAAAAATTTTCAAAGGAGGAAAATTGCTTACAAGTTGTATTCTTCATCAATTAAAAGGTGGAGATGTTGTGCACTTGGTGAGAGAAATATTCTCAATGCAAGAAGCACACATAACTTTGAAAGGATGTTTTTGAGATGTCCTAATTTTTTTTTTATTGATGGAGATGTCATAATTACCAAGTGTATTTGGTCTTCTTACTCAATTTGGGATAATATTTTTTATTAGTTCTAATGTTTTAGAGATGAAGCATTTCTTGCGTACCCTATGAATATTGTTGTTTGTGATGTATAGTTACCTAGGAACTAAACAGGAAGGTATGAATGATATCGTTACCAATTAAGCAGAACCTATGGATGAGTTATTTGGCGAAATGGATATTATGAAGCTGAAAGGGTTAAGTGAATAAAGAATGAAGGAAAAAGTGCTAATAAGGGTGATTATTATGCTGTGGCTAGTGACAGTAATGGTTGGGTTGACGTGTCGTGAAATGCATTGGGTAGGATTAGGTTGATGTTGTGTGGTTTAAACAATAGATATGTTTGATATATTTTAGAAGATTGATGGATTTAGAAGTAATGTTTCCTTTAAATTTCTTTTAAAAAAAAAGAAGAAGAAGAAGTAATGTGTTTCCTTAGCTTTAAATTCCTTTTTAAAAAAAAGAAATAATGTGTTTTTATTTCATGTCATAAGTTTTTTTTTTGTTGTGATGTGATTCAAGCTGTGAAAGTAATAAATATATGTTGTTATGCTACTATGTTTAATGTTAGATTGAATTTGTGCAAGAGAAAAATGGTAATTTGGCGTTGGTGATTTAGTAAACTAGCATTTTGGTGTGTTTATGGACTGATGGCACACAACAGAAACAAAGTCTAGATGGGTTCTATTATGACTTTCATTTATAACAAATTATATTGATCAATATGAACTATTCAAATGTTTTTTCACAAATTTTCTCTAACGGGGGCTTTAATTTGATCAATAAATTTTGTGCAAATAATTTATCACATCCAAATCTTTGAATGCACGGATTTTCCCCCTTTTATAATGTAAATTTGGTTCTTGTACAAAAGATCCCATGAGACAGAACACAACAATGAATGCCATCACACACAACAAATTAGTATTCCAATAAGCATACAATGAAATCAATAACAAAAATACAATAAAAAATAATAAAATAATAAAAAGAATAATAAAACAAGTCCAACATAGATATAAATGACTAAAACACCAGACAAAATAAAAGTTTAAGGATTAAGACCATTTGTGGAAAAAGTTTAGGAACAAAAATTATAAATTAAAAAAATGTTTAAGGGAAAAAAACATATTTTATTAAAAAAATATCATATGAGATTGAATATGATTTTAGCTACTTCTATTTTAGGAAAAATTTACTGTCCTTCTCTCCTATGTCCCTTCTTCCATAACCGATTTTAGTGGAGAGTATCAGGTTATTTTTGTGTAGGACAAAGGGGATGAGTTTTATTGTTAGGTTTAATTGAACATTTTATTTTTTTTACAAATTTTGCGCCAGAGAAATTAGTTGGATATATTTTATTTCTAACTTTTTAAAATATTTATAAATGTTATCTTTCCTAGTTGAATTAATGTGACATGCTAAAATAATTATACTTTTTACGCTAATTTTTTTTTCTTCAAATTTTACTCTCAAGCTTTGCTTTTCTAGCTGCAATAATGCCCATTTCTCGGAATGAACACAAATTTGACCTAACGCAAAAAATTAAGAGCCTGACATTCGACAAACATGCACGCCCGGCCACAACAAACATGCATATGATCATCAAATAAAATTTTAAAATCAAAAACTGCAGAAAAGTGCAGCTCCTGATCCAACCATACGTACACATACATGTATTTAACTCTACGCTCATCATCGTTTTTCCTCCAACAACAAGAATTCAAAACCCATGACACCTCTTGCAGTGTTTTTTCCCCCAACATCACAAAAACAACCTTAACGATGATAGAACAGACAAGTAGTTAATATATAAATACTATCACGGCATGCGCATGCATCTTCTCCGCAACAATATCAATAAATAATAAAGGCAAGAAATAATTGTTATGGCTATTAACTATCCCATCCAAGATGACCAAGCAATTGCCACCAAGCTGATACACGGTGAGAGAGTCATCAGAGAAGGGAATGTGAACTCCGGGAGATTCCACAAACGCGTCTTCGCAAGTGGACTGGTCCAACATGACGGAGCTGAACTTGTAATAAGCATCAAGAAACGTTCTGTTGGTTCAGCAACTCCACACCCTCTTTGATGGTACTCACAATGCTTTTGTATTGTGACCTGCATATGTCGAGTCAAGTGCCTCGCGTGCGTTTCTGTTGGTGTTGGGGTCGTTGCGTGTCTTTGCAATGATGTTAGCGACCTTCAAGGTTTGGTTGAGCGTGGCCTCCACTTCGGTCTGGGGGACCTTGATAAGGAGCCTTGGAAAAATGGGGCAATGGTTTCGGTACAGAGTGTTGGGTTCTCTGTGACTTTGCAGAAGTTTAGGACCTTTGGGGTTGGGTGGCCGAGAGTATTTTTACTGTAAGATGTTGAGGAAGGATTTTAAGTTCAAGATATGATCTTTATTAGATTTTTTAGGAATTGAAGAAATTTCTAACATAAAGAATAATTTATTGTAGAAGAATCCTTAAGATCTATATATTGTTAAAAAAAATTGTTTTTTTCTCTTCCCTTAGGATCTTAAAATAAGATCTATCACTAAAAAAAATAAAAGAGATCTTGAGAGATCTTCAATCCCACATGATATCATAATATCTATCAAAAAGTAGTTTAAAATCTCAATTTAAGATCTATCAAATACCAATAAAGATGTTTTCTAGTTTATGGCTTAAAAAAATGTTAGTAGTAGTTTATTTATGTGTTCATCGCTGGGAAGGTTACATATATAATTAGAGAACAAGATGTTGACCTGGTAAGACTAATGAAACAAGGACCCAAAATGGAATGTGCTTCGTCGTCTGCAAGCTTTTTTTTTTTATATATATTCTGAAATAGATAAGCTTTCATGTTACCAAGCTGTGTTTTCACTTTTCAATTCAGACGAATCTTTTATGTTTCTCAAATTGAGTACCGCAAATTCAAAAAAGGAAAAAAAAAAGTCAGGTTTAGACGGACATTTTAAAAAATATTTATGCTTATTTTAGCAAAACCTAGTAATTTCACTCCTGCCAAAGAATTGCAAGACATGACCTAAGAAGGACGGAAGCATATTCAATATAATAACAGTGAAGTTATGAAGAATGATTTTTTTGAAAAAAAAATTAAACAGACCTGACTTTGGAGGGAAAATTTGAAAGTCAATCTTTGAAAGTAGAAATAACTACAAAGCAAATATACAAAATTTGATCCGCGTGTGGAACCAGTCTCCAGGGGTAAAACAGGATGGCAAAAGCAGTCACAAAGAATTCTCTCTAAAATAAACCAAGTAACCCAATCGAAGAATACAAGTGATATCTTCCTTTGTTCCAGTCAAGGATAAATAAAACTAGTGAGCCGTTTGGCAAATTTTGTTCTATTTATACAAGCTATTACCAACTCATCTTTAAATAACTAATCTGCTAACTATTAATTATTATTACAATCACATTACCCTTCCACTCACCAACAAAATGCTTAAATCTATTTGGAAAATTCTGTGCCTTATGATTCATGAGGTTAAAAAACTTTTTGGTTGAAAGCTTGAAAGTGCTCACAAAAATGGGAAAAAAATAAAAAACATTTTGAATGGCCAAGTTTTCTCAGTTTTCATCGTCCTTCACAAAGATCTTCAGAGAAAACCACGGTCCTAGAAATGTTGTCATTGTCAAAGGCACTTAGACCAGAGTAAGGACCTGAAGAGAACATTGAAGATGATCCATCAAATTCAAAAGTGCTAGAGGACTGTCTTAGGTTGGGTCGTGCATTGGATGAGGCTAACACAGAATCTTGGTACTCTGTGACGCGCTGCACCATTTTAAGTGATTGTACCACTTCACCCATTGTGGGTCGTTGGTTTGCTTCCGGAGCAACACAGGCTGCAGCAATAGTGCAAACACGTACAAAATCTTCCTTTGGATACTTTCCCCCAAGTCTTGGATCAGCAATCTCTTCCAACCGCTCCTTATCTCTAAGGATTGGCCTAGCCTGAAAGGAAAAATGAACTTATTAACTACTTACTTAATGTAAAAGTTTCAAAGGATGGATTTAAATTAAATTAAATCCTCAACATTTCCTAGTATAAATATAGCAAACATGGGAAGATGCTCTGAACTTGACATAAGTAACATGTGACTGACAAGGTATGGAACTAACCCAAGTCACAAGGTTCTCTTGTCCAGTTGGCTGTGACATATCCACAGGCTTCCTACCAGTAAGCAGTTCCAGCAAGACAACACCATAGCTATAAACATCACTTTTAACAAGTAGGTGTCCAGTCATGGCATATTCAGGAGCTACGTACCTACATAGAAGTTTAATTTAACCTTAAAAAATTAAATTATATGGAAATAACAAGTCTAAGATAGAATATATCAAGACTAACCCAAATGTCCCCATGACACGAGTAGACAGATAATTAGATCTTCCTTCAGGTGCTTGCTTAGCAAGACCAAAATCTGCAACCTTAGAATGAAAGTTGTTCTCAAGCAATATGTTGGATGCCTTGAAGTCTCTATGTATTACACAGGGCTGTGAGTCTTCATGCAGGTATGAAAGTCCCCTTGCAGCATCAAGCGCAATCTTCATTCTGGTGTCCCAGTCCAAAGGACAGTTGATTCCCAAGGGACCTGCCGGGCCAAATCAAGGCTGGTTTCAATTTAGGGCATACAACACGTTTTGAGAAAACTATACTAAGAACTACAAGTCAATAATAGAACAAAGAAAGCATATAACATTCAATGCTAAAAAGCTGAAACCATGATTCGGAAAATTACATTACCATGAAGCCAAGCCTCCAAACTTCCATTAGGGACAAGCTCATAGCAAAGTAAATTTTGTGATGAGTCACGATTACTAAAGTATCCCACTAGTTTTACAAGGTTACGATGATGCAACCGGCTAAGCATCTCAACCTCAACCAAAAACTCCTTGTCACCCTGTTGCCCTCCACTGGTAAGCCTCTTAATTGCTACAGGAGTACCGTCATTTAAGACACCTTTAAAAACTCTACCAAACCCTCCTTCTCCAAGTACGCTCGCTTCTTCAAAATTGTTTGTTGCTTCTTTAAGCTCTTCATAAGCAATAAATCGTGTACTAGTTGGGTGGGAAAGAGAACCCACAGTTGAAATTGCATTCTCTGTCCTTGGCTTTTCTGCATGAGAGAAAACATTAGTAGCAGGGACAAGTGCAATATAGAAGCCACACAAGATAATCCTACATACTACCTTATTGTTCAAAAGGTAAAAACATGTAGGATGAAACCTATGAAACATGGACACCTCTCTTATTTAAAAAGTGTCGGACACATTTCCAACACCGACACTCTATGACACTTGTCTGAATGTGTCAAACACTTCTAATTAGGTGTCTAATTAAAAAAAAAATATGTTTTGTTGGCTTGGACACTTAAGCCAATACCAACTTGGACACTTGAGCCGATACCTTCATATGGATGGCACACACTAATATTATTAAAAAATATTCATTTTTAACTTTAAGATAAATAAGCTTAAAATATAAAATAAAATATTAAAAAATATTGTCTCTCGGCTTTTTCTGAGGCTTGTTATCATAGAAAAAACATAGAAGGTTGGATTAAAAAGGTGAATATTCCACCAAATTTAGATCTCTTATTCTGTTACTCATATTTCATTTCATTAAAGTCTCTCTTTGTGTGTGGACATATGCGGCGTCCTAGTGTCCTATACTTTAGACATTAGTGGTGTCAAAATGTTTGTGTATATGTCGTGTCCGATGCTGCTCCAAACAGACTTCAAACTGTGAGAGTGGTGACAACTGGAAATATTCATTGTATAAACATCTAGGATGAAATCCTAATGAAGAAACAAGTTTGTCAACAAAGTAAAAATGAAAAAAAAAAAAAAAAAAAAAAACTTTGCAGGCATGTCATTTTTAAAGAGTGGGAGTCAATAATTTCAATTTCCCATTTCCAATTCAGGAGAAGATTCTCAATAATTTGAATTAAGTAGTTTTTATCTTTTAAATATTCTCTCCCCCTGTTTTCATTTTCTATAATACGTAGTTTTACCTTTAAATGGATTAATTTGCCTATATTTAATGTTTATGTTCTGTAATTACTGGCGCTATGATATCCAAATTGTACAAAGATAGCAAAACATAATCCACAGTTATCCATCATTGAATATGTCATATAAAAACAGAACTAAAATCATAGATATTTACCAGTTTCTATAGGAGGTGTGTTTGCTTTTGGCAGGAACGTACATAAACAGAATATAAGTACAGATACGATAGCAATGAAGATTATGCCAATAGCAATTCCAAGAATAAGAAACAAATTTGAATGCCAATAAGAACTCGATGATGATGTAGCAGTAGGTGAATGATGCAAAGGTGTATTCACAGGTGACACAGCTAAAGTAGGAGCTGAAACATAGAAAGATATGTTAATATACACAAGGGACTTGTTTCTTTATTCTCTTGGTTCAAATAACAGAAGAAAAAAGTATCTGACATTAAATTATATAAAGACAAAGGCTTCGAAGTGTATGTAATATTAAATATTAAATTCAAACTGCATATGTAAATCCACAAATATAGACAGATAAAACGCATAAATACTGGTTACATATAGTACACCTTTTTAGTAACATACACACTACTATTCAAATTTACATTTCAGAATCAACAAAGCAGCAAAAGAAAACTTTCATAAGCATCATCATTGTCTGTTGTTCATTGCTAAAATACAAAATCTATGAAGAATTATGTAGATATAACAGTCATCAGATGTCGAGAGTAAGCAGACCCTTTCTGCATTAACATAAATTTCTCTTTACAGTTCACATTCAACAAAGCAGCAAAAGATTTTCATAAGCATCGGCATTGTCTGCTGTTGTTTACTGGTAAAATATAAAATCTATGAGGAATTGTTTAAAAAGTTATCAAATGTCATTAGTAAAAAAATTGACCCCTTTAGCATAAACATAACTTCTCTTCTCCCTATCACTTTGGCAGAAATAATGAAATAAAAACAAGTGGAGATGAATAAAGGCAAAGCTGTAACAAAAAGATTTATATACATCTCCCATTTGTTATCTATACTAAATACAAATATAAACTATCTATGTTATCTATACAATAATAATATCTCTTTTATTTCCAGTGATCAAGAACACCAAAGCACCATTGATTAGTAATGACATGTTTAAATACAAAGGCTCAATTACCTTGAGAAGGAGGAGGTGGTTCGAACCATGTTAAATTGAGAAGTTTGTATCCACCCACTAATCCAGGGTTTAGTTGAACGTTATGCATTGAAAGCGAAGAGTTTATTTTAGAAACTTCATTGGCAGAGAAACTGATGCCTTTATGTGGAGTAATATTCATTGATATATTTAATGTTGATAAGCTGAGTACATAAAAGTTTATCAGCTCAATCTGGGTATTTCGCAACCCAAGCTGGGTAGCTAATTCATCAAGAAAATCATTCCAATTAGGATTTTGAGAGACATTTGAAAGAAAAAGGTCTAGCTTTATGGGATATGCACAGTGGCAATCCTTACTACCCCTTTTCAGCACCATGTCTTGTTTACAACAATCTGGCAAACAAAAATAAGCAACCGTGTCAGTATTGATTTCAGGTTCCAAAGCTCACAAAAATCATGAAATATAATGTAATGTTTATAACAACAACAAAGCCTTATCCCACTAAATATATTTTAATGTTTATGTTCAAGATAATTTGCTATTTAAGGACATGCCAGATTTTCTAAGGTTGGCTTGCTTTGAAAAAAATGAAACAAAAACATTACAAATAAAAGAGCTATCTATCTATAAGGGGAAAAAAGTGATAACTTACTAGAAGCATAAGGAGACAATGGTGGCTGGGCCAAAGCGGAAGGGCCTGCAGCTGCAGTAGAATGCACAGGAGCAATATGAATATCTTTAAAGCCAGAAATTGGAAGTTTCATTTCACTCTTCTTCTTGAATGGCATGGATAAATGTGAACTTGCAGGGTGGTGGCCATTACTTGTGAAAGGACCATATGAAGGAGGTTTGACTGGTGGCAGTGCAGCCATTGGTGCACCATGAGAAAGCACATGCTTCGACACATGGAGATTTGCTGGTAGAGGTAGATCATGAACAACAGCAAAGGCTAAAGGTGATCTAGAATCATATAAAGAAGGGGGCTCCATTGTTTTATCATTTTCACCAGCCTCAATCACAAATACCAGGCAAGATAATATAAGCATCCATTTCCGCACCGAGCCTTGAACCTTTTTCAATATACCTACATCATTAGAAAAAGGACAAAACCAACTATTAAGAACACTTTACTAACTGCAAAATGCAAAATGCAAAATGCAAAAAAAAAAATCACTTTAGAAAAGCAGGCTCAACTGAATTGTGATTGCTTCTCAATTAAAATCAGTGACAATAGGCAAAGTTGTATAATAAGTATTTTTCATTTAATATCAGGATAATGTTCCAAAGTTTGAGCTCGTTATTATCCTGCACACGCAAAAATAACCTGACCAGGTTCTAGCATTTCGCTCCTTCTGGTGACCTTTGAATTTGGGTAGGTTAAATTTTCAATTTGAATTACTATTTTACCATTCAAATACTTTTCAAAATGAAAGGAACAACATGAGATACTACCATGCAATCTTTCCAGTCATTCTTCTCTCATCTTTATAAAAACTAAAAAAATTACAACTCTCTTAATTGCAAAATTGAAAAAGTTTGACCTCCCTTCCACATACACCCCGATCCAAATATCAAAAGATGGTTAGCACAAACTGATTATAGAATGAACAGAACCCCAACTAGATCCTATCTAAAAGGTAAAACAAATCTTCTTTCTGGTTATCCGAGTTTTAATAATTGATTTTCCACGCATTCTTCAATCACAGCCTCACAGGATATAGCGGCAACTGACAAGGTCAATTATACTGCACCATATTAACAAATTTTACAAGATTAACTACAGAACAAGCTCTAGTCCATTCAGCACAAAACAAAAAACTTATACACTCTTCCTGCGGTAATTTCCAGTTGAAACTTGAAAGCACAGCACCTATTGATGATTGAGCAGCATTTCTCAAGAGGAAATGACAGCACACGCGAGACTTCAAATTGTAACTCTCTTAGGTTTCTTAGATACTTGAACAAACCAAATAACTCAAAACAAAGCTCCGATTCCATAATCCCGCGTCTTCCAATGCATACTCGTTTTTGTAAAAAACTGAAAGAAAGCATAAATCAAAGAAAGAAATAAGAGCCGAAAACGTATCATTACCAATTGACATGACAGACGCCGTTGATTGCCCCCGAACGGCTTAGATCTAGGGGATTTGGACGAAATCAACGGCGAGAGATGGCTGAAGCAACACTAGGAGCAAGTAATAGCTGAAAAGAAAGGTGGATCCAAACCGGGAATTTTCTTCATCGATAATATAGTTCCGAGTTGAGACAGTGATCTCCGAGTCAAGCTCGCCATAGCTGAGTCGAATCGGAGAACCGTGATTTCGAGCGGAGATGTCGTTATTCCAGTGGGTAGTCCAGAGAATGGGTTTTTCTCTTTTTTAAATATAAATAAATAAATTGGGTTCAAATGGTTTTCGGCGTTTTTTGTTTATTGTTTTTTGGTTTCCGTGAAGCAGAATCGTAGGGACTGGGAGGATTTTAAAATGCGGGGCCCAAACGTGCGCCGTTAACGGAAAAGAACAAACTAACGGTAAGCGCCTAAAAAGGAAGGCTACGGTACGAGAGACACAGCGGGTGATGGCGCGACCTCGCTTTATTTAATGGTTGCAGAGATAAGAGTGGGGTTTGACTATTGGCTAGGCTGCTGCGTGATGGGATATTCACAATAGTAATCGATTGAGACTTGAAGTAACATTGTGATTGCCATCACGTTTCTTCTTCGGTTCTTTTACTCCGACCAAAAGTAGCCATGGATTGGCTTTGGTGAGTTTCTGCAATGCTTTCGAGCTGGATCTAATAGTGGAATCATTCAGGTTGAATTGCAAAACTTGTTTCGATAAGCATGTGCTATGCTACATGCCTAACATTACAAAATCACTTGCTAAAATAAGAAAAGGTAAAATATTTATATAATGGGCTTGACGACAAGCTTTAAACGTGTTCACGAGTATAGATCATCTGCGAACTTGAATTGAGTCAAATCGATCCGAATAGTTTGAATTTAGTTATTTATGTATTTGAGTCAAAATCGAACTGAATTGATTAAAATCGTTCATATACGAATTGGATCACAGGTTTAAATCTATAGATTCGATCAAAATCGATCAAAAAATTTAAAGTTGTTTGACTTGGTTTTAAATACCGTTAATATTGAACTCCAAGTGTTGGAACAACAAATGTTTATAATATTAACAAATTATATTTTGTTAAGTTGTTTTAACAAATCTGGTTGTAACAAATCTAGTTACACAAAAGTTTATTACAAAAAATTAATTTGTAGGAAATAGTTGTAATTCATACTATTATAATAAATTCCGTTAAAGAATATTTTGTTTTAAATTGTATTAGTCTATTTTAGAATATTATTTTAATGATATTAAATAAATTAACTTTACTACCTTCAGACATTTGATAATATTGTATTAGTGTAAATAGTCATTTTCATCTTTAAATATGAAGAATACTAACAAATTTGTCATTGAAAGATGAAAATTTAAATTTTAGTTTTCGAAAGTGAAAAAAAAGCGACAAATTCATTCATTTGTTATCATTAATGAAAGAGTCTCGTGGCACAGAGAGACGAAAATGTCACAAAAATGATTATTAACATGGCTACTGAATAGATTGGACCAAAATTTTAATAAGTTTCCATTAGACAAAACTATCATTATACTATTATGTTCTAACAATTTGCTAATGATCTGAGATGACAAACAAATAGTCTAACAAATTTGCAATGCATGTAAATGAATATTCTAAAATTTGAATTTTCATCTCATAACGAATTTGTCAACGATCTACGTATTCAGGGACAAAAATTACTATTTACCTTAAATTGCATTTTATCCTTAAATGAAACGAAATTTGGAATTTGACAAATTTGTCCAATAGAAACTTACTGACGTTTTAGTCAAATGGAAATTTCCTGACATTTTGATCCAATTTATTATACAACTATGTTAATATTCATTTTTGTGACATTTTCGTCCCTCTGTGCCACATAGGCTCTTTTATTAACGAATAACAAACGAAAGAATAAATTTGTCGTACTTTTTTAACTTTCGAGGACTAAAATTTGAATTTTCATTTTTCGGGGACGAATTTGTCAAGTCTCTACACATTCAGGGACGAAAATGACTATTTACTCTATTGTGTTAATTATATTAATATTTAGATGAATCATGATATAAAATAGTAGTTCTAAGAAAAAAAGGATCAAATTTCAATTAATAACCAGGTGGCTCGAACCGAATCAAACCATTCATGAATATATTAGACTGCATTGAGTTTCAAAAACAAATTTTTGAAAATGAAACCGAACCAAATTAGTCAAATTTGATTTATTGGATCCTAAATTTAGTCAAAATTAATCCGAATTGATCCATAAACACTCAGAAACTTTACATGGAATAATTGAATAATCCGAAGTCTAGGTTCTAACTTTCAAACATAATTACACCTAAAGAAGTACATGTATTGTCAATCGATCCATGCATTGTACATTGGATAATCTTCAACACTTTCCGCTGAACACAACTCAAGTAACATATGTTTTGGATTAAAATTTGTAAACTGAGTTTGAGTTTGCATAAGTAACCAAAATCTTGCTTTTTGTAAAACAAAGTTTTTAGGCACAATTTTAATATGCAAATTATTGCATTAGCTCTTGTTTCAAGCAATTGCATCATTGTAAAATTAAATTACAATTGTCAAACAATAAATTACATTATAGAAAAGTTTCCATAATGTAGTTAGCAATTCCGAGTCACATTTTTTCAGAAAATACATTTAAAAAATTAGTTTAAAAAAAAAAAATATTTTTTTATTAAAAAAACAAGCAGCGGTCTAGAGAGAGAAAAGAAAGTGAAAAAAGCACCATTTTTCTAACGTAATTCTGGGTTAAAACTTTCTGCAGTTCTGCTACTGTTCCTGCAGTTTCCATTGCGTTGTGAAAAATCTATTCTGAAATGTAATTTGTAATAGGAAGTACAAGAAACAACAATGAGAGCAGGAAGCCACAACCGTAATTCTGGGCACAAACTGTCAGGCCCAAATACAATGCGATCCTTAAGATGGCCCAGTTTCGTATTCCCCAAATTAACGGGCTCCATCGGTTCGGGCACCCGTCGTCATCACCTTCTTCCTTTAACCAGAAATCGACCACGGTGGTGCGTTAAAATCACTGGTAGCAACGTTCCACTCGCGAAAGCGCTAAATCCCAACAATACCCACACCTCACTCACCCTAATCCCCAAATTCCGTTATTCAACTTTTCCCCTCACCACTTCCTTCCACTCCCCGCAACCTCAGCTAGGGTTTCCTCTTCCTTAACCGCACCATGTCGAAGAGGAAGTTCGGATTCGAAGGGTTCGGCATAAACCGCCAATCCACCTACAGCTTCGAGCGATCCCAGCCCCCACAGCGACTCTACGTCCCTCCCTCCGCGCGCCACGGCCACGACCACTACGAAGACACCGACACCGACAACATCGACTTCGACGACAACAACGACGACGACGGGAGCAAGAATAACAACGGTGGCGGCAACGACGACGACGAAATCGATCCCTTGGATGCCTTCATGGAGGGGATTCACGAGGAGATGCGGGCCGCCCCGCCGCCGAAGCCGAAGGAGAAGGCGGAGGACCGGTACCGCGACGACGAGGACGAAGATCCCATGGAGAGCTTTCTGAAGGCGAAGAAGGATTTAGGGTTGACTCTCGCGTCCGATGCGCTGCACGCTGGGTATGATTCCGACGAGGAGGTTTATGCTGCTGCAAAAGCTGTGGATGCTGGTATGATTGAGTATGATTCTGATGATAACCCTATTGTTATTGACAAGAAGAAAATTGAACCCATTCCTGCTCTCGATCACTCTTCCATTGATTATGAGCCCTTCAATAAGGATTTTTATGAGGAGACACCTTCAATATCAGGTACTTCCACTATAAACCTGAAAGTCTTTTAGTTTTAGTTTGTGTTTGGATTGACGTTTCATTCAGAATTACATTCAAATACCCAATAAAGTGATTTTAGATAAATGTTTACATGTTCGGTTTTATGTTGAGGAATTGATTATAGATCTAGAATTGATTTTGAGGTGAAGCAACTTGTGTAGCTTTTGCCAAAAATATATATATTAAGTTTAACTATTACCTTTCCTTTCAAATTTCAAATAAAAGCATGCAAACATACATTACATCACTTCAAAATCAATTTTGCAAATGCTCACTCAAACACACACTGAATTGCACTGTTATAATTTATAACTCCTTTGTTATGAAGTTTTAGTGGTTTAGAACGTGTTCTGTTTGTGGAACTGTGAGCATGGAAGAGAATGTCATTGACTTAACCGAGATTACACATCTGGCTTTTTTTTTTTTTAATTTGATTCCAGGTATGAGTGAGCAGGATGTAAGTGAATACAGAAAGAGTTTGGCTATTCGTGTATCTGGTTTTGATGTTCCCAAGCCAATAAAGACATTTGAGGACTGTCGGTTTCCTTCACAGATTATGAATGCTATTAAAAAACAAGGTTATGAGAAGCCAACATCTATACAATGTCAGGCTTTGCCAGTTGTGCTTTCTGGCAGGGATATCATTGGAATAGCAAAAACTGGTTCTGGTAAAACTGCTTCTTTTGTGCTTCCTATGATCGTGCATATCATGGATCAGCCTGAGCTTCAGAAGGAGGAGGGGCCTATAGGGGTCATATGTGCACCTACCAGAGAATTGGCACATCAAATATATCTGGAGGCCAAGAAATTTGCAAAAGCATATGGGTTACGTGTCTCTGCTGTCTATGGTGGAATGTCAAAACTTGAACAGTTCAAAGAACTCAAGGCAGGATGTGAGATAGTTGTTGCTACACCAGGGAGATTGATAGACATGCTGAAAATGAAGGCATTGACGATGATGAGAGCAACTTACCTGGTGCTTGATGAGGCTGATCGGATGTTTGATCTTGGGTTTGAGCCGCAAGTAAGGTCAATTGTTGGGCAGATTAGGCCGGACCGCCAAACTTTACTCTTTTCTGCAACTATGCCCCGAAAAGTTGAAAAGTTGGCCAGGGAAATCCTTTCTGATCCTATTAGAGTAACTGTTGGAGAGGTGGGGATGGCAAATGAAGATATTACTCAAGTTGTTCATGTAATTCCTTCCGATTCTGAGAAATTGCCCTGGCTTCTGGAAAAGCTGCCTGAAATGATTGATCAAGGGGATACCCTAGTTTTTGCTTCAAAAAAGGCTACTGTGGATGAAATTGAATCACATTTGGCTCAAAGAGGCTTTAAAGTTGCTGCCTTGCATGGTGATAAAGATCAAGCTTCTCGTATGGATATTTTACAGAAGTTTAAATCTGGCCTCTACCATGTGCTAATTGCAACTGATGTTGCTGCCCGTGGTCTTGACATCAAGTCAATTAAGTCAGTGGTAAACTTTGATATTGCAAAAGATATGGACATGCATGTCCATCGCATTGGAAGAACAGGCCGTGCTGGTGACAAGGATGGGGTTGCATACACTCTTATAACTCTGAAAGAAGCACGGTTTGCTGGTGAATTGGTCAATAGCCTAGTTGCTGCTGATCAGAATGTGTCCGTGGAGTTGATGGATCTTGCTATGAAGGTAACAACGCCTTTCATGATATTCTTTGATTCATCAATCTGTACTGATGCCTATGCAACTTATTTACCTCTTGCAGACTATCCTATCTATGTAATTTTTTCTGGTTATAATGCAAGTGTAGGTTTTTTAGAATCTTCTATTCATCCTTGTGTGATACTTTTGTAGATTTTGTGTTGTGACTTGTGAGTGTCAGTATACTAATGCTATTTGCATGCCAAGAATTTAATTATTAATAAGTTTTAGTTGACAAAGAAACTAAGGGACTGTTTGTTTCCTATTTTTGAAAACTGTTTTCTATTTTTAAAAGCAAGAAAACAAAAAAAAAAAAAAAAAAACCTTGTTTGAACTTTGATAAGATTGGTTTTTTAAATTTGTTTTCAAAACTAATATTTGTTTTAGTTTTTGATAAAAAATCATAACCTCTTTAAGTTGCTCTGGTTTTCTACTTTTTTCAGTTTTCTACTACTCAAGTCCTTCCTTGCATTTTCATATCCTCTTCCCCCACTTCTATTCTCTAAAAAATTAAATATATTAGTTTTGTTGGGTTTGCCTATTTGAAATTAGTTTTTCTATTTAATGATATTTTGTCTTGTAATTCAATAGGACGGGAGATTCAGGTCAAAACGTGATGCAAGAAAAGGAGGTAAGATGTGACTTGCATTAATATGACTATAGAATAATAATTTTGTTGAGCGAAAACTCTGTAGAAAAGATATGATGTTGCTGCACACACCAGTTTATGAACTTGTCATGATATTTGCAAGGGCTTGTTTGGAGAATCTGTCTCTTAACAGTTAACATGGTTTGTATTATGCAGGTGGGAAAAAAGGCAAAGGTAGAGGTGGGGGTGGCAGAGGCGTGCGAGGAGTGGATTTTGGATTGGGTATTGGATATACTTCTGAGTCAAATAACGCACTATCTACCACAGCTCCCAGTCGATCTGCCGCTGTAAATTCTCTGCGAACAGGAATGATGTCACAATTTAAGAGTAACTTTGTTGCTGCTTCATCAAACTCTCAGAATCAAGGATTCGGTAACAATACAAGCATGGCTGCTAATAAGAGACCAGCACTCCCTGGTTTTGTATCCGGTGGATCAATTGGCGGTGACATAAATACTTATCAGAATACTGCTTCACCCAATCCTGCTACATCAGCGGTAAATTCCACCAGTCAAGGTTCTGGAGTAAATCCTGGTCAGAAGAGCACGAACAAGTCAGTTTTCTAAGTTGAACTTGCTGCATGCTTATCTTAATACATAATTTGGTTGCTGATATTCTTGTTTTCTTTGGCTGCAGTTCTAAACCTAAAGAAAGGCGGAGGCCATCAGGTTGGGATAGATAGTTTGTTGTCACATTGAATGACACCACTGTCAAATGTATCAATGTTCCTATATTTAGGTAAAGTTAAGAATTGATTTTGTTTGTATAAATAATGCTCCAGTTTTCAATCACCTATATTATTTTAGCTTCCAAGATGTAGAAAGGTTTGAGGTTTGTTTGATTCTATTTTTGTTTTTGAAAGCTGTATTGTACAACTAAAATGCCTCGTATCCTACGAAGCACGTTTCGATTAAATGGATAATCATTAGTATGGATATGGGAATTAAATTTTTTTGTGTGTGTGAGAGAGAGAGAATTTATAAATATTGTATGCTTTTATTAGTAAAATATATTTATTTTTTTGATAAACAGCATTTTCATGGGTGTAAATTATGTTGAAATTAAAATATCATGTATTTAATATATGACTTTGTAGTTATTAATTATTATGAAATTGGTATAACTAATCATTTATGTTTTTTTTTATAATTTTAGAATTAATGTTTATTTATATGAAAATCTCAAATTTTTAAATAAATATTTAAAAAAATACTCTTGATGATTTTTTTTCCTTCGTATAATTGATAAAATACCAAGTAAAGCTAAGTTTAAATTTCTTAAACTCTTTCAAGTCTACTGTACTGATTAAAACACGGGGGAAACGTTACTAAATATAAAGATGATCGATAAAGTTATAGTTATAGGTGAAGATTAATTATCGATAATAATTAATAAATATTTTGTATTATTATGATGTAATTTTTTTTTCACTTCTCTTTCGAATATGTTCTTATATATCTACAAATATTTTTTATATTATCAATAAGTATCAACGTATCATTGATTTTTGAGTTTGAATTTTTTATACAAATCTAGAAAATATGTTTATTAGATGAGAAAATGTAATTTGAGAGATCATATTTAACATGATTAATTAAATTTTTGGTAGGAATTAATTTGTGTTAAAAATTGATTGATTTTTGTATTAATAACATGGTGGTCTAAAATTATACTTGATAAAATTATAAAATTTAATTTGTGTAAAATTTCTTTTTGATATTTTGTTTCCTAGCTTCTTTTGATATTTAAAGTTAAATTGTTTTATATACTAAGCTTATTATAATCTTCATTTTAAAAAATTAC
>PYAF01004467.1:658335-673399 GCA_007407185.1 Glycine tomentella
AATTAAAATGATCTTTAAAGAAAATAACAGTGTATATTTTAAAATAAAAGAAGTAAAAAGTGTATTCAAACATCTAAAAATGTTTTTTACTCTTTTTATTTTTGATCTATCTGCAAAACATTATAAGACATGGTAAATCATTATTTACTAAACAGTGACGGCTTGTGTTTGTTTTGATCTTATTTGTTTGAATTTTCAATATTTTTTTAATTAAAAGGCATTATTTATATATTTTTTTAAAAAGAAAGGACAATATTTCAATATCTTTCAAAAGTTAAAAAAAATACTCCTTCTTCTAAAAAAATCATAATTTAATAAATATTTCTTAAAAATATTTCTTTTCTAAAAATAAAACTAAAATTGCCCTAAAAATTATACCATTACTCCAACTAGCTTTATTGTAATTGAGGTCCTTTTGTTTTTTGTTTTGTTCTAAAATCCCATAAACCCTCCCAGACCTGGGAGTGAAGTGGCTCCATTAAATACAGAAAAATATAAATATCCGTATGATTCTCCAGATCTGTTCATCCACCTTAGGTTGAATTCATCGCCGAGCATCAGATCCGAAATGTCGATCGGAGATGCTTTTCTATGCTTACTATTCATCACAACTTGTTCGATTTCAGCTGCTTCTGCTGATTCCATCTATGGCTGCGGTGGATTTGTCGAGGTAAAGTAATTTACATTTCTATCAGCTTCTGTAGTGAAAAACGCACTTAAAGAATTGAAACGCGATTAGTATCAGACTTTCTCCTCAGCAACTGCGAGATTGATTTTCAGGCATTCGGATTGGGAGAAGAAAAAAATGCACGGATCTGAAATTTGTGCTCTAATTCGTTTGTCGTTTTGTGATTTATGTTTTTCTATTTACATCTATCTATGATGAATTCGGTTGTATATTTTTAGTTTGATATTTGTTTATTTATTTATTTTTCGCCTCTTTTTTGTAATATTGGGTCGATGCTTACCTTTGCTTACAAATTTGAGTTGCCGCAGGCGAGCTCATCGTTGGTGAAGTCGAGGAAACAAACTGATGTCAAATTGGACTATTCCGATGTCACGGTAAGTGCATGTAAAATTCTTTTTAGTTATTAATAACTTATAATTTGTAAATATTTTCATCAATTTTACTTGCACTGAATAGTTATTTAGCTAACCAAAAATATGAGAAAAATCAGTACATGCCAGTTGTAAACTTGGGGTGAGTTTATGTTGACAACTTAAGTAAGTGCTTATTCAGTAAGTTCTTGGGCTAGTTTGTTTAAACTTATTTATTGAAATAAACGCTTTATTTTAATAAAATAGGCAGTTTTCTGTTTTTTTAGTGAGTTTGTCTAAACTGTTTTTGCTTAAAAAAATAGTTTTCTATTTTAAGAAGCAAATCCTATCTGTTTCTTAAAAAAATGCTTATTTTAAAGTTGCTTTTTTTAAGTTTAAGCAAACTCACCCCTTATCACATGAGAGCTTTTGCCATAAATTTGATTGTGAAATTTATTGGATTAAGCTAAAAGGAGCTTATTTTGATAAGTTTCACCAATAAACTTGGGTGTGTTTGGGTAAATAACTTAATTAAGACCTTAGATAAACTTCTGCTTAAACACTTATTAGGAGAAAAAGACAAAAAGAATGAAGAATAAAATATTATTGAGCTTCTCCAATAAGATAAAATAAGCTTATGGACTTATTCAATTAGGTCTTATCACATGAGGGCTTATGCCATAGATTTGACTGTGAAACTTATTAGGATAAGCTAAAAAGAGATAAAAGAGCCGATGAGAATCATGTGCCATTTTCATAAACTAAAATAAGCTCCCCATAAGTTCTTTCAAATACCCCCTTACTCTACCTTTGTTTCGCATTTGATTTTGAAGTCTAATTATTCTGCACAATAGCTGTAATAATGTTACTGTCTTGGCTTGAAGTTTGCTGTTGAAAAGGGATACTATAGAAAAAACAAGACATGCATAAGACAGCCCCTTCATGTCCTTTTTGAATTTTTGCTATATACTATTTTGTGGTAATGTATGGGAGGAGGATGCTGTGTTACACATCCAAGGGAATTCCTGTTTATTTATTAGATATGATGCACTCGTTTCAACTTTGCAGGTTGAGCTTCAAACTGTGGATGGACTGGTAAAGGATAGAACACAATGTGCTCCAAATGGATACTATTTTATTCCAGTATATGACAAGGTAAAACTTACTTGAATTTGTGCACATTTAAGCATATTTGGGCAACTTCTGTCTACGTAAATACAGAATGGCATATATATATGCGTTAGATCTGAATATATTATTCAGTTTTTCTCAAAGCAGTTATTTTCATTCCAGGGTTCCTTTGTAATTAAAATTAATGGACCTCCAGGATGGACATGGGATCCAGAAAAGGTTAGTTATTTCTCAGTTATTATCTGTATGCGCAATCTCTCTCTCCTGAATCTTGACATAATCTGAAAGTATTATTATGCATTCTGACACTTAGTTTGGTTTCCCCCCTCTTGTACCTACAGGTTCCTGTGGTGGTTGACAATAATGGTTGCAATGGCAATGAAGATATAAACTTCCGTTTCACAGGGTAGGCTATTATTCTATTTTTTTTAACTTTGTCGTTTCTGATCTTGGAGGAACTTATTAAAAGGAATCTTATGGAGAATGATAGTATTCTTGAGAATTTAGTTTTTAACTGAGCCCAATGGCGTCATGTAATCCATGTAACCAACTTCTGGCGGAATAAGGCTATTGTTGTTGTTGTTGTTGTTGTTGTTGTATGTCCTGTTGCATCCTTTGCTTTGCTTATACTCTAAAATTTGAAATTAACTGCAAAGTTTTGTGTATTGTAGGTTCACTATATCTGGTAGAGTTGTGGGAGCTGTAGGGGGAGAAAGTTGTTCAGTTAAAAATGGAGGTCCTTCAAATGTAAAAGTTGAACTTTTGTCCCTTTCGGGGGATCTTGTCTCTTCAGTCTTAACTTCATCGTCAGGGAGTTACTTGTTTACAAATATAATTCCAGGTAGGGGAGTTTATGTTTACTTTTGGAAAGTTCTTGGGTTCTAAATTCTTTTATTATGTAGGGAGCCTCTTACACTATTGTGGAAATTATAACCACATATAAGTAGTTGTCATAGATTCACGTATATAGGATCTATATTTATGTGACATGAAGATATGAAGCGTATTAAAAATGCATATGGTTTACAGATAGGTGAAATTGATTTCAAGTTTCCACCTAAAAAAATGTGATTTAACTGGAGGCAAACAGGATTAATTGGTTGAGAAGTAGTTGAGGATAAACAAGATTAACTGGAGATAAACAAGATTGTCTAAATAATATTATATGTTGTTCAGAATTGTGTTTAAATCCAAAAAAAAATAAAATTGAATGAAAGTTTAGTTGGGTAATTAGGTTTAATGGATAAAAAGTTTCTCATTCTGCACTTTGCAATGAGTAATGTTGGAAATAGGAGCATTTAATGATGATTACTCTTCCAAGTAGCTTAGTTATTGTGTCTAGCTGAGTTCAATGTATTTTAGGAAGTAGTGATATTTTAATTGTTCTCTTGAAAGTAGTAGTAGTAGTAATTATCTTTGTTATCATTGTTATTATAAATAGATCACTTTGCTGAGTGATACTCGCTTTAGCAAATTTAGAAAATAAAATCTTTGTTTCCCTCTTCTCACAAGTACTCATACTGTCTAGAATTATGAATTTTGTTGATGTTCTCCATGGGTTTGGTTTAAAATCATTTGTTGTTGCCAATTTTTTCATTATTTGCTATTTTCCTCCTCAAAATTGTTCAAACAAATGGACACTCCTGTTGTGATGTGCAGGAAAATATGAACTACGTGCTTCAAATCCTGATATGAAAGTTGAAGTTAAAGGTTCAACACAGGTTGAAATAATGTGTTTACTTTCAGCATTTTGCATTGAGTTCATACCCATTTCTTTTGTGTCACTCTTTAGTCTCGTAATACATTTAATGAGGTTGCTTATTGTGCTTACTATTTTTCTAATGTTGTGTTTCTCGCAGGTTGAATTGGGCTTTGGAAATGGGGTAGTTGATGATATTTTCTTTGTCCCTGGGTATAGTATCAGTGGATTTGTTGTTGCTCAGGTAATGTTTGTTGAAGTAACAAATCTTACTTGAAATTTCACTTTCCTTTTTAATTGCTACATCATTTTCTTTGTAAAATTGATAATATAGTAAAAACATCCATATAGTCTGACATACAACAACCACAACAAAGCTTTATGCCACCGGGTGACAATATCTGTGACAGAACAAAAAGTAAATTCTTGTTTGCAGCAACTGCTTTATGAGATTGTTAGAGGATGCTTCTGTTCTCAATCAGCTTAAACTTCCAAAATAGATTGATGTGGTTTATTTTTTAACTTGACAGTTTAATGGAAACCTTTCTCATGTAGTTATGCCTTTCATTTTGGTTCTTCCTTTTCCAGGGAAATCCAATATTAGGAGTTCATATTTTCTTACATTCAGATGATGTTTCTGAAGTAGAATGTTTGCAAGGTTCTTCTAATGGTCCACGACAAGGAGTAGCTCTCTGTCATGCTGTATCAGATGCTGATGGAAAGTTCACATTCAATTCAATACCTTGTGGTAATTACTTTTTTTAGTGCTTATTCTGTCATCTCCCCTCTCGATGTGTCAAAGAGTGTGTCTGTGTGTGTGTTTCAGCTGAAGTGGAGCTCTTTAAGGAGCTTCTGAAACATGTTATTAACGTGTCCCATGGGGGAGTGTTGAATTTATGGTGTCTATATTGACAGAAAAGGAATATTCTTTCCTAGAGCTTTTTGTCATGTTGTTTGTAGTTTGTGCATTTTAACTTTTAAACACACTGCCAACTTGCAATTATATGTATGGAACTTAGTCTTAAAAAGTCTAGGAACTTCACCCTTCTCATACGTACTGCAATTAGTCTCCTTGTTGTTGATCATATTAAATTGCTCTTCAATTTGGTTTCCGTATTTGTGCTTACTTTACAGTTGCTATTCATTTTTTTGTGGATTGAATATTTATCATTCTGCTCTGATTGAAAATTGCTGCTTATTACATGCTGCTAGAACCTATTTTGCTTATTTTAGTGCTCACATTTTTATCAATGTACAGGAAGTTATGAACTTGTGCCCTACTATAAGGGTGAAAATACAGTATTTGATGTTTCGCCGCCCAGCGTCTCAGTTAATGTTAAGCATCAGCATGCAACAGTGCTTCAAAAGTTTCAGGTAGATTATATGGATAAAAATGTTTCACATGCTAACCATCTTGACTATTTTTTTCCTGTTTGAAAATTTATAAATATTTGGTATGTTTAAACAGCCTCTTTGCATATGCAAGGGTAAGACTGCGTACAATAACCCTCTCCCTTACCTTCGCATAGTGAGGAATCTTTGGGTAAAGAGGTACGTAGTCTTTTAGAGGGCGAGCTCTAGTACAGCGGTAAAGTTGTGCCTTGGTGATTTGTTGGTCATGGATTTGAATTCGGAAACAGCCTCTTTGCATATGCAAGGGTAAGGCTGCGTACAATATCCCTCCTCCTTACCTTCGCATAGCAAGGAGCCTCTGGGCAATGGGGTACATAGTTTAAACAAGTTTGGTTCAATAATAATTATTGTATTGTATTGGGAAAAACCCAAGTCCTACTTTGGGTAGAGATAAGGCTAAGATGGAATATACTCATCCCATGAGCTAGCTTTTGGGGTTGAGTTAGGCCCAAACCCACATTCTAAGATGGTATCAAAGTTTATCATAGATCCATTAAAACCGGCCACCCACCATGTCATCCATGCACCAAGCCCAATAGTGTTGTTGGGCATGAGAGTGTGTATTGGGAAAAACCCAAGTCCCACATCGGCTAGAGATAAAGCTAAGATATAAATAAGTGGGAGGCAACCCTCACCCTATAAGCTAGCTTTTGGGGTTGAGTTAGGTCCAAACTCACATTCTAAGATATTGTACTATTACTGATATCTGTCTATTATTGTGGTTATGTGTATGTTAATTTTCTCAATTATCTGCTATCATTGTCAATTCTTACAGGTAACTGGATTTTCTGTTGGAGGTCGCGTAGTTGATGGAAATGGCATGGGAGTGGAGGGGGTCAAAATCATAGTTGATGGCCATGAAAGGTCTATTACTGACAATCAAGGATATTACAAGCTTGATCAGGTATTGGTATGGGTAAATGTGCTTCTGTTAGAACATTCATTGCCAATACATTCTATTTTCTTTTTTCAGTCTGTGGACATAAGTTTCTGAATCTTTTGATCTTGAATTTTCGTTTACTTTTGTCTCAATAATGTTTCTCTCCCTGCTTTTCTTCATTTGGATAGATTGGCTTTTTCTATCAATCTGAGTATGCAAGAGTTTTTTCAATTGTGCCGATGCTGAGATCTTTCAATTGATTGTAGTTAACATTTATATTTTTTTCTCTTTCTTATTTCTCTGTTAAATTTATTAGGTTACATCCACGCACTATACCATAGAGGCCCAAAAGGAGCATTACAAATTCAAGAAATTGGAGAATTATATGGTAAATATATCATAAAAATTTTAGCATATTTTTGAGTTTATTATATCTCTTTCAGTATGATGGTCAAAATTGATTAGATGGTTGAAAGAAGCTTGGAATTTGGACTTGCTACCTATTTCGTAATAATAAAAAAATGGTGCTGCTTAGCTCTTGTTTCAAACATTGTTTGCTTGCTCAGGTATTGCCAAATATGGCTTCAATAGAAGACATCAATGCTATTTCATACAATCTTTGTGGTTTGGTTAGGATGGCTAGTGGTGGTCTGAAAGCGAAGGTATGCATCTCCTCTTCATGTATTATTTTAGTAACAATTTCATGTTACAATTAAAGTTGGTCTTTTGATAATATACTAGGTGGCTTTGACTCATGGACCTGATAATGTGAAACCACAAAAGAAGCAAACAGATGAAAATGGAAACTTCTGCTTTGAGGTATGTTAGCTTAGTGGAATAAATCATTCATTTTTTCCATTTCGTAATGTTGACAGTATCTCTTAATATCATGTGGATACAAATAACTTAAGCTGAAAGAGAAGAGGTGGTGCATTAGGATGCTAAATAACTGATTCTACCATATGCTCTGGGAGTGTTAGCTAATTTAATAAGCAGCATGTTACCATCGAATCTATCTAATTTAACAAGCTTTGAGAGGAAAGTTCTGAACCTTGGAACTATAAAATTTTGTGATATACTTTTATGCTTGTCAACAATAGATTTTTATGCTAGTATATTGACCATATACTAGCAAAAATTGGAAACGTGTAGTGGCAGTTTTAAGCCTATGAGAAAAAATTTCTAATATTGTCTTTTGTTTGAACAGTTTGAGTTGAATCTGTTATTAAGGGATTTGGGCTAGATACACAGTATTTTTTATCAAATATTTTAGTTGAAATAATGTATGGGGCTAGGAAGTAAGCCCCACAACCCAAAACGGCGAAGCACAAATAGAATTTGCTACAAAAGCCGGCTAACAGGGGTACCCCCATCCATTTCCTAGGAAGAGAAGACTCAAAAGGATCGAACTACCTTCTCATTATTCAGAGGTGAATCATAGAACTCTACTGGCATGGTGCTATTGATCAATAGAACAGGAAGAGGAGGAGAAAAAAGCATATGAACCCCCCACATGGTAGCAATCCAACTAAAGATTTTAATTCCAGTGGGGACAGCTATGATCATGGTAGCTGCGGTGAAGTAGGCACGGGTCGGAAAGGTGACCCTGTGTCGTTAGTCTTTATAAAGAAAGAAATATTCAAGCTAGGCTAGTAAGAGAAGGAATATTGTCAGTGTGAAAACAGAGAGACAAAAGGCTGATCTTTGAATAGGAAAAAGAATGGATCCGCGGGGCCCTCTTTTTGTGCTACTCCTACTCCTAGGGCGGGAAGAAGATAAGAAAACGAAGTAAGAACATGCTATTGAAGAAGTTGCAACATATGTCAGGGAGGCCTCCATTGATTGTGTACAAAAAAAATACGAGTCCAAAGACCAATGCGATTCTTGCCCGGCTTAAGAAGGCTGCAGAAGAAGACAGGTTGCCCTGCCCTGTCAGTCTCAAGCTCGAGGTTTTCTTTCTTGTCTCACACAAGAGAAGCCTTCTTTATACAGACAGGCTTGTTACAGTGAATCCGAAAGTAGGCATATCAGGCTTGTTGAATCACTGTTGAGTGTGACTATCCCATCCTACATGAAGGTGAAAAGGCCAGTTTTCAGCATCTGCAGTTCATAGAAGAATTTGTGTTTGAAGATGGTTCATAGCTATCCAAATCATGTCTTGAGTTTTCATTTTTTCAAGTGTTAAAATAATTTTTTATGTCTTCTTTCTTTAATGATGTTTCTAGAGTATCTGCTAAAGTTTGATTGTTCATTTCTTATCACTGATGTGCAAATTGTTTGTTTAATGTCTAGGTTCTTCCTGGTGAATATCGCTTGTCAGCCATTGCTGCTACTCCTGAGAATGCTGATGGACTCATGTTTGCTCCATCTTATATTGATGTTGTGGTCAAAAGTCCCCTGTTGAATATTGAATTTTCACAAGTAATTGTTCACCCATAATTGCTATATGTTATCTATGCTTCTTAGTTCTTTCTTCCTTTTCCCTTCAGTTTTTTCTGTATCATGCATGCTGAATTCTTTGGGGGGGATCAAAATTAGAGTCCTTTATCAACATAGTTGAGCATGAGATGATTAGTCTTATATGGTTGCATGATTGGTTCAGCAATATTAGTATGTAGATGACATTGTATAGAAGTGTATTTGTATAAAAGAGTTTAAAGAGGGAATGTACTTTTAAGAGGATTTGAATAATAAAATACTATTTTTTGGATTTTTAACAAAAGAATATTAAAAATACATTTCCATCAGATAATTTTCCTGGCAGAATGAAGACTTTTGGTTTTGAATGACATCTCATATGGTAGAAATTTAAGATTCCCCAGCTTCAGTGTGTCGCTGTAATTGTCAAAGGAGAAAGTGATGAGGTATCTCAGAATGCTGTTGAAATGATCATAGAAGCTGCTACTACTATAGGTGGCTATGTATGCCTTCATTCAGGAGATGATGGGGTTTGAGTTCCTATGATAAAGAATGATCAAGTTGCTCTCCTTGCTCAACCTTTGTCAATGAGAAAAACAATTGGCCTGAAGTGTTCCCTTTTCCTGTATAGTAGTATATAGTCTCATCAAGGATGGATCAAACAAAATGACTGTATAAATGGTCTTTTCTGTGAGAAATAAACTTCATATCATTCTCAATGATGTTTTCTGTGGCTACATGTGGGTCATCTATGCTGTTTCTGTCAGTGTGAAGGTAGGTATGGAGAGTGAATTCAATGTTATGGTCGTAAGATTGTAGATAGATTTCCAAAATTGAATTTCATGTATAATTATCCAAACAGTGGGTTTTACAGATGTGGAAATTGAACTACTGTGATTTAATTTCATGGTTTTTCAAATTCTTTGAAATTTTAGAACTCTATCCAAACACAACTTTAAGATTCATTTGATAACTTGAATTTAGGCTGGCTTAAATCCCAAAAGCCAGTTCATGACCTGAGGATTGCCCAAGCTTTAATAAGCTTTACCTTGGCCATTTGGAGTATGAAGATTATATAGATTTTTTTTTTTACACTGAGAAAGCCACGTGGCCAGGTAGATTGCACTGGGTAATCGACGGGGCCTGATTGATTGCCCTGGGAAATCTGTGTGGCCAGGTTCATTTTTTGGACAGCTGAGGTTGGCCCAATATCAAATCTATAATGGGCTTCGATACCATCTTGAATTTGGGTTGGGCCTAACTCAACTCCAAAAACCAGTTCATGAAGTGAGAATCGTCCAAGTCTTTATTATATTTTGGCCATATTTGTCGATGTGGGATCTTAACATATTAGAATTGAATTTCTAACCCAGATTTTATTTGTTTATAGATTTCCTACATGGTTGAATTTTTATTGAATTTCTGTTCTGATTTTGTGCTTCATGATTGTAGGCTTTGGTCAATATTCATGGTGCTGTATCCTGCAAGGAGAAATGTGGTCCATTTGTATCCGTTACTCTGGTGAGAAAGGTTGATAAACACAATGAAGAGAGAAAGACAATCAGCTTGACCACCGAGAATAGTGAATTTCTGTTTTCAGATGTTATTCCTGGAAAATACAGGCTTGAGGTTGGCCTCTTTTTGTATTCCCTTTTTTTGTGGTTTTTTAAGTAGGATTTCTTTAGTTTTGAGTTTTATTGCCTGGAAATTTCTTTAAAATTTTCCACTACTTCCGGTTCAATATCAGTTTTTTACTGGAAAGTTCTGATTCACATGTTTTTTTCCCACTGTAATAATATTTGTTTTAGGTCAAACATAGTTCCCCTGAATCAGTGACCTTGGAAGATAATTGGTGCTGGGAACAGAGCTTCATAGATGTAAATGTTGGTGCTGAGGACTTAGAAGGAATCCTTTTTGTTCAAAAAGGCTACTGGGTCAATGTTATCTCCACTCACAATGTTGATGGTTACCTGACTCAACCCGATGGGTCAAATGTGAATTTGAAAATTCGGGTAGAACAATTATAGTCCATCCAAATATGTCAGTAAATTGCAGCTTCACAAAATTCATTTTTGTTCTTTTGGTCTTATCTGCAGAAAGGTTCTCAGCATATATGTGTAGAACAACCCGGCGTACATGAATTTCATTTTGTTGACTCGTGTATCTTCTTTGGGAGTTCATCAGTGAAAATTAATACATCTGATCAATCAGTATGGAAAATTCCGAAATCCATGAATATATTCTTCAGTTCTTCATGTATTATCATATTTGGTTCTTTTGAGGATCTTCTTCCATAACTTTTTCTTTTTTGTAGCCCATCCATCTAACAGGAGAGAAGTATCTTCTTAATGGACAAATAAATATGCAATCTGGCTCACTTGATGCATTGCCTGATAGTATTGTTGTTGATATTAAACATGATAGAGCTGGTGTTATAGACTATGCTACAGCCATACTTAAGTCCCATGCGAAAGATCAAACGGAGGCTGCTATATTTGAGTATTCCATTTGGGCCAATCTAGGAGAAAAGCTTACCTTTGTTCCTCGGGACTCAAGGTACATCTATCTATTCTAGCTGGTTGTTCAAACAATTTCAGTTAAATATCTTTTTTAGTTATAAGGCTTTTGTAGAAGCAGATTGGATAAGGGATGAAAATCGATTGTGTGAATACACAAATACTACTATCTCAGTACAACTTGCATATTTTTCCTGCAGCTTGTAAAATAATACAGTACAATATAGTGGAATTATACCATTTTATGCTAACTGTGTACCATGCAAACTATTTCAAAAGTTTTATTTTGTACCATTTTGAATTTATGGAGTTACACCCAATTTCTTGAAAAAGTAGTTATAAATCTTAACATTGTATTATATGCTTCCAGTTTTCCTGTAAGGTTAAACATTTTAATTAGCTTGCAATTTTTTTTATGATTCCATGCTGCTTATTAGTGTTTTGTGCATATAATACACAGAATTCTATGATTCTAGGAAGTTGGGTCTGGTACTCTGTTTTTTAATACTTCAATTATTCATATCTTTCCTCCCACCCCTTCCCTCCTGTCTCTGTAACTTTGAGATTATACTAATTCATGCACTACAATTTTGCCAATTATAGTTGACTTGTTCTTGTTTGGTTACAGGAGTGATGGACAGAAGAAACTTTTATTTTATCCTAGAGAACATCAAGTAAGTATCAAACTTAGTTCTTCTACTGATATTTTTATGGGACTGACTGAGTTTCATTTGCAAAATCCGTTTCCTTAGGTATCAGTGACAGATGATAATTGTCAAGTTTATATTCCTACATTTTCTGGTCAACTGGGTGCATATATTGAAGGATCAGTTTCACCTCCTCTTTCTGGCGTCCATATCAGAATTTTAGCTGCTGGAGACAGCAGCATTACTACACTTAAAAGTGGTGAATTGGTTCTTGAAACGACCACTGGTACTGATGGTTCCTTTGTGGCAGGTCCTCTGTATGATGATATTGGTTACAATGTTGAGGCTTCAAAGGTAGTCGCTTTCTCAAATCAAAAAATAAATGCCTTGTTTTAAAAATACTAAAAGGGAGTTGTACAGTTTCTCTACTTATCTGTGATGTTTCTGTTGCCATATTGTTTTCTTACATTATTTAATTTATTTGTTTCTTGTTTATATTTGCAGCCTGGATATCATTTAAAAGCAGTTGCACCTCATTCCTTTACTTGTCAGAAGCTTAGTCAAATTTCAGTACACATACATCACAAAGATGATGCTAAAGAGCCCATTCCTTCTGTTCTGTTGTCTTTGAGTGGTGACAATGGTTATAGAAACAACTCAGTATCAGGAGCTGGAGGGACATTCCTGTTTGACAATTTGTTTCCTGGAATGTTTTATTTGCGTCCTGTTTTGAAGGTACTATACTGTAGCTGGACATAACTGTTATTATGTTGCATTGTACTGCTTGTCATGTCCTTGACATGCAGCTTTTTATCAATCAACTCTGGTTCACACGCTACTGCACCTGAAGTTAACAATATACTTGATTTGATTATGCCTCCAGAATATCTCTAATTAAGCACCAATACTTGCATTTTTTTCATGTATCCATATCTGATATGTATTTGATACCAATAGTCTTGGATATTTCATTGATACGTATCTGTGAAGCATCACAGCCTTTAAAAAATATTTGAGTTGGATATGAGACACTGAAAGGTGTATAAGATAGAAATGTTGAAGCCTTGTCTCTCGATGAACTCAAATGGAAGCTATCCTCTTTAAGGATAATGCTCAAGAAGGGAATGAGATCGGTACTATTCCTATTTGTAAGCAATAGACAATAATTTATGATGACAATGATATATATATATATATATATATATATATATATATATATTGTTTTTGCTATTGTGGAAGAAGTATGTTTTTAATTTTGATTTGAAGGATTGTAATTATATATTTAATTATGTTTTATAAATTTTTATACAAATCTAAATATGTATCTGGCATGTATTGCATCCTACATCACCATATTGGGTAAGTATCATATCCAATACCCATTGTATCTTTTCTTTGATTGACAAAAAGAAACATGTGAAAAAGAAAAGAACAACTATAGCATTTCACTGTCATGTTTAATCGTTTTGCTTGCTTATCCAGAATCTTCATGTGTTTCTTTTCAGATTGAGTAGGTCACCTCTTTATGCTTGTACCAAATTATTAGTAATTTTCTGCTTATGTGCAACTCAACAATAAAGGATATTAGGATAAGAAGTTGCAAAGTTTGTGAAGATCAGGATTTTTTAGAATTGATGATTAAAATTATGTTGCTCATTGCCGAAGCTATATCTTTGCCAACTTCCTTATTTGTGTGTTATTATTATCTTATTTCCTAGGAGTATGCTTTCTCACCTCCAGCACAGGCAATAGAGCTTGGAGCAGGGGAGTTCAAAAAAGTTGTTTTCCAGGCCACACGTGTAGCGTACAGGTTTTATTTCCTATTGATATGATATTTTTGCAGTAATGACAGGCCTAGTTATATTAAATAATTGAGACGGACATACATAAATACTGTAATCTGTTTAAAAAAGGACATCTCTCATTTAAGAAGTCAGAGGGGCCACCACTGGTTTAAATGAGAAACTTTATTCTGAAGCCCTGGGATAAAACAGCCACACATCAGATATAGGTGTGCTGATTGTGGAATTTGGATAAAACAGCTATACAACAGATATCATCTCCATGAAAGTATATTTTTAGTAATAATGTTACACGTAAAACATTCTTTGCATTTGCATGTCAGGCTGGTTCTACTTCACCTATTTTAAATAATCCAGATTTTGCACATACCTCACGTAGTACATAATATTATTTTTTTTCTTTCTTAAATGCTGAATTGTTTTGTAAATTCCATTTGAATTAGTAGTTGATTTAATAGATGGAATCATATCTATTCAAGTGAGGGCAAGCCAAGGCACAGCGGTAAAGTTGTGTCTTGGTGACTTGTTGGTGGGTTCGAATCCGGAAACAGTCTCGTTGCATATGCAAGGGTAAGGCTGCGTACGATATCTCTCCCCCTTACCTGCGTATAGCTTGGAGCCTTTGGGCAATGGGGTACGAAAAAAAATCATATCCATTCAAGTATGCATGATTAAAGTGTAATTTTATACTGCCTTTTCTGCTAGACAGTGCCTTAGACTTGAGAGACACATCAATTCAAGGTTATGTAAAACGAGTAATTTTCCTTATATAAAAGCACTTAAAACAGTTAAACTATACTGGTGAATAGGGTACACAGACTATATAAAACTGCTGTCCTGGGTAATTGCATACAACCGAAGTACTGAACTCCAGAGCAAATTAAGCAATGAACATGTTTGCATTATTTATATTTTTTTACCATGTGATTATTTTAAATCACTGGATGCCCTGTATCCTTTTCTACCTTTTCCTGTTATTGCACTTTTACACTTGAGCTTACTTTACTCTGGAAGATTCTGAGGTAAATCAACTCTTACAGTGCTACAGGTATAGTCACTCTATTGTCTGGTCAACCCAAAGGAGAAGTTTCGGTTGAAGCTCGGTCAGAGTCAAAAGGCTATTTTGAGGAAACTGTGACAGATTCTTCTGGAAATTATCGTCTGAGAGGGCTACTGCCTGATACTGACTATGTTGTTAAAGTGGCTAAAAGGGATGTGGGCAGTTCTAATATAGAGCGTGCATCTCCAGATTCTATTGCTGTCAAGGTTAGTTCTCGGTAGCTATCTGCTTTAGATTTGCTGTCAATGTTCTGTTCTGTTTTAAGCTTGGGTTGATGTTCCCAGGTTGGAACTGAGGATATCAAGGGATTGGATTTTATAGTTTTTGAGGAGCCGGAAATGACAATTATAAGTTGCCACGTTGAAGGAAATGGTACAGATGAACTACGTAAACACCTGATGGTAGAAATCAGGTCAGCTAGTGACCTAAACAAGATAGAGTCAGTCTTCCCCCTGCCAAT
>PYAF01004467.1:699853-731272 GCA_007407185.1 Glycine tomentella
CCTAATTGGTCCAACACTATATCTATCTATTTATCCTATATTTATTTAAAAATTTATTTAAATATATTTAATTGATCATTTTAATTTATTCAATATACATTAAATAATATAATATAATTATTAATAAAGATGTTAGAAAATTTAATTTCCTAACATTTGATTTATTGCATACCATTCCAAAAACATATCATGAGTAAGTATTTTTTTTATTAGATGTTAATTATTAATTTATTAATTTATATTATTAGCATATAGATTAAATTTGTGACTTTTTATTTATTTTTTAACTATTCAATCAATCATCTATTAAAAAGTTCGTATATGAGGGTAGCTAGGATTATCCTATAGGCTATAGCTACAATTCCAATATGTTTATAGTAAGATTTTTCCAAGCCACGCGGAAAGAATACAGAAGAAAGGGATGATGGTAGGGCGTGATGATTCGATTTCAAATATTTAACGAAGAAATGAAAAAGAGATTATTGCGGACATGGAGTATAATAATGGGAAATTGTAAAAATAGTATACGAGCAATATTTTTAATTATTATCTGATGTTCGGATCTTTGTTTCATTCTATTTGACTCCCACCAAGGAGTCACCATTTTCAAACATATATATATATAATATTGTATTCAAGGATTGAGGTATGTGTAGGTAGAAATTTGAACACATAAACAGGGCAAACAAAAAATGGTTTTTATATATATTCTTGCTGTCATCTCCATGTGCAGCTAGCGTCCTCATTTCAACTTTATTATTGGGTTTTGAATAATAATTCATTCAAAGGCCAACTGGGTGGGCTAATGATTATTCACAAGAAAAACAGAACAGGCAAAAGATTCCAAAACGGGAAGTTTCTCACACAACCACGAGTTTGATTTATTACACGTCAATTTTTTAAATGCCGTAGTATATGCTCCCTTAATTTGTGTCAATCTTATAGAATGTATCCCCGCAGATTGAGAAAGAATATAGTAGTAAAGATTTGCTGCATTGGTTATTTTATTTAAGAAGAGTGTTAATAATATTTTTTAATACATTTCTTATTTTATTTTATTTAATTAAACTATTAAAGGATAAGTTCGTCATGCTTTAAGAGGTTACTGGATACCCATTGGGGGTGTCAACTAGTGATAGGAGGGATTTATTTCATGATCAAGTAGGTATCATATTGAAACAAACAACAATAAAATATAAATACAATTAAGTACAAGAAAGGAAATATATTTTAAACCCACCAGGTTATAGTGTTTTACAATACTGTTAAATTGCCATGCAACTATAATGAATAAATGAAGAAAAATAAGGGGAATACCGGAATACAATAAAATGACTCTTATATTTTTATATTTTTAATATTTATTTTACACTTTTTTCTCTCTCTACCTAGTATTCTCTTTTTAATTGGGGTATATACTTTATCTAAGAGATATGACGAATAATATTAAAAAAATAAGCAGATATTTAAAATAAATAAATAAAATTGATCGAGCACAAAGAGACATGAGTTTATTTAAATTTAAAAAAAAAATACTTCTTAGATTAACGTTTTTTAAGAACCAGTTAGAATTTATTTCTTAAAATAAATAAGTAATTATTTTTTAAACTAAAATAATTTTAAAAAATCATTTATTTTATTAAAATAAACACCTATTTTAACAAATAAAAATTTAAACAAACTACTCTCATTATACATGGAGCGTGGACTTGTAATAGGTCAATTCTTCTGCCGCTTGATCCATTCAGAGTCGGATTTGTATAATGGAGACGATCTCGTTTCATAACAAGACAAAACAAGTTTTCCATTTTTGATGGGAGAAAAGTTGCCTGACATGAAACTCTTGCATTTTTTTTTTCTCTCTTCCATTTTAAAGTCAGAAGAAATTATTAATTTTAATAGTAATAAAATTAATTATTAATTAAGAAAATTTATGTGTTAATCGGAAATTATAGAATTCTTTTAACATAATTTTAAACAATTTTAAAACTATAACATATTTATTAAAGAAACATATCGTATTAAAAATGAAAAAGTATAATAAATGTTTTATTTGTCGTAAAAATTACACTTTTAAATATCTAACATGGACCTTAAAGATAAATATTAATTAAATAACTCAATAAGTATGCACTATAATAAAAAGTTTCTATGTTGTCCATAATAAACAACCATCTTTATTATTCTCTTAAAAAAGTCAATTATTGTAAAAAAAAAATATTAAAATCAAAACATCACAATACATCAATTAGACATTTGTCTTAGGTCCATTGATAGTAAATAGTTAATATCATATGTGAATATTTATTTAGAGGCTTCATAAAAAAATCGTTTAGAGTCTTGAAGACTAATGGAACTTTTTTATACATTACCTTAGCCTCCCCTAATGTTGGTGTAAAATGGAGGGAGAATAAGTGTAATTTAAGTAGTTTGTTTAATATATATATATATATATATATATATATATATATATATATATATATAACTTACAAGGTGCATACTGAAACCACGTGTGGAAAGGATAGCCTAATAGTCTATTGTATAATGGAATGAAGACTATAAATTTTGTGTTGAATTTTAGTAAATGAAATAAAAAATTTATTAATTTCTTCACTTTATTAAATATATATTTAAAAAAATTTATTAATTAATTTTAATTAAGTCATTAACATTTTAGTAGGTTTTAATTTGTCGATTTAAAATGTGAAAATTTATTTTATAAATTAAATTTTAATATTTATATATTTTTATACCCAAATGTCAGAGAGTTTAAAAGTCATCTCATAGAATTTGTGATCAACTAATTAGATTGTTTTATTTAATAAATTAAAAAATATATTAAATGATTCATTATCCATCTAATATTAAATTGTGAAAGTTTTTTTTAAGAGAATGTGGAAGATTAATATCATAAATTTTGATTATGAAAATATTTTGATTTTAAAAAAGAAAAAAAAAATAATAACCAGGTTAACATTCACGCATTCATGGAGGAGTTAGATACGAAGGGGTCCATCACCCCATAAAAGCCGGACACCGTGCATCCTGGCCTGTGTTTCTATCCCCAAAGGAGCTCCCATGTGGATCATCTTAAATATCTTAATCTTTCATTTAAATCAAATTTTTACTTGAATAATATGTTTTGCATTTAAACCTTTTCACACTAATGAAGGATATGATAATATTATACAAGTTACAAAAATATTGGCTATCTCGAGAAAATGAGTTAAAAATTTGAAAAAATAATTGAAAGTTGAAAATTAAAAAATTAACTTATTAAATTATAAGTGTTTGATAAAATTAATTGTTGAAAAGTGTAAAATAAAAAAAATAATAATTTATTTTAAAATGACAACTAAAAAATTTGATAAATATATTAAAGATAAAAATAAGAAAAAATATAAAAAGTAAAAGTTAACTTTTTAAGAAACACTGCTTGAAGTGGTGTTTTAAAAAATGTAGAAGCTATTAAAAAAATTTAGTTTATCAATCAGTTAAAAGAACTTTTAACTAGTAAAAAATTAAAAACTAACTAAAATATTTTGTCTAAATATAATCAATTAAAATTTTAATATTTTTAAAATTAGTTTATAACTCTATAGAGGAATATTTTAGGTTCACCCAATTAGGCATATGTATTATTAGAGTGAAGCAACCAGATAAGCCAACCCTAAATAACACAATGTAACCAAGTTTACATTTTACATGTACTAGTAATATTTTTTTTTATAGGCATGTACTAATAATAATTAACCGTTTATTTTTAAATTTCGTATTTATTCGATGGGGAAAATATTAAATATTTGCTTTCTTATTTAATAGAACCATACTCGTTAACCTACAAAACTTGCAAGCATAGGTGGATATTTTTTTAAGAAATAACTCGACCCATTTATAGAATGTTACAACATATAATATAAGAGACCTCTAAATAAGTTTTTATATAAGCCATCAATTTTCTTTTTTTACAAAATCAAAAACTTCACATTGGTTATTTGAGCCTTTCACGAAAGAAGGCATTCTATGTCAAGAATTTACATTGGTTATTTGATATCAATGTAAACAAAATCCATTCACAATTTTGTAATTTTTTAAAAGGTTTCTACATTAGTTGTAATTTAATCGATGTAGAAAACACATTTTACATTAGATAAAATTATATTTGATGTAAAAAGAGTATTTTTTTTATCAGTTATTGTTTTAATCAATGTGAAAGTTTGTGACTTTTTAAAATTTCAAAATGAACTACCTGCAACCACAAACTTCACACACTTCCTTGTTTTCCTTTCTTTTTCACTGTCTTCAAGCGTTTCATCTCCTAAAGCCAAAGACGTTAAATTGTCAGGGATTTTGACTCTCCCAAAGCGTCTCATGACTCGTCTTTGCATTGGCGGTATGAATTTTTTGGTGAAAATCATAGGAGATAGTATGACAGTAGTTTAAAAACAACATCATGAATTAATTTTATAGTGAGAATCTTGAGAAATAAAAAATTATGATCTAGCCATTATATATACATTCAAACAGGCTTATACTCTGGTAGATGGGCTTACAGAGACCTAAATATATCCTATAACCTAAATGGTGTAAATACTATATTGATGGAGTTAGACATGTATATTGTTAATTTAATTTTATTTCTCTTAAAATAATCAAATGTTCACACATGGATAATTATATTGGTATTTGATTTCTATTAAAAAAAAATATTAAACTACATTTTTCCCGACTTTTTAAAACGAAAATAAAGAAAATAATAAATATTAACTTATTTGGATCATATAGTATTTGATTTTTCTTCCAATCAAAGCATGACATTAATATCATTTTAAAAAAGTTAAACAACCAAATCTTAGTAACAATCGTGCATATTTCTTCTAATATACTTCCTCTGAATTTATATATATACAAAAAGATAATTTTATATGGTGTGCTTAAATACAACTATATATATTTAATGTTATCATTCTTAAAATATCTTTCATTTTATTTTAATTTTATTTTCAATGACTATTTTTTATTCATGATATTAAATTATAAAGACATTTTAAAAATAACCTTTTTTATTTGAAATTAATAAAATTAAATAATATCAACTAATCTTCGTAATAGATATAAAATTAATTATTTTTACTTATATATATATATATATATATATATAAGTTGAAAGTAGTACTTACTGCTATAATATTATGATATAGTTATATCCCAACTGTGTTATTTAAATATGGTGGGTGAAATTAGGCAATAAGTTTGTGTGTAGTGGATATTTGGAGCAGGGAATAAAAGTCTCATCCCCACCCTGATCTCCATGCAGAACCAAGGCTAATAATAATACGACAAATGCTAACTAATATTTTAAGAATATTAATAAAATTAAAACAAAAATATTTTTATTAAGAAGTAAAAAATTATGTTGTTTATAATCTTTTTTACACTCTCTTATAATTTACATAATAAATATTTTTTTAATTCATTAATGTAATATCTAAGGACAGTCATTAGCAAAATTTAAATAATAATATCTCATTTATAAGCATAATTGTTTTTCCTCTTTTTTTCTTCATGCTGTCAGTGTCATTTTCAATTGAATAAAATCATTATATATGTATGAACGTACATGCAGCCATGCAGGCCCTATGTGGAGGGGGCCCCATCAGGTTGATGAAATAGAGACAGGGGGACCAAAGGGCGTGGCTATTTTTCAGGGCATATACATAGGGAGGTACCACCACGCCAAAAAGTGTGTGATTTTTGAGAAGCTACTCGTTGCAGTTACTTCAAAGATCAGTATTTCCTGATACGAAGAAGAAGAAAAAAGGTTCTTAGACGGCATCAAAACTCAAAAGTACAGTGTACTAGCCCAACGAAGAAGAAAATATATAGAATCAGGTTATGAGATCCTTTTCGATTTTTTTTTTTTTTTCATTTTGTGAAAATGTTCATGTGTATGGCCAAAAGAATATTATAGCTATTTCTAAGTTAATTAGCAATATTTCCATAGTATGGATTCTTTATACCACATATGAGTACTTTGCTATGCATTTAGAGATATTTACGTATAATCCATTCTAGTTCATTGACTAAGTTTGGTGACTAACATTAGTTATTTTAAAAAAAAATCAATTAAAAAATTCGAATAAAACATGAATAAATTTGTTAATTTTAATATTTATTTATAATTATGTATTTGGATAACTTCCAAAATTATGATTGATTATGATAAAGTAGGTCAATTTTTATTTTGACTAAATTTTGTATTTTGAATTATTTTTAAAGTTAATTGTAAAATTAATTATGATGTATGAAAATCATGATGGAGTTGAAGTAATTAGTAGAAGTAATTTTTACTTTAATCAAAATCAATTATATGACAATGATTTCTATAAAATTAATTTAATTTAAAATAAATTTTATGAAGGAGCACATTATTAATTACCTACACGGCACTATATATGTGAGCATGCATCACGTGGCTCGCTAAAAACCACACGTGCATGAATGTATCATTCTTTTTCCAACACAAAAAGGAGAAGAATTGCGGAAAGAGTTCCATAGATTTGCAAGTAATTTCCCCCCTTTTTGTGGGTTCCATACTGCTAAAGGTTTTAATCACATCACTGATCAGTGATTACCTATGCATGATCTCTCTATTTCCTGCGTGTGTACGTTGAATTGGTGAAGAAACGTATCTAAGAATGTAATTTGATAGAGAAGTCATTAAAAAATACAGACTTATCCACCGACTCCAGATTATGCTAGATATGGTGTGCAACTTACGGTTTGTGGTTCCTAAAAGTGTGTTCCATCATTTCGGGTTTAAAAAATATCTTTTATTGTTTTAATATTTCGACACATAATACGGTTAACATATTATTAAGTTTTAATTATCATTCAAATATTAATAGTGTAGTGTTTGTACTATGATTTATCAAATAAATATATTTGTTTAATGATCGAATAGTGTTTGAAAGATCAAAACGATATTGAAATAGTTTCAGATTTTTTTCTATACTAGGCAAGTATATATATATATATATATATATATGTATGATAAAAAATTTGAAACCTACAAACATGTGTTTTCTTTTTCTTTTTCTTCTGAAGCTAGAATTGAATAAGAAAATTATTATGAAATCAAACGTTTTGAATTAATGACTTACAGAAAGTTTGGGATGCGACATCTCCTACTAAACATTGCTATGGAATTACACAGTTACCGAAACCATATTACTCGAGCCACTGTATATGTTGTCATTTTAACATGTGAAATGAAAAAATAATTAAAAAATTAAGTTACACAGATGCATCCCTAAGCAATGAACCTTAGACGGTGGATGACAAGACTTTTCATTAATAATATTGGCTGCTTGAATAGAATCTATTTCAACATATGTTTCTCCAGCTGGAACTTCACTATCAATTGTCAAACACATCTTTGTAAAGGCCATTCATCAATTGTGGGATTCAATTTGCTTAAGGTATTATATAAATAGTGTACTGTATATGCTTATTGCAAAATTTATTAGGGATGTTCATAACTTGTGGACTCAAATTAATTTAAATTAACTCAAATATTTTGAATTAGATAATTTTTGTGTTTGAATTATTAGATCAATCTGAATTAATAGATTCATTAAATTTTAGATTGGATCATAGATTTTAATTTATAAATCCGTTAATTTATTAATATGTTAGTTTGTATTAAATTATTATTATTAATATATGTAATATATAATATATAATTTTAAATTTTTTAAAAATAAACACTAATTTAAGTATGGCTGAGTGAGAGACTATCTCCACTTCAACACTCTCTTTTCTTCTTTTCTCAGTCCATTCTCACAATTCATAAATCACAATTTCACTCTCACTTCCTTACAAAAATTAGGGTTCAACTCCCACATCTTTTTTCCTTTGCACCCGGCACTGGCAACCGTACCTCAACCACATCGGAACAATGACACTGTGTTTGATTTCAACGTTTGGTGCATTAAAGTTAATTGTAGAACATCTATTTTGTTTTTTAATTTGTTTCAAACAATTTAGTTTTGGTTGAAATTTTAGTTATATTACTCATTTGCCTATTTGACAACATTGAAAATTTGAAATTATGATGTAATAATTTTAGTTTTTGGGTTTTTAGGCTTTGTGTGTGTGATGCTTGTTTATTATATTTTAATTTTTAAATCATATTTAACATAGTATATTAGTCTATGTAATGATGATAACAAATTAACAAGAATGTGATTCATTTCCTTATCTTTTTTTTTCACATTTGACTACATGTAATAATTAAAAGTAATGTATTATGATATTTTATTTAATAAAAATATTGCATTTTAAAAATGAACAGAAAAAATTAAATGTTTTAACCAATTAATCCAATCCAATCCAAATTATTTGCAAACAAGTTGGTTTGGGTTGAGTTTTATTTATAAAAAAAAAATCTAAATCAATTCATTCAAATTTAATTGAATTGAATCACGAATTTAGTCATATATAACCCAAACTAACCCATAAACCCCTATAATTTAATTTGAGGTTTTAACTATTTTTTTAATAAACTCCTTGTTCCCACATAAAATTTAAGAATAGTTTTCACTTCAATAGTAAAATCTAACTTTTAATTAGTACATCTCACAATAATCTCTCATATTTATACTTTTGTTTAGATTTATTTTATTATAAATTACAATACTAATTTATATATATATATATATATATATATATATATATCTTAACTTTGAAACAACAAATTAAACAGCATTGCTTAACCTAGAATTTAATTAAGCAATTGCATTGAAGATGCGTTTTTAAAGATTAGCTTATTAGATATCAGCAAAATTGTATGATATAAAAACTACACTTTGAACAACTAGATCAGAAAATCTTGTTGGAAAATTAAAAGGAAGCAACACTTCCTTAAGTAAACTCCACTCCTGTCTTTAAACATATCAAGTTTAAAAGTCGTAACCCATTTCTTTCCTTTTTTAATAGAATTTGAAGAAATAACCTCAAATCCCACTAGTGCCATTATATATGGTTAACCTTCCAAGTACAAAAGCATTTTGGGTTTCACAAATGATGTTATTCAGCCAAAATTTTACTCGTTTTGCAATGCATTTTCTAACCAGCTTCATAATAACATCACACAACTAATTTGTCAAATATCACATAGGAATTGGGTTTTTTTTAATTTAAGGAACCAAACATATAAAAGTTTCATCAGTGTCTCTATTGGATCCATTTTCTTATTCAGCACACAGTAAGCACCAACTTAGTCACATCACTACCTATAATATGCTTGTATTTCTGATAAAACAAATTAATTAAAAGTAAACCATCCGGTCCTACTGCCTTAATTGGGTGCATTTGATTCAAAACAATCTTTACCTCTTCACTGAATTAGGGTCTGCTAAGATAATCAAAAGTCTCTGTTTTATTCTATCCTTCAATACTCTTATAGCATGTAATTATAGATTCCATTTTAGAACTTATCTTACTCTCTCAACTTCCGATCATACTTTAAGAGATTAATTATTTATTTATCTGAGTGGAAAAACTTTTCCAAACCGAAAAAACTTCCAAAACATTGTGTAGCCTCCCTCTCGGATATGGTCGGTTTACCAAGAAAAGTACACGTCTATATATTCTTGTGTTCAACTAACACTGGACCGGTTCTTTCCCATTAATATGCCATTAAAAAGTAGAAAACCCCAAAGCCAAAGGCTTTCAATATATTATTAACTATTATTATATTCTCTTCCTTCTAGATCGGTAATGGGGTACAATCTCATTTACATGTGAACCCTCGCTTTGGTATAAATTCCCGGTTAAACCCAAAACGAATCACTCGTTTGTATGTGATTGTAATATTCCTTTTTTATATATGAATAGTTTGCTCCTGAGTTGGTTTAACTTTTTTTTCTTCCTCAAATTATTTTTTAAAATGCTTATAGGTAAACATAGATTTTTATTGATTAACCTACTAATTTTTCCTCTTTTATTAAATCACAAATTTCATTTCTCAAGAGTATAGGGTTAAGATCACAAATTTAGTTCTTATATTTTTACAATTAATTACAAATTATTAATTAAGAATGCATTAAGAATATAAAGATTTATAAACTATCAAGCAATCATGATAAATTTGCAAGTTTTTTTTATCATATTTTTACGAGTTTTTAACTATGATAACACAAGTCCACCCTTCTCTTTCCCCTTAATTAATAACTTTGTACAGTCGTTTTTTCCTTTATTTATCGACATTTTCTTTGCTTCTGCTTATCAAGTAACCTACAGTCAGCAAAAGGCTCTCTGAATTCTCTTTTCAAGATCGTAAAGCTTAAAAAGAAAAAAGAATGCTAAACAAAGAGAGGACATGAGGCGACTCAGGGGGATATACCTAGTTCACTTCATATATATGCACACTACTAGCGAAAACTATTTGGTCTTTGCATAAACCCGGGGCAAACCTATATATGTTTCAGGGGTGCATATGCACTCCTGCACTCCCTCACCTTAGAGAGTATATATAAATATATAATGTAGATATCATTTTGTTCCCTCTGATATTATAATTTGAATTCATTGGTTCTAATTTTTAAGTGCTGACAATTATTTTCTGGGTATTTTTACGCTTTATCCAAGATATTTTATTTAATCTCAAGTTTTATTTTCATATATATGATCATCACTGTTAATAAAAAAAGATTTAAACTGACCCCGGATTCTGAATTCGCTGCCGGCATATATAAAACTACGGTTAAAGTCCCCGCCCAAAACACCCTCAGACGAACGCGTGTGCATATTTTATTTATATAGTACTTAAAATATATATCCCATTTAATTAATTTCATCTCTCTACACTAATATTTTAATCTTGCCATATAGTCCAAATATAAAATAATGTGTCTTTATATGGGTGTACATGGTACTTTAATCGTTTAAAACAAAACAAAAAAATGCATACTTTCTCTCGTCTGCAAAAGTCTTAATTTATTATCTTATGCACATATACTCCATATTTGGTAAGGGGATGAGGCGTGAGGGAATACAACTATACAAGACTAATTAACAAACATTTTCTATAAAAAATTGCACTGTTATTTGTAATTTTTATACTGTTATGTAATTAAAATTAAAATTTTATTTTAATTGCTTATGTGATTAAAAGTCTATATTAAATATCAACATAACTTAATAAACTAAAACTATCTTGTATGATACACACCTTAAAAAATATTTATATATTGTATGTGTGGGTAGTATTTCCTCCGTCTTATTATGATTATCATGAAAAAAAATTGTTCTAAAATAATTATTATTTTAATATTTTGATATTTATTATTTTTTTATTTGTATCTCTTATTATATTAATGATATAGGTTAAAAAATAAAAAATAAAATAATGATTATAAGGTTGTTTTTGTAAAAATGTTATTTTTCTGAATTGATTTATTAAATTTTTAAATCCGTGTAAAACAACTATAATGGGAGCAACGGAGTAGTAAAGTGTATTTACATTAAGTCAATAACTATTGAGGTTGTAATAAAAAGTACAAATACAATAAGTTTTGCAGTTAATAACAACCTTAATAATTTAGTTTCTAATTTGCATGTGAATATAAATGCACTTCATCTCTAAACTATACCTTTTCTTATTCTAGAAGAAGAGCAAAATGAAATCGAAAAAAGTTTTTAGATAATTACACCGAAATTCTGTCCTTTCCCGTAAACCGGATTAGAATCCATAACGTTTTGTTTGTTTTCCATTCCGTAAGGGAGGGCGTAACCCCATTCACACAGACACGCCCACAAATCAATCAATGAAAAATGCTACGTATGAAAGCGTCGACCATGCATTGAATGCCACCGGCTGCAACGTTGTCCGTACCACCCTCTTACCTACAATTGCCGGTCAACTCTTCTTGTGTTTTGGCTTTAACCATGTTCATTCATTACTTGTTTCACTTCAATTCCCACCCCCATTTCCTCAAATCAAACACCTTTCACTATCTATCTTCTTTCCTTCACCTAAGCAGAACAACCCTAATCCTATATCACATATTCATATCTATCTTACTACTCTCATAGATTCCATTTGAGGCTCACGCACGAATGAATAAGGATTTGAGCGTTTAAGAGAACATCATATGGAGAATAATAAGATGATGGGTGTGAAGAAAGAGGATTATGCTGCCAATATAGGATCTTCATCCCTCCCTTCTTGTAATAATTATCCATTCTTTGATTTCTCTGAAGATAAGAGCTCTTTAGGGTTTATGGAGTTATTGGGTGTGCAAGACTACAGTCATCTCCTTGATTTACCTCTATCGTCACACGTATCAGTGCCTCAAACCTCTGCGGTTAAGGAACCTCCTGAGATTAAGAAAGAGTGTTCCGAGGTAACCAACAACCACCAACCTGCGACTCCGAACTCTTCGTCCATTTCCTCGTCGTCCAGTGAGGTTCTCTATGATGAACAGAATAAAACTGTAGACCAAGCACCTGAACACCGAAAGACAAAGGAACAGTAGGTTTCTATTTTATATTTTTCTCAATTTTTTTTGGGGGGTTATTTCATTTTGAGCAGTTATTTGGTATTTAAGTCGGCCATTTTCTTTTTTTTCTTTTCATCTGTTGGTGTGTGAATGGCTCATGTCATATTGGAGGAACAAAACTTGGGGCGGTTGAGTGTAAAATACGTTTTTGATAATTCTAGGAAATGGTTTTTTTTTATTATTCATTTTCTAAACATTATATTTTTTTTTGGAATGGTACGTTAGTTGAATTATTTAATGTTCGGAAGATTTTCTAATGGGATTTGATGATTTTTTATTGGGATGTGGTTGATGTTGTTGGGTAATTAGGTTGAAGGCTAAGAAGACAAATCAGAAGAGACAGAGAGAACCGAGATTCGCGTTCATGACGAAAAGCGAGGTGGATCTTCTGGAAGATGGATACAGATGGAGAAAGTACGGTCAAAAAGCTGTGAAAAACAGCCCCTTTCCCAGGTACTAACACTTTTATTCTTCAATCCATCAATACACGCTTTGTTTGCTTATTCACTTTTCCACTTTCGGTTCGATTAAAATTTAGAATTTAAACCACCCAAAAATAATTGTAAATATAATTTGAACCGTGTGCATATATTATAGGAGCTACTATCGTTGCACCAGTGTTTCATGTAATGTGAAGAAACGCGTGGAGCGATCTTTCAGCGACCCAAGCATTGTGGTGACAACCTACGAAGGCCAACACACACATCCAAGCCCAGTTATGGGTCGCTCCAACAACTTTGGTAGGGTAATGTCTGGATCTGCTGGAAACTACATGTCCCAATATTATCATCAGCAACAAGTCCACGTCAATGCATTGTCTTCTTTGGGTTTCCTCTCTTCTTCTTCGTCTTCAAGGAATGACACTTTTCCTCAAGAGACTGCATTGTTAAGTGACTATGGGCTTCTTGAAGATGTTGTTCCTTCACATATGTTGAAAGAAGACTAGATGATAATAACTTCATTACTGTTTCTATGTGATTTCTTATTATTAGTTTTTGTAGGAGAATATAGATGAGGACTTTGTTGCTGCACTGGGATATTTAAGTTTTAGTTTTCATTACCATCATGATCATACTTGTAAAACCCGGGTTATCTTTTTGCACATATATATAATAGGCCTTGCCATGAATATTATTAGTGTAACATGGTGGATTTTGATCCGGTTGACGTCTCTTAATTAGGTTCTTGTTTCCTGTTTCCATCCAATATTTTTCTATTTTCAATATATAGAAAATGAATAAAAGAACAGATAAAAGTATTCAGTCCCGTTGGTGGATTGGACTGTGGGTGAAAACGATAACAAAACAAAAAAATGCAAACAGGTAATTCTATCCTATTTTTAATCTTGAGATTCTGACCCTTCGTTTGTCTTGTGTTTTTGTTTCTTTTTGTTGAAGGAATGTGCGTTCGTATCATGGCACGATCCTGTAGATTGTTAGGTTTACGTTTTCAAACGGGAACCAATTGGTGTAAGCTTGCTTGCTTTTGTTTTATCCCGGTAATCCACGGAAAAAGAATTCTAGGCAAGTTTTCTTCTGATTTGAAGGATACGGTGGCGAAAGATCTGACCCAATATGATCATGGGTCATAAATAGGAAGAGTAGTTCAACCTCATTGAGTAAATGCAAGAGAAGTAAACAAAAGAAAGGGGGAAATCAAAAGCAAGAGAAGTAAACAAAAGAAAACTTGAACAAGGTTTTGCATTTAAAGCGTGATCTGGTTTCTACGATGGAATAGATCTTGAAAACGACTCTTTTTAGCTTAATCTGTTAAGGCACCATAATAGCTCGTGTCGTATTCTTTCATAAGTTTGGTTTTAGAGCAGGTGAGGCTCTCATCGTAAGAGAATAATTGGAAGTTAACAGAGTTTCGACCGATAGGCATAGACCAACGCGCACTGAGAGGGTGCATATGATACGCCACCATCAAAGAACCACTGGGGCCCTGCTATTCCTTCCCATTACACGCTCCCTCTCTCTATTATGAGGCCAATACATTGCACCGAATTCAAACTCTTCAATTCAGCAAACAACAGGGAATAATTACCAACCCACATTGAATTGCTCAGTCAGTGCCTTACTGGTGCCAAAATGGTATTTGAATTTACCAATCTTTCTATTCCTTTACTCCCTTGACAAATAAATTACAGGAGAAATGATCCTGCCGACTTGGGAACAATATCAAACTCTGATAAAGTAGTATAGTTCAAAGTTATCCGTTTGACTTAAAAAGTCATCATTTCTAGGTACTCCACAAGAACCTCAACAGTCACCAGAATCCAGGACAACGATGAAAGGTAACACGAAGTGAATAAGACGGGATTTGATACACAATTTATCACATTGCACAACAGCAGAAAAGGCCATTCGTTTTCAAATTCAATTCCAATATAAACAATAATTATCTGTATCCGCTGAAAACTTACACGTACACCAAGTGGGCACCCATTCTTAAATTTGCAGTCCCTACACTGGTAGTGGAGCCACACTTCTTATCAAGATCCCTAAGCGTTAATCAATCTCCAGTTCCTCTCACTCACAAGCAATATAAGTACTACATAAAACTATGAAAATGTGACTCCACAGCATTCTTTAAACACACAAACATTACAATTTTCGAACTTTGAATGTCTCATTCTGGGATTAAGTTTTACAATCATGTGATTTTCCTAGCTCCCAAAAATTACGAGTTGAACCTACTTTGCCTCTAACAAAAGTTAAGCCATTTGATAATCTAGATGTCTACGGAGAAGTACTTACCTAGATTATATCCCTTTCTGACTCACTTCATAATGAGCGGTCAGGAAATGAACAAATTCCCCATTTACGGATTAGTATTAACCATCGAAATCAACAAATGAGGCAATAAGAAAACACAACCTCATAAGGAAACATTAGGCTAGTTTTGTAGCAATTTGAAGGTAGCTATCATAATAATAATTAATAATTGTGAACAATGAGTGATTTCAGTTGCCCAAGAAAAATAACATCACACCTATCCAACAACAGGAATTGTTTCTGATTGATTGTGGTCATGATCTGTTTCCTGCAAAACTACTGAATGTTAGATTAAGAAGATTAAGTCCCCTCAATTAACTAAATAGAGCTGCCGATCAAAAAAAAAAACTAAATAGAGCTTACTTTTGAAACAAGTAGGGGTTGCAGTACAACCATGTTTATTAATTAAAGCAGGGAAAGGAAGGTTTTTATTTTATTTTGCCAAGAATGCACCTGTTGTTTTTGACCAACTAGTTGAGAGGAAGATAACGACAATTGTGAGAGACTAGCAATTATCCTCCTGCTCCTGCTGCTTCTGAGATTCTTTCTCGTACAAGGCATACTCCTCAGGCTTATCCCACTGCTCCAAGAGTAACCATCACACACCAAAGTAACAAATCTAAAACAGATTGTATGAAAAAGATCAAACGGTTGAAACATTACTCTGCTTTCACAAGTTACACAGTTGTAGTAGTACTTATCGCGATCAGGGCAGTAGTGTTCACTCCAGTCACACTCTGGAAAATCTTCATCTTGGGGACTTGTAGGCATATCAGGCAGGGTAATGCCAGTAACTGGACTAGGGTTGTTTTCGGTCTGAGAAGGCAGCTGGGAAGAACATTAAACTGAGAAAACTATTGCAGTCTGCCAATAGAAGTTCTTAAACAGTAACTTGTCACATTAAATAATCCATTTCAACATTTGCAATGTAGTTAATGGTCAGTGGTGCAGAGAAAAAGTCCAAGATAAAAAAAAATGAATGGCATGTTCAGTAGTTTGCCATTACTTATAACAGATCAACAGTGACTCTCCTAACACCGTTCCTCAATTATAACAATAACAACAAAAGCCGTATCTCACTAGGTGAGTTTGGCAACATGGATCGTTCAACGATATTCAGCTTAGTTAAAGACCAAATTTTCAAAAAATATTATTCATCATGAGATCCCTCTTAACAATTTTCTCTAATGCCCTTCTTCATTTCCCTCTACCTATTTTTGCAAGACTAAAATAATCCTCAACTATAACAATGCATAATTTTATAAAAAGTAAAACAAACAAACTAATTAGTCAACAATTTAAATACTTCAAACAGGACAGAAAAGCACCCAAGAAATTCATAAATGCTCAAAGTTGTTAAATTTATGAAGGCAAAAAGATTTCAAAAGTTTCCAGGAGAATTAAAAATACAATTTGAAGATTAAAGGTAGTTATGGCTATAACTACAAACACATAAGAGTACGATATAAAATACCATTGATTCAACTACATCAATCCACCTCTTCAATGACAGACATTCACTTATGTCACAACCAAAACTTCCCTGAAAGACTTTTAATGATAAATTGCAGTAGTACCTGTTAGTAACTAACCTGTGAACTAAGCTGCTGCTCTACAGTTTGAACTGATGAATCTGCTGGGTGTGATTGTCTTAGCACCTCAGTAATAAATGGCTGAGAAGACAATTTGGAAGCTTGAATTGACCCCAAAGGCATTGAAGCAACTTGTGGATGCACTTGTTGAGGAGGAAATGGATGTTGTAAGACAGTAGCACCAGGTTCCCAGTTTTGCATATGAGAAGTAACTTGTGGGTGTGCAATTGAGGAATGATACGGGGCATGAGGCAGAATAATTCCTCCATTATTAGAATCACCAAAATTTGGCAGTGGCCTGCGAAAAGACAATACTTGTAATTTTATTTAGCATGCACATGCGTGTTGCAATTAGTATAGAAGAAGGGGAGCGAAACAAACCATACTGCTGGTTCTTGGGAACAAGGACCAAAATTTGCATTCGCAGATAAAAAGTTGCCCCTGAAGAAAGAAGCACAGGAATAGAACATGAATACAATTCCTAAAATTATATCCATTAACAAAATAGAAATATTCAAGTGTTTGAAAAACCAGATAGGCCATTCAACCAGAAAGGGAAACCAATTTGTGGTTGAACAAAAACAATTGAGTTCAAGTTTTAAAAACCAATCCATTAAAATGGCTCAATTCGGTTTTCATTTGGCTTTTTGAAAAAACCAAACCATGCACAACCCTAATTCTAGTGTTAAGACATTGGACTCTCCAACTACAATGACTAGCTTTTGTGATGTGATGTGGTTCTCCCAAGTTTCATAAACAAGCAGCATGGATGGCGATGTGTTATAGTGTTTGCTCGAGACTAGTCAAAGGGCTAGTGCATGATCAACTCACGTGAGCGCCAAGGCTACAAAGCATGGTAGTATAGTAGGTTCCAATTATAAGATGTGGGACTTGAGTTCCTCATTGGAAGTATGAGATTCAAGTGTGAGATTTATAAGCCCGTGGGTTCTCCAAATACAATGGTTAGCTTTTGTCAAGTGGTTCTCCCAAGCTTCTTATCCAGATGAAAGCAAGATTCTCCCAAGCAATTCTATCATCCGCTACCTTTTTGAGCTTTGCAGTAGACAAAACTCAGTCCATTCCAACCACAATTCATGTTTAATATTTTCTTTCACTCACATGTTTAAGCATGCATACTTTTGCAGGATGGGTCTCAAGCATTGAGTTGAAAGTGAGTAAATTTTATAATTATTTTGTCTAAAAGTGATTTTACTTTTGTTGAAAGGGTTTACTGTAATGTGTCTTGGATGACCACACTTAGTCTTTATTTACAATAAGCAAATAGAATCAGTGTTGATTACATAGGATTAATCTAATAATGAGTAATAAGGACTAAATCCCTAATTGCTATCTAATAATAAATAAGAGAATGAAATATAATCTGACAACTTTATAGTATATACTACCCAGACAAGAACAATTCTTGCAAACTAACTTTTAAATATCATTATCAAACATAAATCAATTCTATCAAATTTTAAACCAAACAAACCCTTAATAATTGGTTGAAACATCCAATAAGTATCAACTTGACCAGTTTAGGCAAAACCAGCCGATTCAGATTGTTCTTACTAATTTCTTGTTATAAGATGTGAACTATTTTACAGTTCACCTGGTACACTTTGCCAATCTAGCCTGGTTCACATAACACTAGAAAATATGCACCTGTAAACAGTTCGGACAACATATGAATTCGACATTTTCTTTTCATATACTAAGGCAAAGACTCATTGCCACTTGGCCTAAAGTTGCTGAATTGGAAATCCACTTCCTTCTCAAAATAAATATATAAATAAAAATGAAAAGTTGTACCATGTAAATCTACTTGTTAACTTGTGTTGCATTAGTATATTAACAATAAAGATTGTAATAAACACAATTATATGAAAGACAAAGGGGTGAGAAAGAAAAACCTAGATTCTCCAGTCTTAGGCTTCTTAGGATCCGCAAAACGAACAATTAAAGGATGATCACAACCCTAGGTGATTAAAAATAAGACTTTAGCTAGCATTTCAAAGTGGACAGAGTAATATGTATCCATTAAATAAATTAGCTTTACTCTCATCGTGAAGGTTTTATTCAGCCCTTTGATTGCAGCCAATGCCATTTCTCTATTAGAAAATTTGACAAAAGCATATCCTTCAAAATCAAGAAAGTTATTCACATGACAAGTTAGGTTAAAATAAAAACCATGAATAATAAATTGATGACATATATGTTCCAAATTTTATGGTAGAAATAGAAATGGTCCAGAAATAAGAAAAATAATAAAAATTTACGGCAATAGATAGCCTCTGTTCAGTATCAGGGAGGCAAAAAACAAAGATCAAGAAAGATACATTAGTATGATCCCCTCCGTGTCCCCCAGTACCCAGATATTCAAGACACCTGTACTCTACCCTCCCAAATCAAATTCCACTCCAAAAATCCAAGGCTCGCTCTTTGCTTTCCCCCTCCTATTCTTTATATTTTGTCATTCCTCTCTCCAACTAAGCAATTAACAGTGGGGATCTCCTAACATTTTACTAGTACTTTTTTCTTCAAAAGGTGTCATTCTTGAAGCAAAATTTAGTTGAGATTTGACAGAAAGAGGAAGAGTTCATTTTCACCCACTGCCTCACACTATCTCTCCTATTTATTATTCAAGGTCTGTCTGCAACTTCTTTCCTTATAATAGAAATGTTAGATAATAAATAAAAGACAGAATCAAATACAAGTCCATTCCTCAAAGCCACAGATACAGTATGAAAAACATAGCATGACAAGATCAAGGACCAACCATGAGTGCTTTTAAAGAAGATATCTTCAACATGACCGTAAGGGGAAAATATCTGCACGAATATGCATACAAAACCCAGAAACACAACATGAATATCATAACCTGCAGATTATAAAGGATATTCCACAATATCGCATATCAAAGAAAATGCAGGACTACCATTAAGAAAAAAAATATCATACCAACCCACTTAAACTAAATTAGGCTGCAAATGGTTACATATGTACCTATTGGTAACTACCATTTTGTGCTAGCTGTTAGCCACATACCAACATCATGAGAAGTGTCCACATGATAACTAATATTTTTGTATCTAATATCTATATCTGTTCCAATTTAATAGGAGCCACTACGGCAACATTTCCATCCAGCCAACCTAGGATGTGGGTCTAGACACATTTCTACAAACTAGAATTAGCGTATCCTTCAGCTAAATACATAACCATGGATATGGTCATTGTCATGAAAATAGTAACTCAAGTTCAGGCAATGAAAAAATATATATGGATTATGGATGAGTGTGAATGGTGAAACATACTTCTTCAATTTCCTTGTTTGTAGCTTCTTTATTGATGGAACTAACAAAAACTTTATCTGCCACCTCTGAAAAAAATACAGAAACTCAAGAAACAATAGAAAGTGATAAATTGAGCACTAGAATAACATTTTAAATTAGACAATCATATAATCAAATAGTAGGCCACAGCTATCCTGGAAAAAGATGAGAAGCTTGCCTTCTAAAGGATCTTTCTTTTCCATGTTACGGCAGAACCCTAGAACCCCTACAAAAAGAATAAAAAAGATTCACATAAATTAAACACAAAAGAGTATACTGCTTTTAAATTATTCATTACTTGCTGGAGAAAGTAAACCATATTCTATGCCATATTCTCATACTAGGGTGAACTCTTAAAAGCTTTAAATTTAAACTTAACAATTACATCATACTAATAAGAAAGGTTTTATCTCAAGTCTTAACCTTACAAAACTAATTTCTGCATAAAAACTAAACCTGTCATCTTCAACGCTGCTAACACAATAAAAATAAAGAATGACAGCATATTTGATTCTCAACAACTCAAAAAATAAAGGCTAGCAAAGGATTTTTCTTCTTAAACCAAAAGATAAGAAAAGGTTCATGATGTATAAACAGAGAGAAATAGAGTACATTACTCCCAACTTTGAATTTTTTCATTATTTCTCAAAACTTCCCTCTAGTTTGAAAACCTACAGAAACTTCCCCAAACATAACATCTCAGGGGATGTTTGTGGAAAAATAAATAAATTCAAGGAAGGTGAGAGCATTTCATAGAATATGTGTTGATAGGAAAGAAATAGGATGGATAGAAATAGAGAAAAAATAAAGTGGAAAAGATGTGTTTTTTGAATGCATAGAAATAGAAAGAAAAGAAATAGAAAATTTTCTCTCCGCTTGTTTGGATGAGTGGAAAAAATAATGAATAAACAAAAAATATAAAAAAAAAGATATTTTTATACTATTTAAGATAATATAATCTTTTACTCCATTTTTTTCTTAATACAAAATTGCTAATTTTTAAATATGTGTGTGTGTGTGTGTGTGTGTGTGTGTATAATCATCTCTAAATCATGACAAATAGGGAAAGATTTCTTAAATGGTGAGGGCCATCTCCCTCCCTCTTATTTCTCTCCTTCCTAAATCACCCAAATCCAAACATACTGTGAAAGTTAGAGTGAGAATACTTTGTATTCTATATTCAAAATGCTCATTTCTCCCTTTCAAACTTCACTGAGTGGCAGGGCATAATCAAGAAAGCAATACTCAATTTCTCATCAATCGGCACGTATCAGCAGCAGTAAATAACTAAATATAGCAGCTTAACATCACTTTTTATAGGGTCAGTAAGGAAAAAGTTATAATGCCAAGAGCAAAAGTCAGTTAAAGAAATTGAGCAGCATTACTTTCATATTTTTATCATGGTTCTAATAATTTTTCAAGACTGGGAGTTGACAACTACATCATATATCATAAGGCACATACAGAATTGATGATAAACTGTCAAACCTATTCTAGTTATTAATTTATCCGTTTAGAAAATTGAATTAGGGTATGCAAACAGCTATATTCATAATTACTAAGAAGCAGAATCCGGCTAAGACATAGTAATACAGTATTTAATTAATAGTTTCAAAAGGACATAAAAATTAAAAATAAATAAATTACCAAGGCGTGCAAGTTCTCGGTCAGCAAATTTGACAATAACAGGATATGATTCCTAGGAAAGGTAAATGCATCAAATAATAATGAGTTTAAATTAATGAGAAGAATATCAAGAAGAGGTTTAAGCCAACCATCATAGGTAAAGTTGTTCTTACCCCAGCAAATGTATATTTATTGTTTAAAGCCTTAATAGCCCTGTCAGCTTCATCAAATGTTGCATATTTTACAAAACAACTTCCTGTGTAAGTTGAACAAAATTTGGACTATTGTTGTTAATACTTGTAGATATGATATACAACATATTACATCTACAGACACAAGAATCAAATAAAATTCACTACTCCTCACAACCCTTTGGAAGACCAAATTGCACAAACTGAGGATGATACAAATAAGTGAAATACAAATAATAGTTTATACAGATACCTTGCCGTGTACCCGTTTTCTTATGTTTCAAAAGAACAATCTCAACAATAGTTCCATGTTCTTCGAATACAGTGCAAATCTGATATAAAATTACAAAAATGAAAAAAAAAAATAGATGAGTAAGAGCTATAACAAAAACAAAGAAAGTAAGGAAGAAAATAAAAACAAGTATAACATCACACAATCTGATAAAAGATGCATGATAAAAATGTCAAAAGATAAATAAATAAAACCATCTCTTCTTATGAGGGAGGTGGAAAATACAAGAAGTGGCTTAAACATCAGTAAAACATTCTTCACCAGCATATATTAAAATTCTTCTATGGGTAGGAACAATATCTCTTATCAATTGAAATCCTAATATCCCAGTTAGAGTGTTTCACTGTTGCTTATGTTGACAATTAGAGCACATTTGGTGTAGAAATAGATTTTCAAGTAATCAAAATGAGATTCATTGGGCATGGGATTGGAATGATGATTTCTACTCTATTGTCTGGTTACCAGGGGAATGAAATGACATTTGTTTTTTTATTTCAAATTGTTATTATGATTAGTATATTAAATGGATTACAACTGAAGATAAATAAGGTGATCATGGTTCGAAATTGCAGTCCGCAACCGCAATTGCAGCTACTATATTGCTGTTGCGGTGGTGCCCACAATTGCACGGTGATTTGCAATCACATGAAATTCCATTAATGTAGCTGCTATGGAACCTTAACACCATTCTATTCCAGTTTTTTGTTCTGAAAAATAAAATAAAATTGATTTCAATCTTCTATTTTGAACTTCTAAGTGTCAATCGTCGAATGGGTATGGCCGTATGAGATACTGGAGATACCAAATCTTAAAATGAATAAAAATTTATGCTATCTCATAAATTAAAGATATACTAATAATTAGAATAATTGTAAAAAAATAAATTTACATTGAGTACAAACACATAATAATTCCACGCCGCAATCCGCATCACAGAAGCTGCGATGCCCGCAACCGCAATTTAGAACCATTAAGGTGATAAAACAAATTTAAATTTATTCCAGGATTCACCATTCTCATACAATAGATACAGGGATAAAATGACAATTTTATTTGCTATGTAATATATACCATTTACATACTCTTGTATAAGTCCACAATTTCATCTACAACACGAGTCTGAACAAAGTTAACTGGAAATAGACTTACCTCATCCTCCGTGGCCGTTCTTGGAACAGGTGCAACATAAACTTTACACGAAACGTCCACTTGATCTGCGAGAATGAAATCAAATCGCGTAACTAGCGAAACTAAGGCTAATACATTTACACAGAAACACTGTTTCCGTTAAAAAATAAAATTAGTGAAAGAAAATTGGTAGTGCCTGGAGAAGTTCCATTGTTGGAGTGATGCCAGGGGCGTTTGCGGAGAGGGCGAGCCATGGAATGGTTAAGAGCGTAACCAGAATCGACGGCGGGTGTGGATTGGAAGTGGTGGAAAACGTTGCCATTGTCGTGAATGTGAGGGTCTCCGTTGAAATTGACCCTTTGCTGATCTGCTTGATCCTTCGGATTATTCTCCATCTTCTTCGTCAACTCTCGATTAAGCACACGCGCTGACGTATGCCCTAGAGACTCCTTAAGTCAACTGAAAAAGAAGAGTAACAGGCGTTGGCCTTCTCCGTTGCTCACTCTTCAGCTCGATGTGCTTAGCTCTGCTTCCGAAGCAATTATCAGATAATTTGCAGTGTCCACGGGGTTTAGCACTTTCTGATTAAGTCAAATGAAAAAGGTTTTGATAACAAAATGGTCAGTAAAATTATATATAATTTTGTAAAAATAACTAGTACTGTTTTTTTTTTTTGTGTGTGTGTGTGAAATGTAAAGCATAAATATAAATATTTATTGTCTATCAATAACTAAAATTTATAATATTTTTTTAAATATATAAATTATATTAAACTTAAATATGTTTTAAACTATTGCAATTATGATTTTTTTTATTTAGGGACCTAATTGAAAATTATTTTTAACTTACATGATTCCACATTTTAAATTTATTTTACTAATACGTATATTTTTTTCCTTTATTTAACGTATACTAATTTAATATTTTTTATAAATTGCAAATTTTGAGCAATATAGTATTTTTTTTATCAAAAGGGAAACTGTTAATTCACATCATTTTTTAAATTGGTAAATACTTTTTAAATATAATTTTTCCTTATTTGAATCAATTATGAAAAGATAAGGCTAACAAAACTTTTAATTGCAACTGGTGTTTGCATTTAATCTTTTAAATTTAATTTAATTTTTTTTGTAAATACATATTTCACTTAATGTATCTTCAAAACTTAATTAGTTATTTTTATTTTTATTTACAATTTTTAAGAAAATAAAAATTTCTTTTAAAGAGTTAACAATTACCAACAAATCAAGTTGAGTGATACTAGATTGAGTAATCCTCTTCAACTCTTTGATTTGAATCTTATAAATGTAAAAAATCATGATTAATTTAAAAATTAAATTTGATACATCTAGATTGAACTTGTGGTGGACTAGACTAATCCACTAATTCACCTAAAAATATATTTTCTATTTAGTGTTTTTGAAATGTTTTTGTTATAGAATTATTTATAGACTCATAATGATTATCTTTTATGTGTGATCATATAATCTTATAGTGTAAAATTATTTGATTTTGTTGAAATTGTAATGATTTTTTTTTACTTTAAAAAATATTGATTTTTTGGAATTGGAATTAACAACACAATGAGAAGTTATGAGCAAAATTCAACCATTGATGTATTTTGTTTTGTTAGGATATTATTTTTCTTAAAAATTTTATTTTTTGTTAATTTAAAAATGTTCTTTTTTTAAATTTAGGTGAGTCATTCGTTTAAAATATCTATATATTTAGAAACATTATTACATAAAATAAATATTTATACGAATTAAAATACCAATTAAAGAAAAAATGATTACAAATCTTGTACCATCATCACTAGAGTAATTTTAACATTAAAAAAGCTGTGTATTTTTTTCTGAAACGAATTCGGGTCGGGCTTGGGCGAGGCAACCCTAGGTAGAAAAATGTAGATATGTTGTTGTGTTGTTTGGTGATTTGTGGAAACGTAATCAACATTTCGCAGTGTGGAGGATCGTCTTCTTCATCCCACCCACACCGTAAGTCTTCTTCTCTCCTCCAACAATCTAATATCTCAACAATTTCACTTCATCAGATTAACTCTTTAGCTTCTCTCGTTTTACGCCTTTCATCTCAATGCTCGCTTCGCAATCTCCTTCGTTTGCGGTGTTTTCGACGCTTTTTTCTTCTTCTTGACTTTTGTTGTTTATAATCTTCGATTGAGCGTGTTTTCGAATCAATAGTTTATCTGGGACTGCAACTACTGGTTCAAGCACTTCTTCATAAATTGTCTGTTTGTCGAGACTTATTAATCGAACTCATTCATTTACCTTAATCAATGATGATTTTTTCTGCCCCAGTGGTTGCGTCTTCGTGTATACTAATTTACGGATAGCATTTGTTAAAACCTTTCTATTCCATTACAAACACACTTAGTTGAAATTGATCCAAAACGATGCTTAATTCATTGAAATTAATGGTAAAATGTATTCGTGTTGTGCATGAATAGCTTTTTCTATTAGTTTTTTTTCTCTCTTCCTTTCCTCTTTATGTTAGTGGATTTCAGTATTGCTGCTTCATTTTTGGGAATGCAGGAGTTCAGTTCAGTTAGGATATCTATTTTTTAATGGCCAATAGACCGGATCCGGATATTGATGATGATTTTCGTGAGCTTTATAAGGAGTACACTGGCCCCCTGGGGTCTGCTACTACAAACACACAAGAGAGGGCAAAATCAAATAAGAGGTCTAATGCAGGGTCTGATGAGGAGGAGGAAGCCCGGGACCCTAATGCTGTTCCAACCGATTTTACCAGCCGAGAAGCTAAGGTTTGGGAGGCTAAGTCAAAGGCTACGGAAAGGAATTGGAAGAAAAGGAAAGAGGAGGAAATGATCTGCAAGCTTTGTGGAGAATCAGGGCATTTCACTCAGGTATGACGGGTTCCTCTACACTCCATTATCAGTTCTATTAGTTCTATTTATTTAAGCATTTACATGTACTTTACTAGCCTACCTGATGCTAATGTGGTTAATTTTTAGATTTTGCTTGATTGTTATAACTTACAAGTTACAACTGACTGAATTCAGCAGAGCAAAGGGGGCAATGAGATATTAGTTGTCCCTATTTTTTTTTAGTCTCTTACTTCCACCACCCCAGGAAAAAAATTGTCTATGATTTGTAATTGGCACTAGTATCTGCAGTTCTACACTCACGTTTACATTTAGTTCCTGTTGACGCTGTACAAACTAAATCGCACGGTGACTCTTTAGTCTTTATTGTTTTTGAGAAAGGGGGGTGGGGGTTGAGTCATCTCTACATATTTTGGCATGATTGACTTTATTTATCATTTTGTGGCATTATGGCATTGTGAATGTGAGTCACAATTGTCATTATTTTCATTATTATTTTGGTGGTCGAGTCATCTCTTGCAGTGTTGTTAGTTAATTTAAAAAATTATCATCACCATAGTCATTATTTTAGTTATGATATTCTGCTTGACAATGTAGGGCTGTCCGTCTACTCTTGGAGCAAATCGGAAGTCTCAAGATTTCTTTGAAAGGATACCTGCCAGAGACAAAAATGTACGGGCACTTTTCACAGAGAAAGTTTTAAGCAAGATTGAAAAGGATGTTGGCTGCAAAATTAAGATCGATGAGAAGTTTATTATTGTCAGTGGTAAGGATAGATTAATTTTGGCCAAAGGTGTTGATGCTGTGCACAAGATTCGAGAGGAGGGTGATCAAAGGGGATCATCTAGTTCTCAAATGAACCAATCAAGATCACCTGAAAGAAGTCCTGTTAGTGCTCGGTTTCAACGCTCTGAGCCCCAAAGGTCTCATTCTGGACCACGAAATACATCTCAGTTTCAACAAAGGTTTTGTAGGCAAGAGAGGGCTGTTGAAGACCGTATCCGGGATGATGTTCAAAAGTTTTCTAGAGGTTCTCCACAAGGTAGGGACAGCATAGGATATGTTTACAGCATCCTTAGAAAGCTGGTAATCTCATGTTCGTAGCTTGATAGGATTATGTATACTACTGTTGTAAAAGTTATCCTGAAATGGCCTGCATCGTAACCATGTTGCTATTGGTTGTCATTTACTTGCAGCAAGAGGTAAGTTTTTAGCCTTCAAGCATTATCTCCGTCCTGAAGGATTGCCTCCATTACGAACATATTTACTGAAGGGATTGGCTCCCATGGTTTCAGTATGCGAATATAAAGATAGTTTTTGAATTAAAGCCATGTTAGCATCTTGAATCAAGTGCAATTTGTTGAATTAAAGCAAAATCATCTATGTTGGCATCTTGAATCAAGTGCTTAACATACTCTTCATTTCCTGAAGCTTATGGAAATAGTGGAGCTAGAGGTCGTTCAAGCCAGTCAAGATCTCCAAGACATGCCCCTTATACAGGAAAGTCATATAATTCATTTGACAATCGTAATCAAAACATGGGTGCTTATAGGAATGATGGATGGGATTCTCATAGAAGAGAATCTGGTATCCAGCCTGGTCATCAGTTTGATTACAACACCTCCCCACAGACTTTAGAAGAATTAGAGTTGGAGTATAAGAACGAGGCAACAGAGCTAATGAAAATTCGTGACAGAGAAGAAGATGAAGAAAATTTCAAGCATCGTGAGGTATGATCACTCGATGCTTGTTATTTGACATCTTTAATCATAATTAACAATCCTTCATTCTTGCACATATCTTACTGAAAAAATGAAGTATCAAGATTCAAAACCTTTTGGTATTATTGGGAATTAAGTTAACCAACTGCTAAAGTAGAATTGTTTCGTGTGATGATTTTTTAATTTCAGTTATGTTAGTGAGTCATAGTGTTAAGTATCACGTGCCGGTGCTGATGGTTGTGAGACTAATAAGTGGTACAGGGCTGCTGGTTGAAATTAACCTGAATGAACTTCGTTTGTGTGTTTTCTTGCAACTATAGGAACTTTTTCTTATCTTTATACATTGATTTTGCAAGTGAGGAAAAGTAAAATTGGAAGACATGCTATTTCTCATGTTTCAGAGATTTTAAATTTCACAAAATATTATTCTTTTGTTTGTTTACTGCTACTTCATTATTTCTAATGTCTTGTATATTGCCGGAAGGCTATTAGAGATTTGAGGGAGAAGTACATGAGCAAAGTTTCCTTGGTAAGGGTCACACATGCAAAACAGTGGGAAGAATTTCTTCAACTTGATGCGCAGAGGCGTCAACAGCAAGCGGTTCAACAGATGTCTTCTGGTTATCGGGGTTTTAAACAGCAGAGCTTTCCAGAATATGATGGGTCCACTGCCAATCCTCCTCCTTATGCTGGTTCTAATCTACCATTGGAATCAAGGAACAGGTTCTCAGACAACATGGAAACTTTTCCTAATAGGCCTCATGATAATTTTGGTGAATTTCATAGGCGTGGAGATTTTGCAAAAGCTTACAACAGATATTAAAATTCTATATATCAATCAAGTGGTGAGTTATTCTACTTAGTCTGTCAAACCTACCTAAAAATGGAATTTAATATTTTAGTCTAGATCTTTGGTTCCTCTCCTCAACTGTACAGTTGAACTTCTTGTCTCATTTGGGTAAACACCACACTAATCAGATATGGATCTTGGCTCAGGGTTGGATTGCTATTCTATTTAATTCATTTAGTAGTATATACTAGTTTTAAAGACCCACTGCGTGATATTGTCATGCAGAAGGGTCTAAAGTTGTAAAGATCATAGATATTAGTTGACCAAGGATATTATTTTGTTATTGTGGATATTGCAGATTGTGATTCTTTTTCAGTCATAAGCTTTAATTTTGCTTGAAAAAAATTTCAGGGTCCAGATTGATCGAGTAGGCAGTTTAATGCACTGGAGGCCATAAGGTAGGTAAGTATGTTGATTAATCTTAGGATTGGGATGGACATGCATTTCGGTTGATGGATCCGGTTTTCCTTTGAAATATGGTTGCTCAGATTAAGAACTTTGCTGTAAGTTGTGATGCATTATTGGGTTATTATCCTTGACTATTAACGTGCTACTGCAGCTTGGATTGTGTTACGGGGAGATCCTTTGAAAGATTGATTCATTTTAGTGGAATCAAATCTACGTTTTGTTACCACGCAGGTGTTTGATTTTGATGTACCCTATGGGGTACTTAAGGTTTGCTGAGGTATCGATTCTCTAGGTTGACGTGTGTTCTTTCTTGCAATAAATTTCCTGTGATACATATCGAATGACTACCTTAAACGAAATGGTTTTAAGATAATAAATGGTATCAAGGTGTGCTAATTTTAGTTGCCAGTTTGGCAAAAAAAGTCATGAATGTGATTTGTAATTACAATTTAAGTGAAGGATTTTCTAAGATATTTAGCTTAAACAATCACCATTTAACTTTTTTATGTTTTATTTTGTTCATTGTTTCTATTAAGTGGTGTTACTAATGGAGATCGGTGAAGAGGTTTGATATTTCTATAATAATGGACTAAAATGAAAAATCTTTTGATGAGAGGAATTTATATTAAAAATTTACAATTTTATAAGGATTTAAACAAGACCATAATGGATTAAAATGATATAAAATTTATAGCTACCAAAATAGGAAAAATAAAGCAAATTACACCTCCCTCTATTGAGAGTTACGGGTATTTTACTATCCTTTTTCTTATGTTTAAATATTCTTTTTATTGATAGATTCAATCTGACACTTTTCTTTTTTAAAAAAAATTATAATTTCGTTAATTTCTATATCTCTTAAAATATGCAAGTATTATACAGCCTTTTCCTTGTATTAAGATATACCCTGCCCTCCCCTGTCATGCATGTGTTTTATACTTTATTTTATTTTTTATTTTATTACAAATAATTTTACACTAAAATATTTGTTGAGATTTTGATTACATTTTTCTTTTCTTATTTGAAGATATATAATTTTCTTATTTAATAGATGCGAATACACCACAATTTTCATCAGTTTTTTTTATTAGGAAAACAGTAATTTCTATTATAATAATCATCTAGAAAGCCATTTGTTTATTTTTAGCTTTTTAATATACAACAAATTTAGTTAGAAATTTTGTCAATTTTAAAGCATTTACTTTGAATGCGACCCCTTATCAGGAGAAGCAATGTTGATGTGTAGATAAGACGTAATGTAAGGACATCAAGTGAGTGGAGAATAACTTGGTAAATTTGAATATACATTTTAAAGTCTTTTAAATAATATTCTTTTACAAGAAAGTTAAAATTAACCCAAGTCTTTTGAGCTGGGGTTGTGCTTAACTTTAAGTATATGTTTAAACTGTACTTAGATTTTATTTTAAAGGACTAAATTAAGTTTTTTATATTTAGCTTCACTTATAATAAGATCGGTTCGAAAATCTTTCAATATGATCAACAAATGAACTAAGTTGGATTTAACATGTAAAAAAGAGTGTTTCTTCCTGCACCATTCGTTATTTCTAATACACCATTCATAAACAGTGTATTTCCAAAATTATCCTTCGCTTTTTTGCAGTTTTTATAAAGGATCCGTATAATTTATGCTTACGGATTCGTCAATCCGTAAGATTCTTACGGATTTGTCAATCCGTAAGATTCTTACAGATTTGCCAATCCGTAAGTTTTTTTTTTGCATGTACGGATTGGGCAATCCGTAAGCCCAATCCGTTTGGTTTTTTTTTTTTGAAAAGTTAAAATATATTTTAGAAAATAATGGTGCAAGCAGGTATCGAACTTGTGACCTTTAAGTTATTAATACGATACTCTAACCAACTGAGCTAATAGACTAATTATGTCAAAAATTAATTGATATTGATATATATATCACTAAATTTATTTAATTTAAAATAATTTATTATATTAAAAAAATATTGTATTAAATATATATTGAAATAATTTAAAATAATTCTTAAACATTTTTTAATGTTTTTTATCCTTATTTTTGAAGCTAACAATTTATTT
>PYAF01004467.1:738591-778452 GCA_007407185.1 Glycine tomentella
TTGAAGCTAACAATTTATTTCATATCATTAAATAATTTCATAGATATGTAAATTATAATATAAATTTTACATATAATTTACAGATATGTCTGCATGCATTAATTCAACATGTAATTTTAACATATAATGTTATTATAAAATTTAACATAATAAATTAAACTATAAATTAATAGCTCAATTACATTAAAAAATAATTAATATTGCTAATATAACACTAAAATTTTCAATGTATATTTAATACAATATTTTTTTAATATAATAAATTATTTTAAATTAAATAAATTTAGTGATATATATATATATATATATATATCAATATCAATTAATTTTTGACATAATTAGTCTATTAGCTCAGTTGGTTAGAGCATCGTATTAATAACTTAAAGGTCACAAGTTCGATACCTGCTTGCATCATTATTTTCTAAAATATATTTTAACTTTTCAAAAAAAAATAAACGGATTGGGCTTACGGATTGCCCAATCCGTATATGCAAAAAAAAAACTTACGGATTCACGGATCCGTAAGAATCTTACGGATTGACGAAACGAATGAGTTGGGTTTTCATTGAGCTTGAGCCTTATTTCAAAATCTTGAATTGCATTTGAGTTTTTTTGGATTATTTACTGTAGTCCATGACCTAATTAACACCATGAGTAGCTCAATCTAAACTCACTTGGTGAAATGTAGGACTTTGAATTTTAAAATTTTAGGCATAAATTTAATTTGGATTTTTTTAGCTCAATCTGTTTTAATCCACAAAACCCATAGAAACTTAAATATTTTATTTTTTCACCCTAATCCTTTCATCACAACCTTATGTGAAGAGTTTCACCTCTTTTGTTGAACATTTATTAAAAAAAATGAAAGATAGACACAACCTACAAGTTGTTTTAAATTTTTATGTGTTTAAAAACTTGAAACTAAAAATCATCCAGAGAGACCTAAGAGACCTAAGGGGTGTTTTTTTCCCACAAAATCTTATTGCGTTTTCGGGAATGTGGAGATGAATATTATATCTTCTCATATTTGTTAGAAAATAATAATAAAATATTCTTGAGTATCTTTTAATCCAAAAAAATTATATTCTCAAGTTTATACATATTTTATTTCTTTGGACGAAGGGTGGGAACGTTGGATTCCGGTATGATGAATTATATTTATTATTTAAAACTTTTATTATAGTATTATTATCAATAAGATCTTTTTTTATCTATACAAATTAAAGATAATGTCAAAGGTTTATAATAGTTTATATACTTGCTCAATCAACTAAACTATATCTCCTTAACTATCAATAAGATTTTTAATTCAATAAGGACATTTTATTAATTATAAGACATATTCAATAAGACCTTTTTAAGTCAATTATATATTTCATTCAATAAGAACATATTTTAAATATCCAAAAATGTTATTCTTATGTAATACTTTTAGGAATAATATTCTAAAAAAATATAATAAGATTCCGTGAAACAATTTTTTTTTATATAAAATAAACCAACCAACACCGCTAAAATCTGTTATCAAATTACTGTGCTGTTTTTTTTTTTTTATTCTCAGAATAATTTTTTTTATAAAAGAATTTCAATAGTTTCGAACAAGCCTTAAGGCTCGTGTCATGTGTGTCCGCTATCATTGATTCAGTGATTTATTATATGGGTCCGCTGTAAATGTAAATTTCTAATTTAGTCATAGAAGAGCATCTTTTTTCTTTCTTTCCAAAACATCTTATATTTATTACCCAAAAAAACATATCTTATTTGAAGAGAAAATAACTTCTAAAAAATAAGTACCATGTTAAAGTTGTTTCGCTAAAAAATATTAAAGTTTATGCAAAATATTATCTTTTAAAATAATTCATTATATTCATTTTATCAAATAGGTTTATGAAAAATATACCTATTTAATAGATTATCAGGTAAAATATTTATTCCCGTACACTGTATGTGCCTTAGTTTGTTTGAATGGAGAAAAAAATAGAAAGAGAAAATTTTCAACATTAAATTAAGAGAAAATTTTAAACTTTTGTTTCTTAAAATCAATTTTTTCTATCTTTTTTCATTTTCTCTTCAATCTAATTAATATAACGTATCATTGTTTGTGTATTTTTTTTTTTTCTCTCTACTCAACCATACATAATGTTAAAGCAATTTCCATAGTAGATTTTTGTTTTTGTTTTTTGCTTTAGTAGAATGACTTTAAATAGCACTTCACCCAAAAAAAAATAATGACTTTAAAAAGCTTTAGGCAATAGCTGGCCAATTTCAACGCATTGGGGATGTTTCATGGAGCTAGTGCAACCTACAAATGCTAGTTCTTTTCCAATAAGAAAGAGTACTGAGACACTATGAACATGATTGCCAAGGTATTGAAAAACTACAACAACCGTGTGTTGATTCTTCAAAGGAGAGACAACGACTTTAACTTGAAAGAGATACAAATTAAAGCTGTATATACGAATATTCCCCTCATCATTTTCATTTGTCCATACTGCTCCGAAAGTTATAGTTGCATGAAAAAAACAACATAGCAATTGATCCATAACTCATAAAGAAGATGCTTACTTGTTGTGTTACGTTGAATAGTCAACTAATATGATAGATAGGCTCCTCTTTGGCCCATCAGTCTTCACATTAAGTGAGCTGCCTGTAACACCTTTTATTAAATAAAAAAAAAACCCATGCTAAAAAAAACAAAATCTTAAAATTATAATAATTTAAAAATACTTCTTATATAATAAATAAGGTCAAATATATAAATTTTTATATAAATAAAAATATTATCTTTAAAATATGAGTATTTAAACTAAATAAATACTAACAATATAATAAGAATTAAAAAAATATTATCCAAACGCCGATGATTTTTTTAATTTAATAATCATCGTTGACTTTACATCGTAAAAAATATTTTTTTTTAGTACTGACAGTATTTGAGTAATCACTGAATAAATACAGTGTTTGCGAAAAGCTTGAGTAAAAAATTCAATAAATAGCTAGCTACTTAGTTATGTGTTCGTATGCATAGCAATGAGTTTTGTGTGTTCAGTGTAACTCTAAATACAAACAAAGCACTGATACAAGTGTATTAAAAAAAACAAACTAAAGATCACTGTGAGATTAGAAGAGCATATACCAATAAATATGGTGATAAACAATTATCTATTGCATTTGGAATTGAAAATGAAAAAAATAAAAAAATTAAAGCCTTCATAATTAAAAGAGAGAAAGATAATTTTACAATACAGAAAATTGAAGGTTAAGGATGAACATCAAGATTTACATGATACAATCTTCTTGTAATTCAATTTGTTTTCTCAATTAAATTTAGAAACTTTAACTTTCATGTTCTTGCAAGTTAAGTGAAATGTATTCAGGAAGTAAATATAGTAAAAGATAAGTGCGAATGACAATATTCCATAAAATATTTTTTATGACATACTTTCTATTTGTTGGTTAAAATTTATTAAAAATATGTAACATTATAACTTATTAAATAATAAGTGAGAAAATGAAAAGAGCGAAGATACAATGAACCTTAAGAAGATAAGTCAAGTTCTACGTTTTTAAAGAGCATACATATGAACATAGAAAACAAAAAATTGCATATAGAGTATATATAGCATCCACTACTTGTTAATTCATCTAATAGCATAGCATACCCTAGACACATAAATAAGGAAAACTTAGAATTAAAAATGAGGAAAGAGGGAAAAAATAACATCGTAACCTTTCAAAGGAATCTCATCACCAACCAATTCATGGACGGATAAGAATCTAGCTAGTTTCTTCAAGAGAAAGAAGCTTCCATCTAGGGATGCATGTAGAATCTTTAAAGATAATAAAAGAACCATAAAATACGTGATATAGTTCCATAGATTTAAACGAAAGGTGATGATAAATCAAACCTCAAGGGTCAAGGCAATCCTCTGCAACTTCCTCCCCTATGGATCCTTTTGCAGCGAATTTTGCAAAAACCGAACAAATCAATACATATAGCCATTAAAACCAAACAATATATAGTTCAAGAACAATATAAACCTTAACAAACATATGATGATATGAGTACATACAAACCTGACTCGAAGAGCTTGAATTGAAATGAGGATGATGGACTGGATCAGGTTGTGAACATTTAATTTCTCTACTACAAATTAATTAGGGTAAAAATAGTTTAGGCTAGATTAAGTTTAGACGACCCAAGCTTAACTTATTTCTTAAATATTTATTTGTCTAATATAAACATTGTTTAAAGTTTAATTTGATTATTTTAAAAGTTTGACTTGATGATTTGAAAACCCATATATATTACAAATTAAGTCACAAATGTAGAGATATCAAAGTGAGTAAACATTCATCTAGATTGACTCAATACAAATTATTTAACAAGTGAGCTAATATAATTTGACTCACTTTTCATGAGTCAAAAATACATACCCATTACGGGTTATTGGGTCAAGTAAATTGACTCACAAGTTAATTAAGTTGCCTTATCTAATTTTAAAAAATACAAAAAAAAAACATAAATAGAAGAAACCCAAAAACATAGTAATTCATAAAACAAACTCAAAGAATAAAATGAAATAATATAAAAATATCATAAACATAAAATCAAAATAATAATTTAATTTTTTTAAAAATAAAAATATTCAACACAGGTTAGCCCAACTCATTAATTCATCTCAATTTTCAATCCATGGATTAAGTGAATTGAGATCAATCATTATCAACATGCAAAAAAATGAGTTAATTAATTAATATTTGTTTAATTCATTTATAGTGTGTTTGAATAATATATAAGTATCAATCTTACTCCACAAAATCATGATGATACCATAAAAAATAAAAACAATTATTTATTATTTAATTTTACCATGAAAATTAAAAAGATTCTTTTTCACCATAAAACTAATTCAAAAACACATTTAGTCAATGTGTCGGATTGAGTCAAGTTGGCTTACATGTTAAAGCTCACTTCAATTAAGGCATCATCTACTTGCTTGCAAGCCAACACGCATTATTAATCGCGCTTTCGTAGGAAGACCCTTTTATGTACTGACTGTCTGTAATAGCGTATAGGTCGCAAGTCACAGGTCACAATATCAATTGCAAGAATGAAAAACCTATGGTGCTAGTAATAAGATGCATGCATGGTTATCAATCTCATTCATACATTTCTGTCTACTTTTACATCTCTCTTTTATGGTACGTTGTTGCATGAGAATTAAGAAAACAGTTAAATAATTACAATCATAAATAAATTCAGTTGACTCTGTTGTTTTTATTTTTTAACTTCTTGCATATATCAAGAATGAAAATTATTAATAATCCAGTAATTTTATTTTTATAAAATGAAACAGGCAAAAAAATTGACGGGAGAAAGTGTTATATATCAAGATCAAGTAACGGCTGGAAACCTTTCATCTTCCATTCACATGCATGGTTGAAGAGTTATATGTGATGACTATCACCAAAAAGACACAGGGTCAGCTCTTACAGGGAAGCTAATCCGTTTTGTATATATCCCTCAACTGCATTATTATATTTTTTTTTTATAAAAAAATATATATTATAAAAATAACCATTTTTTAAATAAAGTTATAAGTTAATTAAAGAACACTAATAATGTAAATATCAATTAAGTTTCATATTATTAATATAAAAAAATATTTTTGAATTAAATACTTCCTAAACAGTTATCAATCGTTAATACAATAATATTTTTGATTTATTTTAATTTCTTAATAATTTCTTATGCTGTATATGGAAGACATTAAAAAATAAACAAAATATCAAAGGCTATATAACCTTGTGCATCGTATATCGGTTTATTACACCTGTCAAATCTCAACATCAGTTGTAATCCCTATTTAATGCATGATTAATATTTCATGCATCAATCAATTACATCAACTGTGGAATAATTCTGGGCCGCGTTCATGTAATCATACATTAATGATTATACACATTATCGTCAATTAGCATGCAGCTATGTATTGACTTTTCATCTCCAAGGTGGACGAAAAATCTTAACGTGTTGAAACCTCTCCTTAAGTTCTAAGTCACCGAAAAAGAAACCAAACAACTTGTACATTAGCGAGCACACCAAATCAAGATGGCACAATTTGGTAATAATAGCAAAAACTAAGGGTATTGATGTCTTGATACTAGTATAAATACAAGTGGTTCAAGTGCATACACGGTAAGGCATTGAAATCGAAATTATCTTTAACAACAACCAAACCACTACGTCTCAAATCGTTCGTACGTTGAGAGATATGGCCAAAATGCTGATGATGAGTACGTTTTTCTTCAAATCTATTTTCATGTTTTGGTACCGTTTTTTCTTCAGGCCACTCAAAAGCCTCCAAAGAAGTGTTAGCAATATGATCACATTTGAAACCCGTCAATTCAAATACCAGGGGTACCACTCTTTACTTCATCGTAATTCAAACCTCAATGACCACACTCTTCTCTTTGATGTAGAAGGTGCGTTGTTGAAATCTTCTTCAGTGTTCCCATACTTCATGCTCGTTGCATTTGAAGCAGGAGGGGTCTTAAGAGCCATAGTTCTGCTTTTGGTGTACCCTTTTGTTTGTTTAGTTGGCGATGAAATGGGGTTGAAGATTATGGTTATGGTATGCTTCTTTGGGATTAAAGCAGAGAGGTTTAGAGTGGGAAGGGCCGTTTTGCCGAAGTATCTGTTGGAGGATGTTGGGTCAGAAATGTATGAGGTGGTGAAAAGAGGTGGCAAAAAAGTGGGGTTGAGCAAGTTGCCAAGAGTGATGGTGGAAAGCTTCTTGAAGGAGTATTTGGAGATTGATTTTGTTGTGGGAAGGGAGCTGAAATTGTTCAATGGCTTCTACCTGGGGTTGATGGAGGAGACCAAAACCATGCATGCTAATTTGGAGCTGCTGGTTCGTGAAGGGAAAGGAAACAGCTGTTCCCATATGATTGGAATTTCAGGATTTCATAATCTTGACCATTCCTTCTTCTCTACATGCAAGGTTTGTCATTAATTACTAACTTTTAATTATGATATATCCTTAGGTTGAATTCAATCAATTCATTCTCAACTAACCGACTTTTTGATGATGAGACATTTTTAAGAGTGAGATTCTTTAAAAATATATATATATATATATATATATATATATAAATTGTGTTTGAAAATTTTAGTAAATTAGTATAAGGCTGAACATGTACTATAGAAATAAGAGAATTTAGTAACTTTATAATATTTTTTAATTTTTTTCCTCATAAATATATATTTTTAATTTTTTTTTTTTTTATCCTCAAGCACCATCTAACTCACATTTCACAGCGTTATCTAAATAAATTTGAGGAAAAAATAATAATTTTTTTATTGGAAATCAAAATAAAAATTTGGTCATTTATGAACAAAAACGTACTTAAATCTTAATATTTTAATCAAATTTATGAATTGTATCTAAATTAATTGTCATATTTTATTTATAATTGAATGTTTTTTATTTTCATTTATATTCCATTATATTTTATTTAAATTTAAAAATACACGTAAAATATTAAACGCTTCTGTGTATTCAGAAAAGAAATGCTTCTATGTGTACCTTTTTAAATTAATGCACTTATGTTCTTGGAAATTTTAAGGTTATTCGGTTTTATGTATGAATTTTATTAACATATAATCACATATGCCTCTCGTGCTAGAAACTCATAAAAATATTAAATGAGGAATATAAGAATTGGATATATTAAAAATACAAAAAATAAAAGACATGAAAAACATTTTTTTTAATTTTTTTAAAAATGTAACCTAAGAAAAAATTTCAAATCTATATTTATTTATAGTAAGTTTTTTTTTTTGTATATTTACATCTCATATTGATAAATTTATCAAAGATTAAATCAACATGTTAAATAATTTAAAGGGTAAAATATATTTTGGGTCCCTATAAAATTTAAAAAATATTAATTTTGTACTCATAATTTTTTTTATTAATTTGATTCCTATAAAAATAAAACATATTTTTGTTGATCCTTAGTACTGATTTTGATATATTATAATATGATTTAACTAGCATATTTACATGTGTAATTTGATTAAAAACACATTAAACAATTTGTAGTAATTAAAATCATCCAAAATGAATTAAATAATTTTTTGTGATTAAAAACCTCCCAAAAATTATGATTTTGTGTCACTTCACAGGTGATTTTTCATACTTTCTAATGAGATTAGAAAGAAGATGAAACATTATTGAGTTTTGGTATTTTTTGAGTGTGTTTTGAAAGATAAAGAAAAAATAATTGAATCTAACACTAAAATAATCATCAAATAAAATTATTATTGAGGATCAATAAAAATATATTTTATTTTTATAGGGATTAAATTAATACGAAAATTTTATAAAGATAAAATTAATGTTTTTCGAATTTTATAAAATCAGCCGACATATTTTAACCTAATTTTAATCTTTTAATACTATTCATTTTATGTATTTAAAAAACGTGGAAGAAGATATATAATATATACACGTGTATCGTTACCAAATACATATTTGTCATTACTGCCCTCTCCCCCACCAAACACACATCTGTCATGAGTTCCTACAGAAAATAAGACTAACGACTAGTTCTGTTTATATTTTCACTTCAGTTAATGCCGAAGCTTCATCTAGAACCTCATAAGTTGACTGTTGTTTGACTTTTCTTTTTTTAACATCAATATAGGAAGTGTATATGGTGACGGAAGTTGAGAAGAAAAAATGGCAAAACCTAGCAAGAGACAAATACCCGAAGCCACTAATATTCCACGATGGAAGATTAGCACTGAAACCCACCCCACTAACGACTCTAGCCATGTTAATGTGGCTTCCTTGTGGCTTCATTATTGCGTTGATTAGGGCCACGTCAGCACTCTCGCTTCCATACAACATCTCAATGCCCATATTGGCATTCACTGGGCTTCATCTCACAAGTTCAAGGCCCAAATCTACAAAGAAAGAAGAGAATTTACTAAAGGGACATCTTTATGCATGCAACCACAGAACATTGCTAGACCCTCTCTCTTTATCGTTCATGTTGAATAGAGACCTAGTGGCCGTGACATATAGTTTGAGCAGAATGTCCGAGATACTTGCACCGATCAAAACGGTGCGTTTAACTAGGAACCGCGACGAGGATGCTAAGACCATGAAAAGGTTGTTGAAACAAGGTGACCTAGTTGTGTGCCCGGAAGGGACCACGTGTAGAGAGCCATATTTACTAAGGTTCAGCCCTTTGTTTTCGGAAGTGTGCCATGAAATAGTCCCAGTGGCAATTGATTGTCACGTGACAATGTTCCACGGGACAACCGCAGGGGGTCTTAAGTGCTTGGATCCACTTTTCTTCTTGATGAATCCAACATCCTATTACTCTGTTCAGTTGCTAGAGAAAGTGTTACCTTCAATTACCACTAGTAATGTTATCAATGAGGATTATACGAGATTCGAAGTGGCTAATCGCGTGCAAACGCAGATTGGGAAGGCCTTGGGATTTGAATGCACTCAACTTAATAGAAAGGACAAGTACTTGATTTTGGCCGGTAATGAAGGTATAGCTCCACCACAAAGGGTGGTAACTAATAAATAGAGTTTTGATTTTGCTTATACTTTGTTTAAATCGATCACCAATAGTTAGCAACACCCTTGTTGTGAAGCAAAACATAGACAAGGAAAATACGGCAAAAATGACTTCCTTTGCTTGTTGTCATTATTTTTTGGCCATTTTTTTTCTTCGTTTTTATATGTTGTAATGTAGAAGCAATATATTGATTCATATATATCTGCTTGTTGATCTTATATATAGTGATTCATTAATGAAGCGTGTCGACTGTCTATAAACTCTCAAAAGGAGTGTCTTATTTCATCTTCCTATGATCATGATATGTCACTAAGCCTAAGCCCGCATAGCAGTAATTAAATCGTTTATTTTCCAACAAATTTGATTTGAACTGGCAATGTTTCTCGGATCTTTTCACTTTCTGCCTATTGTTAGTGGAATAATGTTAACTCAACATCAACATCAACAACAAACACAATTAATTAAGGTGGATATTAGATGAATGTAATGATAGACAAAATATTTTAATTTTTTTTATTAATTGAAAATTTTGTTTAATTATTTGATAAATAATTTTTTTAATAATTTCTTAATAATTGTTAACATTTTTTAAGTGTTACTTAAAATAATATTTTTTAAAAATTTATTTATTATTTTATATTTTTTAACTATTATAACAACTAGTTTAATCGAATATTTATAATTTTTTAATAAACTAATTTTTCAGTTAATTTTACTAAACATAACTTATATATATCTTCATAAAATGTTTCTTACAATTTTTTAATATTTTTAAGTATTTGATTATACATAATAATTAAGAAAATGTTTTAGGATAATTTCTAATAACTATTGTACTCGTATTAATTGTTGTGGGGTAAACCAAAAAGAATTCGAATTTAAATTGTTTAGTCTAAAGTCATCACTTGAAATTTTAAACCAATCATGTCATTGTTCATAAATATGACAAAAATTTGTGATTTGTCAAAGTGGCGTACTATGGCGCAAACCTTTGCATGCACCTACATTAATCGACCTTGCTCGATTCCATGCTAAGTAGGAGAGCTTACGATGATGCATGTGACCCTCCACACGGCCACATCATGCTGGTTTTGAATAGCCAAATAGTCACCTACCTTGGACATCAGGGAAATGGTTACGTCTACGTTTTACAAAACTATATGTAAATACTTATGTTGAAAATTTTTCATTTTTTCAGGATCTGAAAATCCTTTCCGAAGGAAATGTTGTCGCAATTAGCTAAACATGAACCTATAAACTAACAGCATTTTAAATAAATAGTGTAATGAATAGAGCAATGACTTCTGTTTATGGTGACGGAATTTTTTTAAATAGATGTTAAGAGTACTTTACATGTGTTTTCTTTATGCATGCTAAGATTTTTTAATATTCTAAGATTTTTGTATTTGATATAATTAGCTGAAAAGTTAATATGTGATACAAATGATGTAAAAAATATGTTTATGTATGTCTGTATATATAATAAATAAAATAAATAATTTCATATATTATTAGGTAATAAATACTAATATTTTATTTAAAAAATGAAATAACGTATGGACGTGCAACTTATTTAAAATGAAGGTATTTATTAGAAGTGAGTATAAAATAGTAATTTTTGAAAATTTATAGGAATAAAATTTAAAAAATTATTGTACAACTTTTAACCTTAAAGTCATATGAGCTAATTACGAGAGTATAGCGGTTATATTCCAAAGTATCTTTACAAATTTTTGGTTTTTTAAACTAATTATAAGACTAATAATTGATTCGAAATTTAATCATATTTAAAATTTATCACTCATTTTTAAAATATATATTGTGCTCCTAAATTTTTCCTTGCAAAGTCAGCTTTAAGTTACTTTCAAATTTGCTAGCCAATATTCTGCTACCACATTTAATAGCCACTTTTGTAGCTATTTTTTCTTTTCTTGTACAACATTTTTTGGGGTGGGGGGCTTGGGGGCAAATCTTAGGTTGCGATAAATATGTGACGTACCGTAAATATCTAAGCACCATAAACGTTTCTGTAAATGATGCATCAATACAACATTCCTTTTGTTTTATTATTTTATTTGGGTCTGCTATTGGCTATGCAAAAGACCGTTTGACCCAAAAAAGATGGCCCGGCCCATATAGAAAAGAATTGGTAAGACGTATATTGGGCTTGAGTAAGTGAGCCTAGTGCTCACCAAAAACAAAGTGGGCCGCGTGACAATAACATAGTGAAAGAGCCATGGACTCACTTGTAATTGTAATCATGAAACTTCATCTTCCTCACTAGTCACCAGTCATTAGGTCTGGAGTTTAACTTCCTACACCAGTACTTTTTCCAATACACCCAACATATTTTTTTTATTTCCAATTTTACCCTCATACGGATCGGCAATCCGTAAGAGTCATATGGATTGGCAATCCATATGACTCATACGGATCAGCAATCCGTAGGAGTCATATGGATTGACAATCCATATGAGTCATACGGATCAGCAATCCGTAGGAGTCATATGGATTGCCAATCCATATGAGTCATACGGATCAGCAATCCGTAGGAGTCATATGGATTGCCAATCCATATGACTCATACGGATCAGCAATCCGTAAGAGTCATATGGATTGGCAATCCATATGACTCATACGGATCAACAATCCGTAAGAGTCATATGGATTGGCAATCCATATGACTCTTACGGATCAATAATCCATAGGAGTCATATGGATCGCCAATCCATATGACTCATACGGATCAGCAATCCGTATGACTCATATGGATTGCCAATTCATATGACTCTTACGGATCGACAATCCGTAAGAATTGAATGGTGTATGTTGGTATGCAACTTACGGATTTTGAGAAGGGCAAAATTGGTATTACACTGTGCATGCTGGGTGTATTAGAAAATTGGCTGGTGTAGGAAGTTAAACTCTTAGGTCTGGTCGTCGTTTTATAGTTACACACAAAAGCTTAGCCCTAAGCTAGCATTTCCCATTACCAATTTATTTTCTTGGATCGGAATTAGGGTTTTGAAATTGATGGGTACGGAAAGAAAGAGGAAGGTGAGCTTGTTTGATGTGGTAGACGATTCTGCGGCGAAGATGACGAAATCCAATGGCGGCGCCGCTGCTAATAATCTCATCAATCATTGGACCGCAAGGCCTTACTCCCAAAGGTACTTCGAGATTTTGGAGAAGAGAAAGACCCTCCCCGTTTGGCACCAGAAAGAAGAGTTCTTGCAAGTTCTCAAAGAAAACCAGACTTTGATTCTCGTCGGTGAAACTGGTAGTGGCAAAACCACCCAGGTTTGTTTCGTTCAACTCATGTTTTATGTTTTCTTTCTTTCTAGAGATTGGTTTTATGTACTTTCAATAATATGTTTTGTAGCGTGTTTTAGGGCTTTTTTTTTTTTTAAAAAAAAAAAATTCATTTGGATACACAAATGTTACGATGATAGATGTGTCTTATCTAGGTTACACCATGTGTGTATGTCTCTAATTTATGGAAAAATTATGCTTTTTTATTTTTGGGGTCACAGATTCCTCAGTTTGTTTTGGATGCTGTCGAATTAGAGACACCGGATAAACGTAGGAAGATGATGGTAGCGTGCACTCAGCCTCGGAGAGTAGCTGCGATGTCTGTTTCGCGTCGTGTGGCGGAGGAGATGGATGTAACTATCGGGGAAGAGGTTGGTTACAGTATCAGATTTGAAGACTGCAGTAGTGCGAAGACGGTTTTGAAGTATGTTTAGTTTTGCTATTGAATTAGTTTATATTATTGATTTTGAGCTTGATATTTGTTGTCTGTGTTTTTGTTTTCCTTCTGCTCTTTTTTGTGTTGTTTTGTCTAGTCTAAAGTGGAGTGCTTTGTCTCACAGGTATCTTACAGATGGTATGCTCTTAAGAGAAGCGATGACAGATCCGCTTTTGGAACGTTACAAGGTTATTATTCTTGATGAGGCACATGAAAGGACTTTGGCCACGGATGTGCTATTTGGCCTTCTGAAGGAAGTGCTTAAAAATAGACCTGACCTGAAGTTGGTTGTTATGAGTGCGACTCTTGAAGCTGAAAAGTTTCAGGGCTATTTTTTCGGTGCCCCTCTCATGAAAGTTCCTGGAAGGCTACATCCTGTTGAAATTTTCTTTACGCAGGAACCTGAAAGGGATTACTTGGAGGCTGGCATTAGGACAGTGGTACAGATACACATGTGTGAGCCTCCAGGAGATATACTTGTATTTCTGACTGGAGAGGAAGAGATAGAAGATGCTTGCCGCAAAATAACAAAAGAAATTTCTAATCTGGGAGATCAGGTGGGCCCTGTCAAAATTGTACCCCTGTATTCTACTCTTCCTCCTGCTATGCAGCAGAAGATTTTTGAGCCAGCTCCACCTCCACTGAAGGAGGGTGGACCTCCTGGAAGGAAGATTGTGGTATCAACTAACATAGCCGAAACTTCCTTGACAATTGATGGTATTGTTTATGTCATTGACCCTGGTTTTGCTAAGCAGAAGGTTTATAACCCACGAATTCGTGTGGAGTCTTTATTAGTGTCACCAATATCAAAAGCTAGTGCACATCAGAGATCAGGACGTGCTGGAAGAACTCAACCAGGGAAATGCTTTAGACTTTACACCGAGAAAAGTTTCAATAATGATCTTCAGCCACAGACCTATCCTGAAATATTGAGATCAAATCTTGCCAACACAGTTCTTACTTTGAAGAAACTGGGTATAGACGATCTAGTGCATTTTGATTTCATGGACCCTCCTGCTCCTGAGACCTTAATGCGTGCATTGGAAGTGTTGAATTACTTGGGTGCACTGGATGACGATGGTAACTTAACAAAACTGGGTGAGATTATGAGTGAATTTCCCTTGGACCCACAGATGTCGAAGATGCTCGTTGTCAGTCCTGAATTCAACTGTTCAAATGAGATTCTGTCAGTTTCTGCCATGCTTTCAGGTATTATTCTTTTATTTTGTTGCTTTTTTATGTTGGTCCAGTATTCCCCCATAATGCTAAGGCAAATTAGTTATGCTGGGATCCATTTTGAAATGGACTCCCTGCTGTTGTGCTTGTGCAAGATGATAATCTTGTGAATATGATGGGGGATGTTTGAATGCTTACATGTGTGCTTAGTTGCACATGTATGTGGTCAGTTGAGTGGGTCCTGTTAGGTTGTCATCAGCAACTGTCTTCTCTGGGTCCATGTCCCCGGTTGGCATGCACCATAGGATTCTAAGCAAGTGCTGATGCATTAGTTGCAGTTTCTCAGTATTCTCATGAAGCAAATGGTGTGGTCTCGCCTCTATGCATCTGCTGACCTTCCGTGGACCTCCTCTGTGATAATCAATTTCTTTCTTTAGTACCCAATTGCTTTGTCCGGCCTAGGGAGGCGCAAAAAGCTGCGGATGAAGCTAAAGCTAGGTTCGGGCACATTGATGGAGATCATCTCACACTGTTGAATGTCTATCATGCGTACAAGCAAAATAGTAAGTAGTTATTTCTACTAGCTCCTTTTTTTTTTCAATATCAGGTTAAATTATTAATTTTTTGTATTAACTTTGTTAATTGTAAATGTTTTTTTCAGATGAGGATCCCTCTTGGTGCTACGATAACTTTGTTAATCATAGGGCATTGAAATCAGCTGATAATGTTAGACAACAATTAGTGCGTATCATGTCCCGGTTTAATCTGAAGCTATGCAGCACTGACTTTAATAGCCGCGACTACTATGTCAACATAAGAAAAGCCATGCTAGCTGGGTATTTCATGCAGGTAGCTCATCTGGAGCGTACAGGACACTACTTGACAGTGAAAGACAACCAGGTTTGTTAAGATGAACCACTTTTGTCTTCAACTGTCTTTCATTGGTGTTATCGGAGGAGCTAGACTGTAAGCTTTAGTATTGTACTTTTATGGTTCCTAAATGTTTCTGTTTTGTTTGTAGGTGGTGCATTTGCATCCATCTAATTGCCTGGATCACAAGCCTGAATGGGTCATTTATAATGAATATGTTCTTACCAGTCGGAATTTTATTCGTACTGTTACAGACATACGTGGGGAATGGTAAGATTCTTTTTCTGTATATGGATTATTGATGTTTGTACATCAGAGATGCAAAGTCTGATTAAATGGGAAGTTGTATTCTCAATTAAAATGGGAACTGCATGATGAAAAACATTTGAATACAGTACTCAGACAGATGCAATTTGTGACTGAATTACATCGTTAGGTTTTAGAGAGAAGAGTTGGGAGGTAGTTGGATTGTCAAGTATAGTGTTGTGTTTTTTTAATAAGATTTTGGGTTATCTTGTTTCCCTATTCCTGACATGCAATTCTCATTCTCATCTTATACAGGTTAGTTGATATAGCACCACATTACTATGATTTGTCTAATTTCCCCCAATGTGAGGCAAAGCGTGTCCTTGAGAGACTTTACAAGAAGCGAGAAAAGGAAAAGGAGGAAGCCAGGAGCCGAAGATGAAGTCATAGCTATCCACACTATTTTTGCCTTTGGATTTGGATTGGATATTTTGCCTTCTGCAGCTGAGACTTTCATGATTCCTCGTGACACTTCCCTTGTAATACCCTTCACATCTGAAAGGAATACTGAATGTCAGATAGTTTAGTTCAAAATGAGCTTAAGTTCCTTGTACCATTGCTAGAGTAAAGTGAACACTTTTTAATTTAGTCCATCTTCTGTTGTACCTTTAGCCAAATTTCTTTCTGGATTTTATTCTCGTTAAAGGATAGATTATAAATGTTTGAATACCTGGATATACTAAGCCAGGAGTCTATTATGTTTTAGTTATTCTTTCTTTTATAACTAATTTATTGTTACTCCTATTCTCAGTTCTCACTACTTAGACATGGAGCCACTTTCCAACTATCATGCAGTATTACCTAGATGTTTGGTTTAAATATATGATTTTCGTTGAACTAGACTGTCCAGGTTTTCACAAAACTCTGTCCATCACGTAGTTGGACACTGCAGTCCAATACAAAAATTATAAATAATTTAATAATTATAGATGAAAAACTATCCTGCATATGTATATATGTTTGGTTTGTAGTTCAAAATACTGTAACATGTATTTCAATACTAATTCAATAGATAAAAGTAAAATAAACACAAAAGTAAGAGTCATGATTTGTGCTAAAATGATTTTGATCTTAAACATAATTTGCAACGGATTTTTAAGCATGCCATATATGTAAGCTCTAGTCAAAGTCCAGTCTCTCATCTCGCACCACGAAATAGGTGAAGCAATTAAGAGTGACAGTAAAACCACCCGAACCTGGAAAGAACAAACAAAGTTTTGGAGTTGTATTTCGAGATCAGGAATGCAACTCATGTTCCTTGGACCGTATGAGAACACCACAACAAAGGCCCTCTGCTTTGGTTGGGATGTCAATATGGCGGCTCAGCTTCTACTGATCAACGTAACTTTTGAAACAAACTATCAGTGGTTAATGGATGTCTGGTGGATCCACACCACGAAGCTACCCCCAAGGCATAATGGAGGACTACAAGACCTTTCTCAACATCAACTTATAATTCGGATTGAGGATATTTCCTACCAAGTATATCGTATTGTCCTCTAATATACAAGCTTTCCCAATTCTATAAAAATGAAATTTATCCAACCTTTATTCCTAATAAAAAGGATGAAATCATTGCTGTTAAGCTTAGTAACACAAACCAAAATATATTAAGCTGGGTAGTGTTGCTTGTTTTATCCGTTGATGAAACACAATCGCGAGATTGATGAAAAGAGAGTTTCCTTTATCACGGCGACAACAATGATAAATAAACATGTTTACACCATAAACACTCATTTACACACTTTTTATTTCTCTCCTTTTTTTTGTCATACATATTACCTATCACATTATCACTAATCTTTCTTTGTGTCTTTCATTCTCATGATGGTAGACTATAGAATTTAGTGTTTACAAAACATTATTTTTAAGACATGCTATTGAAATGTGACATTTATGCAGATTACTGGTTTAAAATTTTGAACAAGAATCAATTAACTTCAAAAGCATACATTATGCATTAATTTTTAAATGGATGCAACTAAATTCACATTCCTTTTAGACTAACCCAAAACAAGTAATATTTTTTTTGGTAACCATGTTATTTGTACAAAGTATCTATCGATTTTGTCAATGACTAATCTTTATTAAAAAACCTGGTTGATCATCTTTAGTGAGATTTTTCCCTCTCAATCACGTTTTATCCATCCAAAAAACTCAAATCCAAGATCTTACTTAAGATAACCGAATCAAGTACCATGGGGATCAATAACTTATTGGTCCCAAAACAAGTAATATTATAACTTCTATTTCAAAGAGGGAATAAATAGTATTTAGACATTCATTTTTTTTAAATATATATTCAACATTTATCATTTCTTTCTATATTTCTTTTCCTATCATATTATATCACCTCCATAATGGATAAACATATTTGGACATCATTTCCTATTTAACACGTAGTGAGAGAAATAAAAAAAAAGATATAAATATAATAGATAATATGATATTGATGGCAATTAGGTACTAGACAATTCTGCACCCGTGACACAGTACATAATTGAACGAACCATAGCACTGACAAAGTAAGAACAACATAAGTGAGAGTTTGGGAATGGAACAACTGGTATTATTATCCTTAACAGCTTCGTCTGGCAAGAACCTCAATTTTAGCTTTTTCTCCCCTCAAACTTCCGTATAGTTCATCTAGTTCAGCCTGTTAGAATGTCACCAATTTGTGATTGTGAGGACATGCTATATAAATTAACTACTTTGACTGGGGTGTAAAAAGAGAAGAGGGGGGTTTGTTTGGCTAAGTTTCTCTAAAAACACTTATAGAAGAAGAAAATATGAAGAAAAAAATGAGATAAATTTTCTCGTAAGTAAAAATAAATTCTCTATTAGTTAATTTTTAGAAACTCACTAATATAATTTCTTTAAAAGATGAGATAATATTTATAAATTAACTAATAGAATATTTATTTTAATTTATGAAGAAGTTTATTTCATTTTTTTCTTCTAGAAGTGATTTTAGAGAAGTTAACATTCAAACAGTCCCCGAGAAAAGGATCATATGCGATTACATGATAATACTTGAGCATATTATTTCTTCGCTTCTTCATTGTTGAAGTGACCAAATCTCTTTCCATGTCAAAGGGTTGCGGGTCTAATATGACCCCTTTGATATATTCAAAGCCCTTCAGCTATTACGTTGAAAGACAAAAGGAAAAAGGAAAACAACAAAACCACAAGAGCACCAAAAATCGGATTAGAACATATAAGCGTGTAGAAATAATCACAAAGACAATATATATATATATGTGTGTGTGTGTGTGTGTAGTTAAACTATTATTTCAATATCCATGGATGTTACCTTGTTTCTCTCAGCGGTCATCTTGAGTTCAGATAACACGTGTTTCTTCAATTGGTCAAGAGAACATAGTTTTGAGAAAGGAGCCATGTGACCATTTGAAAATGCCCACTTCTTGGTAGTTTCTTCATTTGGAACTACTACTGCAACCAGAGCTGACTTGAAGCTATTCCCATAAACCCAGACCTAGCAGAACAAATTAAAACCAAAAAAATGAAAAAGAAAAATCACTAGCATATATCATCAAGAGTCTAAGCAGGGGAAATTCTAGGTATCAAATCAACAGTACTAAATCCATGAAGATATGCTTACATCTTCAACTATCGGAGTGATTCCATAAACATTTTCCAAATGCTCAAGAGCGATATACTCTCCTTGAGAAAGTTTTATAAGGTTCTTCTTCCTGTCAATAATCTTTACTGCCCCATTAAGTTGCACTTCAGCTATGTCTCCTGAGGAAACCAGGCAATGACACAACACAATCAGATAAACACATGTAAATATTCAAAACAAAAATAGATACAGTTGAACCAACCTGTGTGAAACCATCCATCTTTTATGGCTTCCCTTGTTAACTCAGGGTTTATGTAGTAACCAGTAAAAACTGTTTTCCCTCTGAGACATATCTCACCACATGAAGGACTTCCAAGAGGGTTGTAGCCCATCTCTGGAACCTCTTCCAGCCTCATTTCATTGTAGACAGATACAGGACCAACAGTGCCAAGCATGCACATTTCATCAGGATAGGCAAGAGTAGTTGACCCACAAGTTTCAGTCAAACCTGGATTAACCAACCATAATGTCAGCATTTCATTGTATTGCATGTTTTATGTCCCGAGTCTGAGAAATAATTGTCTGATTCAAGATCACCATATGTCCATGTCCTTGATCAATTTCCATGTGATACATAGTCGAGCTTTTTTTTCAATTTATGAAAAGAGACAATAAAACTTACGGACCACGTGAAAATTGATTGAAACTATAGACACGTGATAGTCTATAGTGTATCTAATCTTCCACATGATAGTCTCATATTATACAATAATTTCCCCCTAACTCCCAACACAATAGTTTCTTTTTTTTTTTTATCTTTTATTTATGAATTATGAGCTGTATAACAAGAATGTTCCTTACCATAGCCTTGGCATACGAAGGCACAAGAAGTAACACGCAAGAATTCTTCTACCTCTGAGCTCAAGGGCGCACCTCCCGATATTATTAGTCGAACACGCCCACCTAGCCGAGCTTTGACCTATCTCAACCGGGTGAGGGAGAGAATGGTGGAAAAAAGAAGTCAAGGTTTTACAAAGAAAAATAGAATGAATTTGGAAATTGGCCTTTTTAATTTCTAGAAGCAGCTGGGATTAAAATTTGGAAAATAGCAGTTTTCAAATACAGGTTGGAAGATTAGACACAACCTTTCTGAAGGCTAAGAGATCTGCTAAAGGTGATGCATTACAATGCTTATATCCTTTGTTCATCCAACCAAGTTTGCTGTATCAAATATAGAGACAATAGCAAGATTACATGAACTGAAAATCCACAATCATATAAACAAAGTCCACCTTCATAAAAGAATAGTCACAAGTATATAATTATAGAATATCAACTTACTGTTTGTAGAGCATGCCAAAAACTCTTCTCCTCACTGGATTGAGTTCTTCTACTGCTTTTTTGATACCTGAAACAGATGATCTTTGATGAGTTTTATGCTGATGTGTGAACTTGCCTTCATGGACTTTTTCAAAAACTCGGGGGACCCCAGCAAACAACGTTGGCTTCAATTCCATTAAATCATCCCTCAACGCATTTAGATCCTTCATGCAAGAGATTCCAAAAATTCATAAGATTTTTAAGTAAATAAAATATTTCTTACGACGTATTCGAAAGGACAAGGAAATTGAGGGTCCTGTACTTCAATTGGTTTCAGAAATTTACGGAAAATCATATGGAGAAATATATTGCTGGATGATTATTAACTTAGTTAGCACATAAAACTGAACAGAGAAATATATCAGCACTTTTTTTGTTTTTTCTGTTTTTTTATTGGAAAATATTAGTTGTTAGTATTGTTAGTTTCTGTTAGTGGAAATTCTTACCGGTGTGACCTCTTCCTCCTTCCCTTTTCTCTTCACCACTAGACCAATCTTATTATTCTGAGCACTTTTTTTTGTATGTATAATCCTCTGACATTACTTGATTTGGATTTACTATATTTATTAGTCCAAAATTTTGTTTACCCTTTTATTAGCATCTATCTTCCTCATGATCTTCTACTCATATTCACATCATAAATCATCATGCAAATCCAAAACGGAAAAATATTCCTTCAACATACCCCATGGTAGTAGCCAACAGATGCCCCCTTATGGAAAAAGTACTCCTCGATCGTGCGATCAAGAATATGAGCTAATGGGAGGAAGGACAAATAAACATCTTCTTCAGTCATCTATGCAAAATAAGATACAATGTCAGAAAGGTTGTTAACAATAATAAATCAGTTAGACAGTTATTAAAGTTAGTCATTCTGCAGATTAGAAAATTAGCTCTTTAGCTTCTCATTCTATGCTATAAAAACCCATATATATACATGTAAATGGTCACTTAAGGAATGAGGTTTGAACTTCTCTCTCTCTTTCTCTCTTTCTCTCTTTTCTCTGAACCTTATTTTTTTCACATAGCTAGAAAGGAAAGTTTCAGAATTTGAAGCAAATGAGTCTAAAACATGTAAAAGTCAACGTAAAGTCAAATATATCAAGTTTATTGCATTATCACACCACATAAATTTTGCATAGTTATTTATTTATTATTTTTCTATCCCTAGTTATTTATATAGTGTTTGATTCAACATAGTCGAGACAGAATTTCATGTTTACAAGATATATTTTGTGCATCCGGTTAAATGTACAAGGATTTAGAAATTATTGATGTATCACTATATGCAACTTGTTGTAACGGAAAATAACGTCATAAAAGATTACCTTATCTTCAAATTGTTCCATGAAAAGATCCATTCCTCTTACAAAAACCGTTATGTTTTCATGCGTCAAAACTACACCCTTGGGATCTCCACTGGTTCCACTCGTATACATTATTGTGCAGATATTATTAGGCTGGGGTGGTGAAATGTTTGATGGATTTTCTTTTCCCTGTAAGATATTAAGCTGTTCAGATTGACCCGAATAGAGACAAGCATGCGTAGTTCACAGTCATAGGCTCATAGAAAACAGCATTTTACACAAGGTTAAGTATTTCTATTACCAAACCTCGAATCCCAAAACTAATGATAACATTTTATGATCTTAGAAATGTGTTCGGAAAAGTTATGTGTCTTCTTTAAGTAGTAACGTGATTATTAAACAACTTTAATTTTAATCAGTATAATTATATAGTTCAGATTTATTTATTTCACTCTCTTGTACAAACTTTTTTCTCACTCACTCACTTGTACTAACATGAATTAAGAATTAAGTTATGCGAGTTTTTTAAAGAGTCATCTAACTTTTTAAGTTGTCAAGTAACATTAAATCTTGTTCATTCATATATACTTTATGACCTGTATTTACTTCTTTCACTCTTATATAAACAAAAGTTCTCTCTAAATGGATATGTTCCCCTGTATATACATATATAGAAAGATCATTATTTAATAACTTTTTAATGATAACAAGCCATTACAGAAAAGAGAAGTTCTTTTTTGCAATGAGAATGAGAGTATGATATTTTAAAGGATAAATTCTTTATAGACCAACCATGTGCAAGAACTCTTCCCATGAATATGGCTTAATTCCAATGGCGATGGCCTTATCTTTCTCTTCCTCTGTTAATGAAGTGAAGGACACCATCGCTTTATCCACAACCAAACTCAGTTAAATGTCTTCTGCTGTAAGCTGCAATACAGCAACATTAAAGTAGTCGAAATTACCTTTGAGTCGTTGAGCAGATTTACAATCAGGATACAAAAGCTGAAAATAGTACGTGTACCCAATCAGAACGTCTATTTGCCTCTGAAGTGTCTGATATATAAATAGAAATCCACCCCCAGAACTGAAAATGATTTATCTCAAGAAAACCTTACATGTATAACCTTCTTATCTTGGACAAACACAAAATCCAGTTCTCCATGATCTATAATAAAGTTTACAGCACCTGGCCCTGCGTTTGGTGTTTTAATTCGGAACAATCAATGCCGTGTTAGAAGTAAAATGAAGAAAATCCAAAAAAAAAATAAAAAAATACTCTGACTTGATCATTTATAGTCATAGCTCGTCATTGCTGAAAAAACAGAGGAAACAGAGAATAATAAGCTAAATTTATTGATTTTTATTTCTTACCAAGGGTGTCATATAGAGGAACACAAATCAAGTTGTGCGCGCAACAAGCCTACATAAAAATAAACATGTTTGTGAGTTATGATAGGATCACATCAGGAACAAATAAGAAGAGTAGAGAAGTTGAACAGAACGGAAAGGGAATTGAGTGCTTGAGTGCCAAACCTCCATTGCCACGATCCATTGAGGACAGTTAGCTCCATAAATTCCTATTCTAGAACCCTGTGACAGGATCACCACAACATATATTAAGAATACTCCCTTAAATGATAAGAAAAATCCTTCTGCAAGCACTTACAGGTTCAGCACCAGATTCTCGTAAAGCAGAACCAATATGCAAAACTTCATCATAAACTCCCTTATATGTCTTCCAGACATATGGTCCTATCTATAAACAAGAAAAAAAAATCCCTTATTTTTTTTGTAGTTGAAGTTTTGAACACATAATAAAATTACCATAAAATACCTTTCCATCAACAAATTCACGCCATCCCAACATACGTTTTTTCGGGTACTTTTTAACAGCCATGCTGCAACCATAAAAAAAGGGGTCAAATATAAGTTTATAACTCATTATGAAAATCATCATTCATTAATCAACTAGTACTAAAGTTCCATTTGATGGAGTCCAGCACATTATTATTACATGGGTGAAGTTCATTATATAGAATAGTATCTATAACTATTAGCTTTTAGTTTTACTTGAAAGAAAATACCTGAAAATATCCCAAGCGGTACTTAAATCAGGATCTAGTGGAGGAAATTCATTTTTGGAGAGGAGGTTGCGATATACCGGACCTATAGATAGCTCACCATTTGTACCTTCTCTTCCTTCCTCAACCTTAACAGCAAAATTCTTCATCCTTCTTGATTATCACTCTATGAAACCAATGTAAGAAGAACACCAACTCAATCTATAGTATACTTGTGAAGTGGAATTAAATCAATGAATGGTGATTCCAGAGTTGTTTATAAACGTTAACTTTATGTTTCTCTTTTAGTTTTTCAAAATTTAAAGTGACAAATAAACCATGACGTGAGAGATATATATGTTGCATGGCATATGCCAACTTGCAACCTAAGCAAATAGATTTACGCGTTATATTAAAAAGAGTACGGGTATGTGGAAACCTGGTTCCAAGCACCCAGGAATATTGCAAAGGATATGATGTTAGTGATTTTACCCGACACAAACTATAATTATTAGATAGTCTAGAAGCAAACAAGAAATTACTAGATAGTCCGGGAGCCTTATAGTCTTAACTGATTTTCACCATACGAATGTTATTAAAAAAAAATTCATAGATTAAAAAATTTAAATCCATGTTACATAAAAATCGACAAGGAGCATGGATGCGTAGCAGAGGTAGTTTGGAAGTACCTAATTGTTTTTGGAGACCAGGAGGAATTTCAAGTGGGAATTAACTCATATAATCAATGACTTTATTATAAGACTTAAAAAAATTAGCCCGAGGCCGCGCGCATTAAAGCAAAAGCCCACGGAAAAACCAAAAGGGAAGTATGGATGTAGAACAGAAAAAGTAGATATACTCTTTGAACATCTAGGAAATACATGACAATATTTATGATGGCATCAAAATCGTTTATCATATCATATGCGTACAGAGAGACACAAAATCATCTATCATATCGTCCTCGGTTGTCATCTGTTTTGTGTATTGAGAGAAATTAAGGTGGAAGCAAGAGGGTGTAACTTAGAAATGACTAGTGAGATATGCAATAGGAATGAATTATGAAGGCGATGAACATGGTTCAGATTCTTATAGCAAGATAATTGGAGCTTTGATATGGGTTAGTTGAAATTGAAACAGAATCAGCGCAACCATTTTCATATTGAATTCCATTTATTACTCTTCATGGGTCCTTGCCTCTGTCTTGTCCTAAAGTTTGGGCAAAAAATGAGATGGAAGAACAAACTGTTTTATTTTTCTTGGTAGTTGGTTTTCTTACAACTAATTTCCTTCATTATTTTTCACGTAAAATTCAGTTCATCTCTGATTTATTTGTTTATTTTATTGTCGTTCATGAAGTCACACTAAGACCGCAAAGATGTCATACTTCTTCAACATATGTTCACCGAATTAAACAATAGGTTAATCTGAAGTTGATTCGACTGAAATTTGAGTTATACAAAGTCAAATAAGTTTTAAACTATCCAAATAAGTTAAAATTTTAGCTTAAAATCTTATTAACAAACACCTAATATAAAAGTATAAGCTTAATTGTTATTTATTTTGTGTACTTATAATTTATTAAGAATACTAGGTTGTTATATTATTACGACAATATAATTATAACCATGATAGTAAAATGGGAGGCTTTTGCAATTTGTATCCAATATCTCAGAAAATTATGAGTGTACACAGTACACCCTTTTTTGAGGTATAATTAACGAAAGGAGAAGAGAAAGAAAAGGAAAGTTAAAGAGAAGTCGAATTAGTGTACTGAGTAGTATATGAATATTATTATTGTGTTTAGGGTTATATAATTTGCGTCTAATATGTTATAAATTGCACACTCGTTTTACGTTCAACGTACGGACATGTTTTTCATTTTTTCTTACTGATATATATAATTATAAAATTGACTTTAGGCTAAAATTAATGATTGATAAAGAAATTGTTTTCAAATAACAAGATAAAGTTATTTTATACAATTAATTACTACTATTTTATAAATCTAATTCTTCTTTATGGTTGCCATTGCTGGTTGTTAATTTGCTACCATTCTCTCTACCCTGGTCTTTTGATGAAAACTAAATAACTAATGAATATCAGTACAGGTAATATTAATTATCTACTACAATTTCTTTGCTTCACATTTTCAATTAAGAGTAATGAATACCATTATAGGTTAATGAATTAAAAAAATAATTAATTTTCTAATTTTAATGAAAAATTGTTAAATAATTAATATTGTACTCATATATCTTATACAGTATTAATTTATTCTTGCCAAAAACACACATTAATTTATGAGTAATGTTATTCTCACAAATCACGATACTTGTTCACAATTCGTGTTTGACTGACTTGGGGCTGTGTCCAGAAAATTTGGGCCTAAGGCAAACTTTTTAAAAAGATTAAATATAGTATTAGTAATAAATTTTTATATTAATATTTTTGTTTTTTACGTTGTAAAACAAATATAAAAGTTTTAAGAAAAAATGTTACAAAGTAAATAAGGGAAAATGATAAAATAATAGAACCTAAAAATGGAAAGAATTATCTAGCACAAAATACATGTTGATATTGTCTAACCAAATAATTTAATATAAATTATGTTTTTGGTTCTTAAATTTTTTCAAATTTTTTGTTTTTAGTCATTGAATAAAAAATTGATCATAATTTGTTCTTGATGTTTTTCCCCCCAATAATTTTGGTCTTTAATATTAAATGTTAACACTAAATGATGATGTGTCATTATTTTTATTATTATTTATTTATATTTTTCGACTACTAACCGCTAAAAAATACTTGTCCAATGTGTTTTAAAAGGTTTTTGAAATTTTTGGTCGTTTGAACTGCCAGATAATACTTCATATTGGCTATTGAACTCGCATTAGAATATTTGTGGATATCATCTTCTGGCCAAGTCTTCCTTTTGATATATAATATAATTAATTGAAAATAAAAATTATTTTGCACAATTTAAATTAAATTCTTCGTCATCAAAAAATAAATTCTAATATTTATTATAAACCTGTTGTGGGAGAAAAATTAACAAATGAAAAAAAAGAAAAGAAAAATCTACTCATGCCTGCCTAGAAAAGATGGTTGTTAACTTCCTTGCTACCTACTCGCAAGACCTGCTGACGTTTTGCAGGTTACAGCTGTTAGGTTTCCATCCTCGTTATTGTATGGTAGTATCTGGAAAAAAAAAAGCACTCGTGCCTCTCCAATTTTTGAAAGAAAAAGTAAAATAATAGTGGGCAGTTTTTATGAATAATGTGGTGTGAGTTAGTTGAAGAGAAAAGTGATAGTGATTAAAAAAATAATTTGAAAAGAAAATTATAAAGGTAAAATAAGAAAATAAATGTAAACACCAAAACATCTTATTATATTTATATACAGTTATATAACCTGCCTTAAATTCTCGGTATCAAACCAAACCCGGTCGTGGTCCACCAAATTTAACTACTAGTACCGGTTACCGCAAATGAAACAAACAAAATCCAATTGGTGCTACCAGTTACCGCATTTGAAACCAACCGGGAGCAGTAAATTATGTATATTGAATTTGGCATAAATAGAATATTGGTTGGTATGTACTCCTGTAATATTTTGAAAAATTATTATACTATTTGTAAAAATAAAGTAGTATATGGGATTGGGCTAGTTAAAGGAATGCCAAAGCCCAATAGGCCCAACTAGGAGTGAGTTGGGCTATTAGCTTTAGGAGGCACTTTTAGTTCTACTATTTGAGTGTATTTTTGTTTGTTTCTTCACCTGCATTTATGGCCATGGCAGCTCTAACCCCAATGTGTTGCTCATGTTCAACACCCAGATTCAGTGGTCAACACCATCAGCATGGCCATCAACTAAAACTAAAACCCTCAGTTTTCAATTTCAGACCTGAGAAGCAAAATAGAAGCATCAGAATCCGATCATCCTCTGCCTCCAACCCAAACCAGAATGAGTCTTGTTCTCCCGGATTACACTCCGCCAAGAAATTCGAACTCACCGCATCCAACGTCGACCTCGTTCTCGACGATGTTCGCCCTTACCTCATCGCCGACGGCGGCAACGTGGACGTGGTCTCGGTGGAAGACGGCGTGGTATCTCTCCGTCTCCAAGGAGCATGCCAGAGCTGCCCCAGCTCCACCACCACCATGACCATGGGGATCGAGCGCGTTCTTAAGGAAAAATTCGGAGACGCTGTTAAGGACATACGGCAAGTCTACCATACCGAACCAAGGGAGACAACGGTTGAGGTCCGTTTTATTTATCTAGATTTCAATTTTAATTCTAATAATTCGAATATCAGAAATGAAAAAATGAAGATGAAATGATTGTTGTTACAGGCGGTGAATAATCATCTAGAGATATTGAGGCCGGCCATTAAGAATTACGGAGGGAGCGTGGAAGTGGTGTCCGTAGAAGGCGGGGAGTGCGAGGTAAATTATGTTGGACCTGACTCCATTGGATCCGGAATCAAAGCAACCATCAAGGAGAAGTTTCCAGATATTCTCAATGTTACCTTCACCACCACCACCTAGCTCTTTCTCTATAATTATTCCTCCAAAAGAAAAATGTAGAGTTTCTTATAGTTTTCAGTGCAAACTTCCTCTGCTGCTAAATGTATTAGTATTAGATTGTCTCTCCCTTTTTCGCTTGAATAGTAAATGTATCGGTTCTTAATGAATTTAAGTTGGATGAGCATCAGATACTGCTTAGTGTCTTGGGTAAAGCATGGAAAGATTAAGGAATTGTTATTTCCTTAGAGGCGAACACTAGGAATAATTTGAGTCGGGCTTCCTGTGATATCAATTTCCAGGGTTGGGTAATTATTGATTGCTGAAAGTTTCATTGGGATAGATATGATGGATGATGGACAGATACTCCAGGGTTTATTAATGCAACTAAACGCAACGTCGAGGCGCTGGGGAGGAATTTCAGGAACATTCTCCGTTCTCCGGCTAACCCACTGAAGAAGATACCTACGGATGAAAGTCTTTTGCTAATGTTCTATTGTAAGTTAAGTTTTCAATAAACTTCTGTGACTATTTTATAAAAACAAAAACCTTTCTATGAACAAAAATTAGCTTATACAGAAAATTATTTCAAATATGGGAAGGAGATAGGTTCAATTAGTTACTCGTGGCTTCTTCCTTATGCTCCTGTGTCATTCCACGAATTTACTACAATGCAAATTTGAATAAAATTATCTTCGTTTAGTTTGAATAATCATGTTGAATATTTTTTTTCATTGGGTGTGAGAACGATTAGAAACATTTATGAAGCAAGACACTTGTTCCATCCGCACCCAATTTCTACATCCCGACATAAGCTGTCAAAGACATCTGGAATTCCCATGTCCAAACTTATATACATGCATATTCAAATAAGATGCCTTTTTTGATGGCAGATCTCACTCATCTCAGGGATCTCACTTTTCTTTTTACATCGACTACCAAGAGTGGCATTAGTCTAAAATTGCAGACCGAAGTAAACCAAATTTCAGTTTGATTGAAAGAATTCGGTGAATTTAAACACCTTTCCCGGTTGCCACCTGACGGATAACATGCAAAACATCATTCCGTAAATACAATGCATTAACAAGCTTTTTGTGCTAGGTAACTATATAAGCACACAAATGGTACAGATGGATATTTAATTATTAAAAAAAAAAATGGTACTTAACAAGAAGTGTGTATCATATGCGCAAAATTTAAGCTCTCACCTGAGAAACTAAAGATCTGAGGCCTTTAGTTTTCTAGGTCTTTTATGAGCTGATGGAGCTCCAGGTGCCTGTAAAATATAAAATTTTCAAGATACAAATAATGCATTAGAAAATAGTCCAACGTTAAGTGGGAATCGACAATGGAGAAAATATTTAGACAAACACTTTGCAGTGTACCTTGCGCTTTTGGTCCTTTTTGCCAACCCTTTCCACTGAAAACCACATTTATATGCATAGTTTTAATAACAAATAAATGAAATTCCCATCACTTACAGATAACTAGGTAGCAGGTGCAAACATAAGTAATCTATTACCTCCAAAATTCATTGAATCTGGAACAAATGTTCGATCCTGATCCCCACCACGATGTAAATGTTGTCAGTAGTTTCCAGATCACAAATTCATGGTTCGGGTAACAGAATGAAATGCTTGGACAATCACAGACAAACAATGAAAGCAATAGACGGGGAAATACAAAAATAAAAACCAGATTTCTAACCTTTGGTGTTCCAGGTGTTTCCCCAAATGACCCATCCCGAAAAGAGGAACCTTCAGCCTCTTTATATTGCACCTGAAACAAATATATTAACAAGTAATTAAATTAAACAAATTGGGGAAAAGCAAGCCAATATTGATGTTGCCACTCATATAATAAATAAACATTAGAAAGGCATACAACCCTATGGACATTCTAACTAGTGAAATCCTCAAAATCTGGTCAGAATACAAATTAATTAATAGCATTCCCACTGGCAAGTATATTTCTCTCAACCCTTGTATACCTGTTTCTGGAGATTAAGCCAAGTTAGTATTTCTTTTCTTAATTCAAGATGCTCTGCACAAACAGCTTTCGTTGGAACCCTTGGTTTCAAATTGACCTGCAATCACAACAGAGTCAATATTGTTTTTGTGTGAACGCTCATGAATCCATAGATATGCTATAATTCAATACATATAAATATTTCTGCTCAGATAATATATATATATATATATATATATATATATATATTGTTGGAGAATTTAAGCTTCAACAAGCCAAAAGCAAGGTGATTTTAACCTTAAATAAGCTCAAGTATATTTTTTTGATAACATAAAATATAATAAGGCTAGTTAATCAGACAAAAGCTGAGAGCCTGAGCCTAAATAGCTCTCTGAAACTGAAAGTACGCAGCTCATTTACGGTCCTACTCACAACACCAAACATCAATTTAATAGTTCAATAAGGCATTCAAAATCATCAGCCCTCCCGAAATGAAGAATGTAAGGGTTTTATACACAGGCTCTACTAAATACTACCTCTGGTCTTATATATAGGGCCCTTCAACCATTTCACAAGAATTAAGAAATTTAGTTAGTGATATTGAATTTGTCAAAATTTGTATTATTTTGCCATAATTACCCTTAAAATTATAGGGATCCTACTCTCTTAATTTATTTCTACCTAATTGATTAACTTGTTTCCACTTAAGTAGTGACTTTTTGCATTCTATACAAAGGCAAGGCGAACCAAAGAGGCAGTTCTGACTAGTGATCTTCCCCTATCTTCACGAGAGAGTCCAATAAATTAACTTACAACATTTATTATTTATTGACTAGGAAAAACTGTTGAGTAATTAAGGACATTTTCTTGTAAAGAAAAATAATGCAGTATAAATAATTTGAAAGAGGTCTTATAAAAAGGACCAAAGCATCCTAAAAGGTTCCTAAAGAAAAACAGAGGGAGTACTAATCAGTTCCCAAAGGAGGGTACTTGTTAAGGAATAAAAACATGGAAAGTATTAAATGAAAAGTACAATTAATACATTGGAAACTTAAGAGGGTTTATTTTTCATTTAATATTTTCCATTTTTAATCCTTAAGAAGTGCCTCACTCATTAACATTTGCCTTTAAATGTTGTTAAAAAAAATACAGATCAGTGAATACTAAATGACTGCACCAGCAACAAAAAAATGAAATATCTAAACTGCATTAAAAGTTCAAGGGAATAAAGACAAACCCCAAGATCTTGCAAAGTTTGCTCAACTCGTTTGATAGTCCGAAGTCCAGCAGATGCATTCGCAGCTTGCACCATTTGCTCAAGTGCATATGTTCTCAAATATACACGAAGCTGAAATATTTCTCACTGTCAGACTATGCTCAGATGTATAAGCATTAAAAAATTGTTGAAATGGTCTCGTAAAACATAGTCATTTGAAATATTATGATCATTGCAAGATCAAATTTTTAAACGTCAGTATCTGTGTTAACCTTCCCTATGAATGAGGTTGGGGAATTGAGAGGTGTTAAGAACAAAAGTGTCAATGAAGAAAAGGCACAGGATGCATCACTGGAAACCTTCCGTATAACTTACCATGCGAAGAGAAGCTAGAGTAGATGCATTATCTGGAACAACCATTGGAATTTGCACATTTGATGGAGATACGGTTTCACCAGGGACAGCCCTCTCTGTAGCTTCTGCACCAGCATTAGAAGCAACCAGCTGAGACTGTTCAGCAACCTAAAACACAAAATCAAACACGGATGTTATCTCAATACACACAAAGCTCCAAACTTGGCCTCAGGTGAAGACCTCGGTCAGTTTCTAGAGTATGCCACGAGCAAAAAAAGAGAGAAGTCTATCCCACATCCCTTATGCCATATATTCCATGACCTAGACAACTACTCTCCATTGGCACCCGATTGTGGATGACTTGTGGGGACATGCTCTGTAGCCCCAAAGGCATCATTCAGTATATGGTTTTTAATATATGACAGCATGGGTGATGATATTTTGGGTCCCATTCCATCAATAGAAACAATCAAAAATCCTGATGAGCTGCACAAAATAATTTGCTCAGGGACCCAAAGAAAGCCCCTATAAATGAATTGGGTCACAACCAGAGGCAGAGCTTGGTCCACAATTGATACTAAAGATGGAGATAACAATTAGCAACTAGGTCAATCCATATGATGGAGGAATAGCATGATATCACAATGACAGGCACAAAGGTGCTTGTGCACTTAAAGTGAATATGTTTTATATATTCCATAAGGTTTGCTCCCCCAAATTGCTAATTGAGAACTGGGAACAAACAATTCAATGACACCCTTCCAACATGTATTTTACAGTCATTAAAAATGAGAATTAATGAAGTTATGAGTTATGACTACATAGCTCTAATTACCTTCCAGCTCAAATAAAAAGATACATGGCAGGAAAATTTTGTATGATACATAAATACATAAGAACATTCTATAATAGTTTAAGGTAGTGGGAAGGAATCTAGAATCACAAGTGAACAAGAAAAAGAATTAGATCATCTGAAACTTGATTTTGATTCATGAAAACAATTCCTCCCCTCCACAAGAAATGGCATTATAGAAAAGCAATCTTAAAAAATTTACCTTGGGAGGTAGGCGTTTTTCAGCTATTTTTTTTGCTTCAACGAGAACCTGCATAAAATAACAGAAGAATGTAGCTATACTTTATTTTCTATGAAAGTGCACTGATTGCAGAAACTACTAATTTTAATCTAAAAAAAAGGTCCAAACCTCTTCATCTCTTCGTTCTTGTTGCCTTGTTTGAGAGAGGACCATGGACAGTGCTCGTTTTCGCTCCATTTCTTGTGCAAAATTATATGTTTCCTACAGTGGGACAAAAGGACAAGTTACTACTAGGACCATTTGGCATTGTCCTGAGGAATATTCAAGCTTTTTTTACGGCACCTTAACAATAGGATGTGCTGCAACATCCCCAGAAGATGGAGCCCTAGCGATCAATATAGCCCGGGAAACTACATGACAAGCCATGAGATAAAAAACCATGTTAAATATATTCTCCAGAAAATCAAACTGAAGTATGAATAAAAGAAAATGTGCATTGTGCAATATATAATAAATTAATAATTTATTGAACAAATACATACCACTATAATATCTATCCTTCAATTGCTCTACAGTCCGAGATGATGGAAACCTATCAGCTATTACAATAAATCGGAGATCAAATCTCTCACACAAGTCAAATAGTTGATCCGTCTCCTCTTTGGTCCACATCTACATATATAACGCATAATGGAATAGCAATGCACTTAACACTTGATAAAGATAGATGTAAAAATACTGATAGAATGTCAAATGTCTCAACTTTCAATTGTTAAAAGCACACAGTTGCAGTTAAGGGTGAGTAGTTTTACACAATGAAAAGTACAGTTTAGTGTAGTGAACAAGAGAAACCGATGCAAGTTTAAGCAAGGTTCACCCATGCAGATCCTTCCAAATTGATCAAAAATTTGTCCATTTGTTTATAGCTATACCGATAATCTTTTCCTGTTCTTGGAACCAATCATCATGATACAGTGTAAGGAAAAGGGCATGATCCCATATACCCATCCATATGGTTGCCTATTTGATTCAAAATACAGGTTCTTTTTAACAAGAAAACCTCAAGGTAACAATTCAGAATGTGACCCTACTCTTACTGTCGTTACCCAATTCAAAAGCTTAAAAAACAATCCAAAAGTTTACTATGATCATTCTACCAAAACCGCCAACTACATCACAAACAGCATTAGTTATCCATCTGGAGATAATAAATTTTCCTAAGCCACCCACAATAATGTATACATAAGCTCAAGTAAGAGCAGGCTCAAAACAAATTTTGTCACATCAAACCAAAAGGTATCCCTCACAAGAGACAACCTCAGCAAAAGTAAATCGAATATTTGGCCAAGACTCAATCACTAAAACTAAATTAAGCTGTGATTGTGATTATTATGATGATATGATCAAGTTTATTGAATCTTACTGTTGTCATCCATACAAAACTTGGGGTTCAAGGATTTAAAATGGAAACCAAGGAACAGAGATGTGTGGTTGCATTATTGAATAGAGAGAGAAAAAGAACTATAACATCCCCCAACAAAGCAAGTGCTCCACAGAGAAAACTATCCCTGCCAAAGCTAGAAGCCAAAAGGAATCCTGAATACATGAAGATCACTCCTCCCCTATAAGGCTATAACTATCCCCACTATTGGTGTATCCCACAAGCCAAAACAGAAACCAAAATAAACCAGCCAACATGTATTCTGTTTTTGTTTTTCTTTCTTGTTTCTCCTAGTGTAAATCTCCAGGTCCTATGCTCATCATTTGCTTGGCTGACCATTAATAGTTCTCTATCAATCCATCAATTCTTTTAGACAAAATCTCTTTTAAATTAGTGACTGAAGAAAACCTCTCATGGATGTAACAGGGTAACTTGTGTTGTCATTAGACCACACAAGAATAACAAGATATCCTCTTCCAGAAAAAAGAAATGATTTTTCAATACTATGATTTATAAGCTCCAACTTAAGTAACAAGCAATTTAACACCTCTAACAGTGCATACACAAAAATACCTTTCAATACTACTCTTGCAATAGAAGCCAATGGAGACCCCAAAATCACAACTTGATACGGTGAATAAAATACAGTTTGGGTAGCACAGAAAATGGCAACATTATAGTATGAGCACACAATTGAATAAGCTCCATAAAATTGTACAGTTAGAGATGGTACTCACAGGATCTGTCAAATACTTGTCATACTCCTCGTCTGTGTATTTGATAACATCAACGGACTGCAATACAGCATGTAAACCAACATTCAATCATACAAAAAGATGATGCTAACTAAAGCCATATTAAAAAATAAAGCAATGCAGAGCATGCATGAAGACAGAGTACACTTGCATTTACCTTATTATACTTGGCAAAAGAATAGTCCCCTGTGGGAGGAACACCATTGACAACTCGTACCTGAATTGCAAGAGACAAATAACCATTACTCGCATGCTCATAATCACATATAAGGTTAAACTATTCATTTGGTCTCTTTACTTGTCTCAAATTTATGTTTTACTCCCTATATTAGAAAACAATAAGTTTAGTCCCTAGACAAACTTTTGCAGCAGTTGTCACCACCAGAAAGTTTCGTCGTGGTTCTATACCTCCAGAAAATTATCTCCGGCGTTAATGCCAAGGAACAAAGCTTAATTTTATGCATGTGTATGCACTAAAACTTACAATTTTTCTCATACAGTGACTAAAACTTAAAAATGGGAAGAACTAGAGACAAAATGGATCGTTTAACCCACAGAGAATATTTTAAAAATATCCTGAGACCGATACTGACCCAATGGTAAAGATGAAGATTATCTTTACGAGCAGAACTGGTGAAAGGAAGCCACTGCCAAGTGATCTGAAAAAGGAAGAAAAATGTGAAATTACTCATTAACTTAAACCCCCAGAGTAATTGAGTATTCCCAAAACAAAAACAAAAGAAGAAGCAAACCTTTTCGAGAGGAAGAGGCTTTTTCTTCAACTGAGAGGCTTCAGTTGCAGGCATGAGAGGGGCCAATCCACCCGTAAGCGCATACACCTACAAATTCAATTGAATTGAATTTGATTCAGTAACCGCAAACAAAATCTTGAATGTGACATTGTTATTGTTGAAATTGATAAAGATAGGTACCTCGCGCGAAATGCCATCTGGTTTTCTTTGAGACTCTTTAGGAGGACGAGACTTCTTCTCGAGAGGTGGGAATGAGTTTTTGGGCAATCCCAGGATATCCTTCGCGTCCATAATTCACAATCATAGACACAACGTTAAGGCCTATTTAGGGTTTCAGGATCAACTTCGGATTTGGGGGAATTAAACAGGTTCCTTCTTCCTGTTCCAGTTTTCCCTCTCACTTTTCTCCACTGCGGATGTTAAAATTTAGAATAGCCGATGCAACGACGTCGTATTAGCTTCTTGTTCACAACTCTTTCTTCTTCTTCTTCTTTTTTTAATTCTGATTTCAGTAATTTATTTTTAATTCTTCTAAATTTATGTTTTTTAATTTTGATTTAAATAATTCTTTTTTTCATTTTTATTTCATATAAGTTTTTATTTTAATCCCTTTTTAAAAAAAAATCATTCTTAGTCATTGTAGTTACAAACATCAAAATTATAAAAATATATATTTAAAGAGACTAAAAAAATTTATAAAAATTTAAAATAAAAAATATGGAGATCAAAATTTAAAAAAAAAATCATATAAATTAAAAATGAATAACAATATCAAAATTACAAAATGTAATTTTATAAGGACAAAAATATAAAATAATAACATATTTTGTGGACATCGAACGTAAGTTTTTCCTCATACTTAAAACTTTCAATAATATATTTTGTGGGAATGAAGTTAAATTTTCGCTTATAAACTTAATGTGCATTATGAATTAAGTTACATCTATTCATTTAAATTTTTAATATTTCACACCTTTAACTTTCACACACCCCACCCCCACCATGCGATCCAAATATATTAAGGCCTGTAAAAATATATTTGTGTATTAGTTTGCATATTATTATTGTATGGATGAGTTTGCAATCTACACTCAAAGTTTTGTATGAAATGGTGCATGGGTGCTTGCATACTAGACTACCAGTCCTTTCCAGTTTTGCCATAATAGCATGTATCATGATGGCATATATATAATGCAATGTTTTTAATGTAGTAATATAAGCAGATATTAAGGTGACATACTACTCACATTTCAATTGGATTGTGATGGCATATCACATACGATGATGATAACACTTCAACACTATAACTTCTCATCGGTAGAGATAACCAGTATAAGTAGTCTTTAACATGTCGTTATTTAAAAGTATGTGTCATGTGCACAAGACAATGTATTACCATAGCTTACATATTAATTACGTAAAAATAATAATTTATTGATTATTGAGTTTACCGGTTTAAGTTGTCGAAAGAATTTAACAGATCAGGATCTGTCAAACTGTTTTAAGGAATTAATAAAGAAAATCAATATAAAATGAAAAGCTTTTTTCATAATTTATTATATTTGGTGGTTTTGAAACTTACAGAAAAAAAAATTAATATGTGACTGTCAGATCAATCTAGTAGTTCACGTGGGTCGATATCAACCTTAAAATTTTATGTTATTCAATATAACGAATAAAATTTCAATAATACTAAATTGATTAATGTGATTTGATGATGACAGCAAATCAATTGAATATTTCTTGATAAAATGTACGGAAAATTGAAAATGTTTGGAAAGATCACTTAACCATCAAAGTTAACAACAATAACTAAAAACAGAAAAAAAAAATTATAGAATGTGAGAGATTAAAAGCAAAAATCAACCTAGCTTGAATGACTAAAAAGTTAATTTATCATATTTTAATTTAATTACTAACGTATTTTTAATTAACATTATTTATTTATAATTTTTGTATTAATTAAAACGCATATAACAAATACGTATACGAGCATTTAAGTATCTAATAGGATAAAGGACGAATATTAAAATTAGTACCTGCTCAGATATAAGTCTATATATGATTTATATACACACTAAACCCAAATTTTATTCATTCCGGTTCATTAACAGAATACCTCCTGCCATAACTTATGCTAAACTACTACGCTACAATCGTTGCCTTAAAATTAGGCATGGCAAAAGTTTGTGTGACCGATTCTAGCTAAAATATAGTTTTCTTTTCTATTTTTTCCGATCGATTAGAATAACTTTAGGTTTATTTTATAATCCAAATCATTTTCTCATACATACATATATATATATGGAGAGAGAATAATGTAAAAGTTATTATTCAGATATAATTTAATACGTCTTAGTTATGTTTAGTAATTTAAAATTAATTTTAACAAACAACTTTGTTTATTTATTAATTTAAAATGAACGGACCTAAAACATTTATCTGCCTTTGAGGTGACGCGTGCATGTATATAGTCTGATTTTTCTTTTCTTTTTATACAATTGTAACAATACTAAATAAAATTTGTTTGAATTAAGTACTACTCCGCTTGACTATTATTTTGACACCGCTTGACTTATAATTAATGAACAACGATTATGTCCCCTGTGTCCCCACTTTTACTAAAAGACAATTAAAAGGCGACGTCAATGAATTAAAGAATGTAATCTTAGCTAAATAGTGATAACACCAAGATTAATTAAAAAATAAATAATGAAAGAAATATAAAGTTACATTATCACTGGTACTGTTCTGGCAAATACAAAACTGCATGATTTTAACACTACGGTACCCCAAAAAAATATGAATCGAAAACAAGTAAGAAAATATGAGTGGACCAGTCCATGACACCGAATTATGAATATGATTCAAATGTTGTGCAGAAAAGAAAAGATGATTAATTGATCAAATAGTAGGGTTTGGGAGGTCGGGAAATTTGTTTCCAAGGGGTGCCACGGCCCACATGGGGCATGGCCACCGTGGAATATTATTGTCGTTTAGTTTGTTGGTCAAAGTATTTTTACATTAACTTTTTTTTTATCTTAGATGAGGTTAATGAAAAATATGACATGACATCTTAAATAACATAGTAAAGGTTTGGCGCTTTGGTTGACATGAAAATTCAAATAAAAAGTTACTTATTACATTTTACTTATTACATGTGGTTGGTTACGAGTTAGATTTTTTTCAGTAAAGATTAATAATAAATAAATATATTACAAAAAATAAAAAATTTATTTTAATCTTAAAAAGTTAATCAATATTTTAAGAGAAAATCGATCAAATTAATCACTGAAAAATGAAAATTATCAAATTAAGTCGAGAGAGAAAAAAATAAAAATGTATTTGATTGTGTTTTCAATAATAAAAAAAATAAATCAATTTGATTGATAAATAATAGAATGAAGAGGTGTAGAAGTTTAAGAAAATAATGAGGAATAAAAATGGGTTTATAAAAGGTATTTATAATTAAGCTTTTTTAATGGTATATGATTTTTAATCATAATACAAATGATTGTTATTGTTTGTTTTTTATTTTTCATTCTAAGAAGTGTTCGTTTATAAAACACTTGAAATAAATAAATAGATAGATAAATAGAGAGGGAATGAAAATATTTATCATTTTAAGAATATAAAAATTTGGACTATCTTATCATGTATCAATGGTCAATGTTAAAAATTATATAGAAAGAAAGGGGGAGAGAGAGAGAGAAATGAAAACATTTATTATATAAGAATTTGGAAATGCTTCACATTTTTTAGAAGATAAGAATTATAAT
>PYAF01004467.1:778552-814998 GCA_007407185.1 Glycine tomentella
TAAATATAAGTTTTTAGAAGTTAAATTGAGATTCTTTATTGATTAAAAGTTTAGTTAATTAGAAGATGTAACCAATTAAAACATAATAGAAAAGGTGAATATTTTTTTTAGCATGATTTATTTTATATCTAATATTAAAATTCAAATATTAGACTAATTAATTAAAGAATATAAGTGGTTATTACCTAATGTTATTCTATATTTATTATTTTTATTTCATAATGATTAAGTTTTTTTCCTGTAAAGTAACACTATATATTACTATGCAGTATATCAGTGAAAAGGAAGACATTAGGTGCCTTTTTATCCACGTTTTTATATTTAAATTAAATTCTATATACAATTTTTTTATTAAGGTATATACAATTATTTTGTATATAGAATAGTTTAGTGCTTTAAAAAAAAGGGTTTAGTGAGAGAAAAATAACTGAAATAAGAAGTTTTTTTTTTAATAAATAAGAAGTTAAAATATAACAGTGGATGCTGGAGGGTTTGTAATATCAGTTGAGAGTAAAATAAGTTCAAAAAATTGTGGAATCCAAAAAGACATGAGTTTTATGATATTTATAGATGAAAATTTTAAAATGTTTTTCCTTATACATGCTGCATTTCTTCTTCGGCCCTCGCCATCAAAGTATGGGCCCTGCATACTACAGATAGTTAACCTAAAATATAGGAAATAAATGACTATTTGTCTCAAATCATGATTTCTGTAATTAGCGATGATCTGCATTAATCTAGTATTGTCCCTGATGACATTTTCCCTTCTTTTTTCTTTTATTTTTCATCAAAAGTTTGAATCTAAGATGGTCCTCATAATCTCCACCTTTTCACCGATGTTTGATCAGGACGAAGTGAAGGCTATTGAGCGTATTCAATGTTTCCAGTTCACACGTACACTATTATTTTCGTTTTTTCCCAAAGTACACTTCAGCTAATTGAGTCTCAACAACTCATTATAGCAACGTGCATTCCATTTTTTGAGTGGATAGGGATAGAGAAGGAGGGGAGAAAAGCAAAATGATAAATATTACAAGTGATATGATAAAAAAAACAGAATAAATAAAAAAATAAGACAAGAAAACATAGATGTATAAATATAAAAGTATTACAGACACTCAAAAATTATAAACTGTAATTAAGAGAAATAAAATGTAATTCCTCAGATGTTGTGTTGTTCTCCTATCAAAATTGGAGTTTCACGCTGTTATTTTGCATGGATTTTTAATGCAAATATTATGTAAATTAGCAAAGTGAAACTTTAATTTTTATCAAACAACAATACTAAAAATATATAAGAAACTCCATTTAAATTTTATCCTTATAATAATCTCATTTCGAAATATATGAAAAAGTACTAGCTTGCATAACATATACTGATAAATTTACATTTTTAATTTATGTTGACATGAATGAAGGTTTTGACAAATAGATAGTTCATGAGTGTGAGGCACAGGGCATTAACCAACACATTGGAGGCTAGGATGTCAATGATGTACTTTGCAGCACCACCACTTGATTGGTGGATCACTCCGCTACCCAAGATGGTGTCACCACCACAAAATCCAAGTCTATATAAGCCCTTCACATGGGCCCAGTACAAGAAAGCAACATATTCCTTACGCCTCGGAGATTCTCGACTTGATCTCTTCAAGGCCCAGCTAGATACCCTTCATGTATCTGCCTCTCCATCACAAATTCAATGTTAATATGTACTATTTTATTACCCTACATAATTAGTCAGGACACGGGAGGAGTAAGAATTGGGTTGTTATTTCTTCTTTTTTTCTCAAGTCCTTTTAGTTTGGAACATTTTTATATTATTTAAAAAGCTCAAGTTAGGGATTTGTTTATTTACAATTTAAAAATGTCCATTGAAGTGGTACTGTTGTGAAAAATATGACACCGCTGTGAAGTCCAATTTTAATTCACGGGAATTCTGGTATGATGACAATCTTCATACTATTTGAATTTCCAATGTAAAACATTATTCTATTATTAAAAAAAGGACTTCATTAGTAATTAAAAATCTCTATATTCAAAATATAGGATATTTATGCTGATGATTTTGAACATGAGGAGCCTAGCTTAGCAGTTCCTACAGAAACAGATAATTTAGGTTTTCTATATTTCAAGAATGAAGATAAACCTAGGTTAGAAGTTCCTTGTGGAACAGTCAAAATAGGTTTTTTTGGAGAAAAAAAAAATTATAATTTGGATGGAAGAATCACTAGCTTTTTTTCTTTTAAAAAAAGTCTAATTCCTATGATGCACAAAACTGTACCTCATATAGAGGTGAAGGATAATTGTCCGAAATCAAATCAGAACCAAATTTAATTAAATCCTAAATCCCGATTTAAATTATTCTCAAACCCATCCGCAAATTATATTATTTATCAACACAAGGCACACACACACACAAAAAATCTATATCAGATCCTATACATTTATTAGTTGTTCTATAAGGTTGAGGTTGTTAAAATACTTGTTTCAGAAGATCCAGTCATGCCACTGCAGCCACTAATGCATGTGTTCTATAAAGAAGAAAAAAATAGGTCCTTGGTGTACGACCTTGAGTTGGATCAAATAGATTAGAGTGTGTAGATCTGGGCCTATTTGTAAGATCTGCAACAATTACTAATTAATCGGGATTTTGGGTCAGCTGTGCTGTGACCATGCATGGGACAGAAAAATAAAAGAAAGTTGACTGTCCAGTTACCTGTGAACATCTCAGGAACGAAGAACTAAAAAGTTTTAGTTTCAAAGGTTGCGGCTGTTAGTGCCTCAGCTCCAACGACAAAGTCATCCAATTTCAATTTGAATCATATTATACTGAATCTCCCCTAGTCTTAATTCATTAATGTCAAACCTCTGTCACGTTTTCGTTCTTCTCTTCTAGATAACACAAGTGTACATGACCGTGACTTGCAAGCCACTCCTAGCCAACTGGTTTCCAGATTAATTTTCCATTCGCAATTATAATCAAACCCAACTTTTCATCTCTCAGAATTAGCAAAACTTATATATCGTGTTGTAGGCTCCATTAACATTAATTTTTATCTAGAAGAATATTCTTCTAGAATCATCATCAACTCATCTCTCTCTTTCACATATTGTAGCGTAAAATTTATGATAAAAATTAGGAAATCTGCTAAACTACACGAGCATGAAACTGCGACAGAGATAAATTCATTTTCATTGATAATTTATTTTATATTTATAATCTGCTTTTTTCCAGCCAAATACAACTCATCACATGTTATTTCTGTCAAAAACTTACACTCATGAATTTGTATGATTTTGTCAAATCACGTTTTGTTACTCTATTATTATTTGAACTGAATAGGATGATTATGAACGATAAAGTTTTTCTCCAAGTTATCGTTCTTCTCTAAGTATTTAACAATCTTTCAGTGTGTTCAAATCACGTTTTGTTACTCTATTATTAATTCTATTTGTTTTGAACAAAATCGTCTTCTGGGAAATTGAAATACTCATCATTATCTCGTAGAAATCAGGCTCAATTAAATTTACAACAAATAGCAGTTCTCTTGAAATTAATTGAGGTATACATAATAATAGTTACGTTGATACTTGATAGATTCAAATTAATTTCACCCAAGTTTAAAACAAAGATGAATGTGTCACGACAAGTCATGATCAGCGAGCTGCTGTTGCAGAAAGCAAATATTTTCATCCGTCCACAAGTCCTCACCACCAAAACCATTCCCTGCAATGTCCGAGTAGTAGCTATATTCTGCACTATACGATGAGCAAGTAGCACCACCCATTAGATTGTAAGACGCGCTAGAGTCAGAGAGAGAAGTCGCGTGGACATCAAGGGCTGATGATGACACCTCCGACAACAAACTTGGGATGGTCATCATGACTCCGCAAGGGTCACTGTGTGCTTGAGCGTTGGAGATTAACGTGGTTTGGTGGGCTTGGCCTGATGATGATGATGATGATGATGATGAGGCCTGAGCTTGGATCCGCTCTAACATACGTGGCATCCACACAAAACGCAAGGTGTCCCTGAATTGCTTGCTGTTCACATCACACTTTAGTTGCTTAGCCTGCTTTACCACTCTCGTTCTCCAATAGTTCTTTATCTCGTTGTCTGTTCTTCCTGGTAAATGTTCAGCTATTTTCGACCACCTTCATTTTATAAAACAAATAACACAACATCACTTTAATTACCAAGTTCTATCACAAACAGATAAAAAGTTGGTCAAACTGCTATTTGCTTGCTTCATCTTATCTTTCAGTTATATGCAGGAAAGAAAAACTATAGGTTTTAAGGAGTAAAGATATACAAATCACCACCTAATCAAGTGATTCATGTGTTAAAATTAAGATTGAATCATTTATATAATATCTGAGTTTAATTTTTGATGAAAATAATTCTTAATAAAATTTTACTTATACTTCATGATTGAATTTAGAATTAATCAGAATAATGAATAAGAAGAAGGTTAAGATAAAAAAATACACAAATCATCATTTTTTTAAACATTACACCAAAATCTATCATTTCTCTTTTTTACTCTCATGTCATAAATTCTATCATATCTATATTTTTCTCTATATGACAATTAAATATTTTTCTCTCTAAGTATGACAATATATTGGGGTGTTTGTCAAACATTTTTCAGTTTTAATATATGTACAACATTTTTTTAGCGGTTTATATTAATCGGAGAAAGTGTTTGTTGCGGCTAAAATTAGATATTTTTATACTACTAAAAACTAAAAGTCTTCCATATATGTAATTAGTGACGCGAACCAAAACTTTGGCAAACATGCATGCATGTGAAGGGATTAAAATTTACAATTATCTTGTAAAAGAGACTAAAACTTAAAATAAGAACAATTACATGAACCAAGGAATATTTTAACCTAAAAATTTTAATGAATAATAAACATAAATGATAATACCTGTTGCCCCAACGGGAATGGAGGTCAAGAATCAAGAGCTGTTCTTCGAGGGTTATGTTCCCACGTCGAACATTTGGACGCAAGTAGTTTAACCATCTTAATCTGCAGCCTTTTCCCGTTCGTTTTAGACCTGTAGTTGAAAACGTGATAAGTGTGAGTAACTAGGATTAAGATAATAATAAGACTTATATATATATGATGCTTTGCTTGCTTTGCCTGTGTAGCGAGCGACAGAGTTCCAGTGACCTTCGCCATGTACAGTGATGTACTTGAAGAGAACAGAATCCTCTTCCTCTGTCCATGGACCTTTCTTTATTGACATCTCCTCTTCACTACTTCCTGATAAACACCTCTCCATCTCACAAAAATTTAACAACTTAATTAATTGTTGTGTGGCTTTTCTTTTCCGTTTTTGGAGTGTGTGTTATAGAGAAGAGAGAGAGGTAATAGTTTTGGTTGAGATATGGTTTGACTAATTCTGTTAAGTAAGATCATACTAGTGAAGGTGATTATATAAATAGATTTGAGGATGAAACTCATCTGTCGTTGGATTTAGGAGGATTCGCACTTTTGGGTTGAAGTAATTTTCTATACCAAAACATTTTTGGTGGGCTGCCAAATAGTACTGCAACTATGACTTGTTAATCGATTATTAGATATTAAACTAGTTTTTATTCCTTAGCTTTTCCTGTCTTTTAAACTTTGACCTGAGTTTAAGCGTTGAGTCTTTGACTTCTTGACACGTTTATAGGACAAGTGCACCTTAATATATACTCCTTTGATTTAAACACAGAGTCAAATACACTGGTTTGCGGTGACTCCTTGTCAGCATTCTGGAAAAAAAATGGAGGGGTCTTGTATCTGGCCAACTTTATTGCGACCATAATTTCTATTTATTACTATATTTTGACACACTCTACGCGATTTTGCAAAACGTTGGTTGTGTCAAAAAATTATTTTTTTTTACGAAAATATTCAATTTAATTAACATCAACTTATGTTTTATTAAAAATAAATGAATAATTTTTGTATAATAATTACTTCCTTTTAAATCAAAATACTCCTTTCTTTTATCCTTAACATCAACCCTAAGAATTAGTTCTAATAAAACAGTTAAATATTAGTAAAAAAAAATTCACCACTGAACGTATGAATACAGTACTGATTCATGATTGTTTTAATTTAGTTAGTGGTTTTGAACTTAAACTTTAATGTATAATTCTGTTAAATATTTTATACTTAGAAAAAAATTCCTAGGGGCCTTGCTTTCCTCCCCTCCTCTCTCAAGATCCTTTGTTTACATATACATGAGAAGAAAAATAAATTAATATTAATAGAGAAAAATTGATTTAAAAAATAGAATATTGAATTAATGTTTGCTTAATTTTTTTCTAGTAATAGATTTAACCTTTAGTCTACACAAAATTAATAATAAATAATTTTTTTGAAACTTTCTATTTATCAAATAATTATTTATTAGGAGTTAAATAATTAAATAATTATGTAAAAAAAAATGCCCTCCTTCTTCCTTCGATGCATTTATAGATTCGCCCCTACACCATTAAAATTCAAAATAATTTATAATTTATATATACTTAGATTTAAAATAATTATACATATTTCTTTACAATTTTTAATATTTTCTATTAACAAATAAATATTTTTAAATTCAAGTAGAAGTTTCTAGATGACTAACAAATTTATATTGTACATCCTTCTTCCTCTTCAATTTAAAATTATTTATTTGTTAGTCATCCAGAAATTTCAATTCCCAAATGGTATACATCTACTTCTAGTTAAATGGCATAAAAGACAATGTAGCAATTTTTCACTTGTGTCTATTTTGAATTGTTTATTGTTACAATTTTATCAAAAAAACTGATAATAAAACATTATTAAGTTTAACTTATAATAATTATTTAAAAGTTATTCTTGATTGATTAGCAATATAAAAATAATAAAAATATTTATACATAGTAGATGAACCTTTAACTCTTATAGTTGACATATCACTACCAAATCTCCCACAAAAGATGGTTAGGTTACTATTAAGGAATTTTTTTTACGAGCTGATAAGTCAACTATAAGAGTTAAAGTTTCATCTAATAAGTATAAACATTTTTATATTGCTAATCAATTAAGAAAAACTTTTAAACAATTGCTATAAGATAATAATTTAAACTTAATAATGTTTCATTTTTGATATATTTGGAGTCTATGTAAAATTTAAAAATTATTATTTTGATCCTTGTAAAACTTTTTGTATTAAATTGATTTTTGTAAAACTAAAACATTGTGGAATAGATTTGTCCCTCTTACTTATTCCTTTGGCAACAAATATATGGTTGGTCCAAAGTTGAAAAAAATGTTACAAATTCTAATATGAATTTGCATGCTTAATGTATAAAAGGAGAAGGAAAATTTTATTCCTTTAGAATTATCTGGTTCGATTTCAATTGTGAATTGAAAAAGATGCAAATAAACAAAATATTCGTCCAAGTGTATTCTTCATAATTAACAAAAAAATATATGTATTAATTTTGGGTTGACAATAAATTAAAAATTAAGAAAATTATTTTTAAAGGAAAAAATCAATATCACTCTCACAAATTAACTTCGGCTAATGCCTTTATTTACATATTACTATACTCTACCTAATCATGCATTTCATTTATCTCCTAAATCAGTTTTTTTAGCGACAAAAACAAGTGTTACTAATACTTCAAGGAAGGATCGGTAATTTACTCTCATCTTAATTTCTACGAGGCTTTTGGTCGCTGGCAATGGAAGCTGACCAAAACTCGGAGCAGGGCAAAACTGAAAGCAGAGGAGGGAGGGCTGACCAAATTTATTCCACACAGAATGGGAGGAGGCGAAGATGATGGAGAAGAACAAGGATAATTGTTCGTCTGGCATAATAGAAGGCCTTGAATGGCGGAAGCATTGATTTAAGAATTTTCTTGTTTGGTTTCTGAGTTTTGATTTTGAATTATTTGGGGTTTGTTTCATCTGATTGATTATTTGACAATGAATTGGGACCTACATCTGCCCCAAATTTGTTCTTCATCATCCATGTTCTAGTACAACAAAAATAGTGTTAAGAAAAAAATCAACAAACGGTTCTCAATGCTAACGATCCAAGATCAACTACGTGGACGATGCATACAATTGGGTTCACCCTTGTCACAATGGGTGGAAAGATACACTACTGGATATGCTCCATATACTATAAACAGAAGACTAATCTCCAGTAAAATTCACCAATCTATTCAAACAATGTTTTAAAGTATGCTAACTCCAGCAAGTCATTCACACAGTCTACTCTAACAGAACCCGTTAACAACCACCGAAATTCAATCACTAAATCTAACTTAACAGCTGCAAAATTTTAAAACGCATAAACTCAATCCAGTAAATTTAAACGCAGTGAACAAGCGCAAATAATTGCACGCCTCTTTTCTTGTTTATATACATCCTTTCATATAAACATTAAATTTTATTCTTCCAGTTTCTTCCCTGGCTGTTTCAGTCCTAATCAGATTCTTGTCATCAGATTATGTAAATAGCATCTTCAACAAGATCCAATCCTGTAAGATACAAAATTAAAATTCCATTTATGTTTCGCAAAAAATCAAAATACACAGTCAGAGGTCTCAGACTGATAGGACACATCGTAATATAATAAAACCAGATACTCAGCCAATGTAGGCAAATTGAATTCGTCACTGACCTCAACGGTATCAAAAGAAAACGCAATTCCAAAATAATTCATAAACCGAAGTAGATGAAGAGAAAACAAAAAAAAAAAGTGTAATTAAGGGTTCAGTATAAGAGAAAGAGGCAAAAAATTAAGGGGAAAGAGATCACTCAGTGATGGCTAAGATTTTATGGTTCGATTCTGCCAGCAATTTTCCTCAACTTTAAATCAGAAGAGGGAGCTTTTGTATCCTCATGGTGATGACTCTTGCCCCACACACAGAACATACTAACAATTACAACATTGAAAAAAATAACTGAAAAACAAACATTTCAACGAAGCGAATAATAATCAAAGAAAAAAGAAAACTAAAAATGGAAGAGATCACTCAGTTCAGCGGGGTAATCGACACGCATGGCAATCTCCCGAAAGAGAGAAAGCTCTGCATTCCGGTCTGTTGAGCTTGAATTTTATGGAGTCATCACCGTGATCTCATACGATCCATAGCAAAATTCATTACAAAAAAATATAATAAGGAAAAATCATATATGTGTGTGTGTGTAATGAACACAAACACAAGACGTTAATTAGAAACGGAATTGATTGAAAATGTAATGCGATAAGGTAGCATTGCCGAGGGCCCAGATGCAGGATGTTGCTGGGACTGTTAAGGATGGATCTCGCGTTCTGAATTTATAGGAAGCATATTAGGGTTTTTGATAAGGCGATAACAATGGACCACACGCCGTCGTTTTAAAACAAATAAAACCTCTATTAGAGATTAGTGGGCCGGGCTGGCTACAATGCCTTTTTTAGTTTTTTCTTTTTAGTTGAACAAAAGAAAAAGAATACTGAACACCATAAATTACAAGGGAATTACTATTCCCACATCAAATCTTGCTATTGGCACTACCCACATGGGTAGTTTCTTTTTTATTTCCAAAATTGCTCTTTACACTAAAATATACTTTCATTGTGTATTATATGGAGCGGAATCATGATTCTATTGTAAGAATTACCTTTATTATTAGTAATCAAACCAATTTATGGTATTAATTTGTATCATAATTCATTTGATTACAATTAAAAATAGAGGAAAATAAAATAAAATAAAATAGTGAGAGGAAGGAGAATGGTGGGATTGTCATGACAGTGCTTAGATTACAATCAGCGTGCATTACGATCGTGTTCTGTTTGTCAAAATTGGTGCCCAATTTTGATATCTATGTTTGTTGCTCTAACAAATCTCAAGCAGCTTAAGCTGATCCGTTTACCAATTCTATTATTACCTTGTGTTTATTTTGTAGTTACAATTGAATGATTATTTTTAGAGTAATGCTGTTTGGTAAGAATATTTTTTAGTGAAAATACTATGAATCCCATTTGTCTTATTTTGATTGGTTAATTGAATAATTTAAAAAATGAATACAATTATGGAATTGATGGAAATCACCTGGGGGTGTCTTCGTAATTCGAATACAAGATTCGTGTATTAACCTTTCATACCAAACATCATTGGACCCTTATCTTTATTCCACTAATTTTTTTAGCAAAAAGTTGGAGGAGCCTAAAAATTACATGCCATCAATAGTCTTAAAATCTCTGTTCAGCCTCCAATTTTTTCATCCACTTGCAATTATTACATTTTATTATCCCGTTTACTCAATTGCGAGTTACAAGATACACCCTCCCTCTTTCTCTTTTTCTTTTCTGTGATTTTTTTTTTTTTTTTGTTTCTTACATTCATTGTGCGGTTGTGCCTCTGCACGGACCCGTACCTAGTTTTATATAAAAATTGTCAAATAATGTTATGTGAAATGAAACACGTGATATCATTTCAAACATGAATACGTTTGCTATTCAATATATGTATCATGAATGCATTTTTATATGTGAGTTTCAGTTTTTTACTTTATAGTTTAGTCTTTTTTAAATAATATACTTACAGCATAAATAACATATATAATAACAACTTCAACATATTGAAGAATATGTATTTCATAGTTTACTTACTTTTAAATCATATACATCTCTTAAAAAAATTTGGTTAATGCAACGTCATATACAATCTTCCATAAATAATTACTTATCTTGCAATTTATTTACTGTCCACACATGTACTACACTGATTGATCCAGAAAATATGTTTTGTTTTGTTTTTGCTTCACATCAAGTTTTATACAATGGATGTGCTGCTACGTATACTCATTTTCGCCTGCCATTATGCTACACTGATTGATATTTTGAAGTTCAAAATTTGTCTTTTTGCTAATATTATACTATAAATATTAAATTCAACATATATATAATTTATTGTTAAGTTCCTATACAACATACACGAGTATCGTACTAGTTGTCAAATAATGTTAAGTAAAATAAAACACTTGTTATCATTTCAATGTATACATGTTATGTTCTGTCATTTCAATTATTAATCAATTAAAATAGTTTATATAAGTTAATAAATAAATAAATATATATTTTTTTTATCTTGAATTAAGATTGGATGGGTTTTTTTCTTTCTTTTTTTTAGTTTACTTAAACGACTTTAATTTCAAATACAGTACCACTCAAAAATGAGATTTGTGGAGGCCATTCACCAGCCGTGTCACTCGTGCTGAATATCAATCTAAGCACAGAAACAGAAACAATGTTTAAAAGAAGAAAAAATAAAAGGTCAACTTTTCCAAATACAACATATTATCGTTTATGCTTTTGACATATTGGACGGGACCCGTGAAATAACTTCTTCCATGGAACACATAATTCTTGTTTCATTTACAAAAACTCTTCTTTTCCATGTTAAAAAGCAGAGCCTGCAAAGGTTTAACAAGCGTAGAAGCAACTGAGAGTTGTAGTCGAGGTGATCCACATCTTTCACCAAGCTTGTGGTAGGGTTTGGGTTTACTATTTAAATTTAAATCTGTCACTTAAAAAACAAATACTTCCTACTCCTTTTCAAGTTATATTTTTGTTGCCGTGCTTAAAAACAAGAGTAAAAACATTTGAGGGATAGTGTTCCGAGAAAGAAAGATATGATAGATCTCATTGGTTTAGAAGACTTGAGAATTATATTTCATGGTCCTCTTTGCATCTTATAAATCTTCTTAAAAGGTTTTATTTTGGGTCTTGGTCACTTAGGTCTAAGTAAACAAATCAAGCAAACTTGCTAGTCAAAAGTTAGCAGACTCCTCTTATCCAGTCACAGTCCAATGCCTTCTATGACTTGAGAATCTTCTTTTCCGTATACTGAAGCTTGTGTAAGTGCGAAGTAAGGAAGTATCCCTTTTGTCTTATTACTAAAGAAACACTACTCTTATTCATTAAGAGTTTTTTAAGACAGTATAACAAGTTTAAGAAAAACTAGTCTCTAACTCTTTTCCATTCTTTTGCAAACACTGATTTGAGTGTCGAAATCTTTGAAGATATCTAATGAAAACTTGATAGACAAAAAATCATCTTCAATTTTCGAATCTGGCTCGAATGTTCTTCGTTTATTTAACTCTATGTATCGTTAATGCATATTCAGCCGGATAATAACTAACACACACATGGATATACAGAGAATTCTAATAATCCAGGTTAATTGCCCTCGTACCATTCCATTGCTCCATACCAAAGAAAATAAAACGTAAAAGCAAGCCACTCGCCTCTCTGAAGAGAGCACATACCAAAGCTAATAATCGTAAAGAAGCTTACTTTTATTGGTTAATAAAGTAAAAGACAAAGTGCATGCATTTTTTAAAACAGAAACAACTCTAGGACAAACTCATTGACCTGTCCCTTATGACTGATGCAACTTTGCTCAGCAAAGTCACCAAATTAGCACACACTTGCTCTGCTTTATTTGGCTTGGTTTTTTTTGGTGCTGCGTCACGCAAGGAAATTGTGTTTAATTTCCAAATCATGACAAGGTTGTTGCATAAGCCACACATTCATATCTTCCCACAAACTCTCTATCAAGTCCCCACCACCTAAAGGTAACGTGCTATTCCCATTGAAACTGTGACATGCACCCCAAAAATCACCATAACCCAAATGTTGAGAATCTAAACGAGCGTTTAACTCCGCCCCTGATGTGTCCTCCAAGGCAGTGAAACCCGAACCCGAACCATGTAACTCATGTTGGGTCTGAGCGGTTGGGTTTGGGTCAAGTTGCGAGGTGGCAATATGGGCCGGGCCGTGAGTTAATTCCGATGGTATTGGTAACGGTGGCTGAATCCGCTCTATCAAACGGGGCATCCACACGCAACGCAAAGCATCTTGGAACTGTTTACTGTCCACGTCACAATTGAGATTCCTTGCTTGCTTAATCACTCGGGTCCTCCAATAATTCTTTATTTCGTTGTCTGTTCTACCCGGAAGATGCAGAGCAATTTTCGACCACCTATAACATCATTATTATTAACGTACGTGGTCGATTTTGCGGATTAATTTATTCCACTAACTCACAAAGATAACATATTAATAGGAAACAAACAGGTTCAAATTAATTAATAATTACCTATTGCCCCAGCGAGAGTGGAGCTCCAGAATAGTTATCTGTTCTTGGAGTGTTATATTTCCGCGACGAACATCGGGACGCAAGTAGTTTAGCCATCTTAACCTGCAACTTTTCCCCGATCTTTTCAGGCCTGCACATTTAATTTTACATATATTATTATAATTGAAAAAAGAAGGGCGTTAAATAACTGATTTTTTTTTCCTTAAAATATGCAGGGAATCGAAGAGAATTTTTGTTTTGGTAAAATAAATGCCTGCAGAGCGTGCGAGGGAATTCCAGCGACCGTCGCCGTGGGTGGCGACGTGATTTTGGAGAATGGTGTCCTCTTCAACGCTCCATGGACCTTTTCTGATGTCTTCTTTACAATCCTGCACTATGGACCGTGCTTTCTTCACCTTATTAACATCCATTTCTCTTATTATCTATACAATTTCTTAACATGGTTCGCTAGCGTGCTGCTTGTGAGTTGTTGGAAGATAAGTATAAGTGATCAGCACTATATAATACTATAGGAATGAAGGGGATGGATGTTGGCTTTGTTTTTCGAGCGTGACCAAGTATATATAGCTACCAGTTGCACCATCCATTCGTGTCGGTTTTTTAACAATATTTTTATTTGTTTATTTTTAAAGTTAAGCTTAAATAAATATATTTTTCTTACTTGTAGATTTTGATTTTCTTGTTTAAATTTCACATTTTTTTGTTTTACTATCCAAAAGAATTATGTTTAACTTTAGTATTTATCATAGTTCTAAGTCTATTAATTGATGATGTAATATTTACTTAGTTAGCATATTATTATTTAATAGATGTTAAGTGATGACAAATACTAAAATCAAACATAAAAAAATTTAAATAATAAAATAATAAAAAAGTTAGATAATAAATTCCAAATAAATTATATTACACATATAAAAATATATCTAAGTCTTAAAAAATAACATCACCTTCTACTTTTTTTTCAATCACGGGTTACTTTCTACTTAGTCTCCTACTGTTTTAACTAATATACATTTATCACGAAAAAAGTAGAACAATTATTTTAGTAACTGCTTTTTTTTTATTTATCAGCAAACAACAAAATATATATATATATATATATATATATATATATATGATAAATTTAGTAACTACTTGATCAAAAATGAGAAAATCCATTACATTTCCTAATTCGTGTATAAAATATTAAAATCTTTAAACGAATGCATAAAACGCACGGGAGTTTGCAAAACATCCATGGACTTGTGCCTCCGACTCTCCTTACCTTGATGTCAAAAAAAAAGTTAGTTTGATCAAGCTTTACCTTTTAGCTTCAAAATCTCCAAACACCAAAGAAATTTTATGTCCTCTCCTTAATTTCCTTTCCCTTGTTTTCTTGCCATTTAATTAAATAGAGTGTAAATGTACTTGAAACTCACATCAAAACTTGAATGGTTGTTGTGCTTGAAATTATAAGACAAGGGTACAATAAGATTACTAGCTTTCTCTTAATAACTATTTAAAAAATTATATCTAAAATAATTTGTAATTAATCAATATAAAAAAATATTATCGAAAATCAAACTCAATGAATAAAACGTATGACTACATTCGTAAGCCCAAAAGAAAAAACCCGACAATCTGTCACTGTTTCCTATTCACCTTCTTCTTGTTTTCTCCTTGCGTAATGAATCAATGTATATATAGACTTGTTAAGGAATATAGAGCAATCGATCCAAATCAAATCTTTCCCAAGAATGAAGGTGTCGTCCTTAAATAAATAAATAATATACCCTTAAATAGAGTCTAAAAAGAAAATAAATAAATAATATACCCTTAAATGTCAAGGGGATCTAACTGAATTAATTAAATATAACAGTGAATTATTATAAATTTTTTAGCATTATCTTTTATTTACACGGATAAAAAAAATTACCCTTGAATGTATGAACTCCAAGTTCATATAATCATAGTACATATAAATTAAATTCATTAGCTTTTATGATAGCTAAGTCATATATAAGGTTCGTTAAAAAACAAAGTCATATCTAAGGTATTATTTAATTGTCTGTAAAAAAAGTGTATATTTAATTCGTTAAATATGTAAAAATTTACATTGACAATATATTTAAATTAATTTGTTAATTTATTTTCTCTTATCTTTCATCCTTTTTTTTCAAATAATAAATTATTAAGATTTTCATACCTCTGCATAACATTGTAATACTTTGAATTTTGAGCATAGGATTAAGCTTATGATTAAGAATTATAATCATACATTAGAGGCCCTAAAAAGAAAAGCATTAGGCAGTTTTGGCCAACTCACGCGATCCGCGCGGAGTCTCGCGCTATCCGCGCGGGAGGTTTGAATAAGGGTGATGCTTGCGGCCTTCTGACGCTATTAACATGGATGTGACGCTAACAACGTGAGTTGTTCGAACTTGTGGTGCGACCAGCGTGGGAAGCTTAGATCAAGCCAATCCTTACGGCCATTTCACACTATCCGCGTGGATACGCGCTGATGGCGCGAGTTATTCGAACTATGGCGCGATCAGCGCGGCACTTGGCGCGAACCGCGCGGGACTTTCGGTTCAGTTTTATAAATAGCTCATTTGGACGAAAATGATGGAGAAAAAGGAGAGAGAGAGAGGGAAGCCATTGATGGACCTTGGAGCTTTGTATCTTCTCCATCTTTCATCTAAACACCTCTGACCCAACTGAGAAAGTGTTCAGAGCCTCGAGATAAGCTAGTGACCCAGCTTTATTCTCGACAAGAGGCGGTAAACGGTGAGATCGAGATTTCTAAGGGAGTCCTTGGGAATCGAAGAATCAGAGGCGAAGGAAGCTTTGATTGAGCCAGCTACCTTAGGGAAAGTGATTCCCTGGTGTGTCTGGACTACACAGAGGTAAGAAACTCGAGCCTTAGCCGTTGATTCTGTGTTTGGGTTTTTGGTTGGTTTTGAATACCTTGAGAGGTATTTTTGGAGGTGTTAGAGCCGTTATTAGGCTTGGACTTTGTAGAGTTTTGTGTTCAGAGGGTTGCTCTGATGAAGTTAGAGCCTTGAATCATCATTATTGATGAAGTTTGATTTTGACTCTGAGTATGTATGAGCAGAGGTAAAAGGGTGATTATTTGACTAGTATGAACCTTAGAGCAGTTGACAAAGTTACTCATGAGTTAGTGTGGATGTTGTTTACCAGTGGGAATTGGTGATAATGAGAAGTTTGGAATTGATCTGTATAAGCAGGGATATGCTATGATCAGAGTCTTAGAAGAGGCTCTGGAGCCTTGTGTAGGATGAGTAGGATCTTTCTGAGGGTTTGAGAATCACTTGTGAAGTGATTGTTATGAGTTATGTGGAAGGAATTGTGGTTTCCTTCGATCTAACGGCTTAGGACCGTTACTGATACAATGTGTATTTGGTTTCTGTAGGACGTGAGCTTGATAGTTTTAGTGGTGGTGACCACGAGGCCGGGAGAGCCGGTATTTTGCCTAGAGCAGGTAAGCTCTTGGTTCTTGTTTGTACATCCTTTGCTGTGTTCCATCATTATCCTGTTAGGATGATGGTTCTGTGTAATGTTATACATATATATATATATATATATATATGAAAATTGTGTACGGTTTGATTGATTGCTGAAGGTTGTATTGTACCCTGTGAAAGGGAATTTGATGTACATTGATATGTGATGCTTGTTCTGTGAGCTACGCCCTGAGATTGGGTGGTTGATATGTATGGCTATGGTTTGCCTAGCTTATGACCTGCATGGTTGATTGTTGCATCCTATTATAGTAGGATAGATGACATGTGATTGAGTAAGACCTGATGTGAGATGTTCTTGTGATATAGACGTAGCCTCCCGAATGGAGATGTTCCTATATCTACAGATGTAGCCTCCTCAGGCAATTGTATTGAGATAGGTAGGAGATGTTCCTGCGATATAGATGTAGCCTCCTGGTGGAGATGTTCCTATATCAGGAGATGTAGCCTCCTTATAAAGAGATGTTCCCGTTATATAGATGTAGCCTCCAGGTGGAGATGTTCCTATATATACGGATGTAGCCTCTGATAGATGGATTGAGATCCTGCTATGAGATGTTTCCTAGTATATAGATGTAGCCTCCTGGTTGGAGATGTTCCTATATACATAGATGTAGCCTCAGCAGGATAGTGTTGGATATGATGAATAGTTGTATGCCATGAGTCTAGCCTGATTGTAGTCATGTAGATGTGCATTGATTGTGCATGAGGATTGGTTGAGTGATTCACTGCTGTTGATACTGATGATTGATTTAATGATTTCACTGATGATGATATACTATTTTCATGTATATGTGTATGAAAGTGAATCAGGGGAAGGAAATACCTTCAAGGGCCCTGAGTTTACTGGGATTTTATATCTCACCCCTTATGTGGGGCATATGTTTTGCAGGTGAATCCTCAGGAGGAGCTGATAGATCCCAAGGCAAGAAGCTTGTGCAGGGATAGCTGTACTGAAAAACCTTAGGCATAGATGACTTGAGCATGTGGCTCTGATATTTTGTATTCTGCCTTTGGTTTATTTTGTTGTATCATGAGGAAATGTATTTGTACAGTTTTGTACCTAAACACAGATTATATGTATATTCACCATATTATACGTACAGTGTATATGAAAGTGACTTTTGATGACGTCACTCTTAGTTTATGCTTTCAAACTGCTTAAACTCTGATAATTTCCTGTGTGATTGATTTTTATGTTTGGTAATGACGATCCTGATGATTGATGGGGCGTTATAAACATATTATCAAGCATTATTACTTTTTTTTTTATCATAAATTAAAAAACACAAACACTTCAAGTAAAGATTGATTGAGACTAGTATTTTTAAGATTATTTTCCATTATTATTTTAGGTTTTCGGTTATCATACTTTCAGTTTTTTTAATATTATAATTAGAATCTTTAATTCTTCAATTGAGACTTGAAATATATTCCTACAATTTCATTAACGTTATTAAAATTCGGGGCCAATAGCTCTCAAGATTGAATTATATTTCATTCCTTCCGAAGATGATCGATGGTGAAAGGTACGTAACCGTACTATTCAGGAAATTCGTATGAAGAGAAGAAGCAAGACCGACACATTATTTTTTTTTTTCCTGTGTTGCTTTTGACACCATGTCCTATATCCTCGTTATTCTGATCCCCCATTATCGTGTTACTGTATTGCGTGCATATCGCACTTGCTGTCTCTTGGATTCTAATATTTCCGAGAGCATTTCCACTTATTTGTTACCACGATTTTGTATTCCGAAGAGAATGAATAATGGGTTTGACATATTCTACGCAAAGGATCTGCTCGCATAAAGATAAGTACGTGCTTGGTTCTACATCCATTGAACCAAAATTATGGTACCACGTAGAGACAATTCTACATAGCTTTAGATTCTTACCATTCATGCAATTCGAATAGTCTCCAGCAACATTCTTTTCCAGCATTTTTTTCATTCCAATTTAATTTAAGTTTTCTCTCTTTTATATTATCTTATCTCTCCTCTTTATGTGGTTGTTGCAGGGCAATGAGCATCTTTTAGTGTAAGATTTTAAGTAAAGATCTTGAAAATTTGATCTTCTAATAAAGGAGTTGAAAAGATCTCCAACATGGAAGATGAGTTCTTACATAAGATTTCTTAAGATCTGCGCATGTTCAAAAAAGAATAATTTTTGTTCTTTTTTCTCAATCCTTAAGATCTCAAAATGAGATCTACCATTAAAAAAAAATGTAAGAGATTTTGAGAGATTTTTAATCCTATTTGACACTATGAATCTACCAAAAAGTAATCTAAAATTCTAATTTGAGATCTATCATTAAAAATGACAAAAAGCCATCCAGGATCCAAATTACATTTATGCACTTAATCATCTCTTCCACGTGGAATAATGTTAATTTTTTTATTGAAACAATAAAAAATTAGAATAAATAGTATATGTATTAGGGATGTTGGTGGTGTGGGTTGATTAGATTTTTAGAGAAAAATTATCTAAATCAAACATAAAATAGAGATGCAATTCAATTTTATTCGATTTTAATATAACACAAAATCTGAAGCAAACAAAATATTTTTTGCGGTTTGAATCAGTTCAGTTGGACATATTTTTTTATTTTTAAAATATATTATCATAATTTAAAATCTATCAATTAAACTTTACATATTTACAATGTTATATTATTTTAAAAATGAATTTATTTATTTTATTAATTTTTGTTTAACATATTTTAGTTGACAATTATTATTTTCACTTATACTTAGTATTAATATAAAATAATATTATCAATGCAAAATTCATTTCTAATAAAAATTGTTATGAAAAGGCTTGATACAATAGTTCCAATTATTCCTCTAATTAGATCATATTCTTTTTGTAACATAATAGTTATTTGTATATCACTTCATATCTAACACTATTATTACATCCATTTTTAACATATGAAAATAAAATATGTATATTGATTATAAAACAAAAAAAGTTAATAAATTGTTTAATATTTATTATTAATTATCATAATAAAAAATAATATAATTACAATATATAATTTGTTAAGATTAGTTTGATTTTTTATAATACTATCTAAAAATCAAACCAAACCATAAAAAATATATGTAATTTTAAATTTTTAAAATTTCATGGTTTTCTATTTAAGAAATTTTTTATTTTTTGAATTGATCTAGCGATTTATAAACTGTTTGGTTCAGTTTTAAACATCCCTAATATATATACCACTAACCCTACATGCATTGAAAAAAAAGAGAGTAAATAGAATATTTACTGTTAATACTAATAATAAATAATATTTAAGTAATTTTCAATTGCGGATGTCCACAAGGTATCTTATTACCTTTTATTTTTTATTTTTTATAAGAGGTATTTTACTATATATCTATCCACACTCTATAAATAAGTGAGAACTCATTAAGCCTTAAGCTATCTATTTTAAACTAATAACATTAGCGGATATCTACTTATTCAAAAAAAATTTGTCATCCATTTATACGTACAATAAACTTCTTAAATTTTATAACGTCTTAAAAATCAAATTAAGGATAGTTTCATATTAACTGAATGCATAAAAACTCTTATACAAAGAATGCATGTAAATTAAACTCTTAAAATGAATAAAGAATTAAAATAAAAAATAAATTAAACGATTAAAGTACTTATTTCACCTACATGTAATTTGAACCCGGCTAAAGTCAATAATTTTCCTTCATCAAATACGGATTTTTGTCGTTTTAAAGAATTTATCGTTAAGTTACTACGATCAGAATTCAGAACTGTGGCTTTGGCGAAGCGGAGGGAGAAATTTATTGGTTCTCTTCTTCTTTTTGGTATTGACGGATTCTTCATTGTTCTTTCCCCTTATCTTTATTGGGTTGAAAAATGACAGAATCGCATACTGGGTCACACCTTTAGACAAAACGAACTACTGTATGATATTCACATCATATTCCAATGGAAAATTATCATGGCACATCGATGTATGGGTGAAAGAAAATAAAAGGACGTACCTGGTCGTTTCTTTCTTCTAGTACGGATGAGTTTGATTGTATAGAAGAGAAAATAATGAAAGAAAATCAAAATTAAAATATTTAAAATAAAATAGAGAAAAAAATGAGATTCACAATATTTTTAAAAAATTTACTCATGAATAATAATCTTTTTACCACAACCAAACAAGCACGTGGTTATGATTACTTGAGAATATGGATTATAATATCGCCTGTAATCTGTTTGTGCTTGGCAAAGAGATCACGATGGAAAAAAGGACGTAGTAAGATCCCTTGAGTATCCTAGTGATTTGAATGTTCAATGCAAGTGAATGCGCACATTAGTTAAAGCGAGTCACTTAATGCAAGTGAGGACACTTCTCTCTCTCGACAAAATCGACACATGTGTATATAAACAGTTAAAAAAAATGTAGATGTAAAGCTTGAGCACGCGTCAGGACATTTGAGCTTCCCAGTTGGTGACATGGTGCTTTATGGTGGGGACCTTTGGTCGCCAGAACGTGAAATGGGTTCCAATGAATAAACAATATCACTGTCGGAGTTTCAATTCGTTAACGTCTCAAGTCCTGAAAATTATTATTAAGATAAATGCTAATTAATACTTTTACGTTATTAACTAAAGAATTAAAGAATTTTTTTATTAAGATATTCAAAATTATATTATTTATGATTTTTTTACGCGCTTTAAATTTGATAAATGTTATCTTCAAATTTAATCAAAGGTATTTAGTTTTAAAAAAGAAAGAGATAAATATGTGAATAAAAGAATAAAAAATAATAGTACCTTGTCCTTTTTTTAATTATTTTCTTCACCTATATTTCCACTCTTTGTTATTTTCAGCCAACGGTAATCCCACGAGAAAAAAAAAAAAAGCTTTCACGGACTCAAGCGAAGCAAATGCCCAAGGCGCCAACCCAAGCACACGAAACTGTCTGTGCGTAAGCGCTGACGCGATCCTCTTGATCTCACTATGCTATTAAGCTATTTTATTTTATGCTCTAATCCACTGACGTCCTACCATGGCATAAAAATAATCTTAAGAGTAAATTATACTCTATTACTATGACGTTATGAAGATATATTCCCACCATCAGCCTGAACAATTGTATTTTCTTAGTGTCATTTCAACTTGAGGAGAGTAGCACAATTACGAGATTGGGAGATTGAATAACCTCTCATCGACTAGACGTGTAGACAGACTAGACGAGTTATGTTCCATTTCATTTTGAACCAAAAAAGGATTGACACAGTTATGTTAGTACACATAAAAATTGAAAAGTGGATCATTCTGCATTTGACCTAACACTTGCGACAAAGATGAGCCCAATTTCTGATCACCCTAATACCATATTTTTTCATTCAAAAGTTTAAATTCAAGATATTTTTAAAAAGATCGAATATATTACTACTCATAATAATAATTGTTATTTGCTGATAAATTTTTTTTGCTGTTAATAGTAAAATCCTAAAGAAACTGAAGTTGTCTTTGACCAATCAGGAGCTGGTCGAGATTGCCAATTCTGGGATTTGTCCACCTCGTCATCCTCATGCAACCATTGTGCAGAGAATTATGGAGTTCAGGAACCGTGACTGGCATATTTCGTTTTCTTATGTTGCTAGAGATGCCAACTGCATAGCTCATTCTTTAGTTGGTATTCGAGTGCGTCAACTCTATAGTATTTGTATTTGGGATTCCCCTCTCCCCTCTCTCAACACTATTCTTCTTAGAGATAGTGTCAATTAGTTTTCTTTTGCTGTAATCTTTCAAAAGTTATAAGATTAGAAAAGTAAGAACAAAAAAAACTATTTAGTCCATTATTTTCCAAACAAATTTTAATTAATCTAAAAAATTATACGTATCAATTTAGTTCCTAAAGTTACAAATTTAAAAAGTCATCTTTATCCTTAAGTTTATCTAATTAAGATAATTTTAATATTTAAAATTATAAAAAGAAGGACTAATTATTATGCATTTAATATATGTGTTATGAACTAAAATGGTATTTTTATAATTTTAATAAATACATAGATCAATTCTCATAATTTTAGTCACCAATTTGACGTGTTATTCAAGTCACACTATAACCTTATTTTCAGGAAGGCGGAAAGGAATATAATGGTATCTCTCTTTTAAGCTGGTTCTATAAATATCTATTGTTAATGTTTTATACAAATCTCCATATAAGGGCATTGGAGCGAAGAATACCACAGAATTTCACACTTTCTATTTCTCTCTTCTTTTTTTCTTCTCGCACTGTATAAACACATATTAAGAAACTAATCAAAAGGAAATCAAAATGAGACGGACAGAAACTCGAGTTCACAGGGGCCCAAAAGCAAGGAATAACCCAAATCTGCATCAGTATATTTGTGGAATTGTGATAGATGTCGCTATCATTTTTTTTAAGGAACAAACTGAAGTTCAAAAAGGCCCAAGCAAGAAAATGGCTACGGTCGTCGTTATCAATTTTTCTTCTTCTTGGAAACAAAAGTTATAAGGGAGAAGTGTCTTAAAGAATATATTCGAAAGGAAAGATGAAAATAATATTGAAAGTAAATTTTATATTTTTTTTTTGGAATTCACACCTTTTATGTTATATAATTTAAAAAAAATCATTTATTTTCATCTTCTCCATTTCTATCCTCTAAATCAAACATACCAAAACCAAAATAGAATGGAAACATGTATAATTACTAACTATAACTGAAAAACTAAAACGAATGGTCTCAAATTTTAAATTTGTACAGAACAGTTAATTTCATCCTCATGTAAAACATATATACTTTAGGGACTGAAAATTGCTGTTTAGATGCAAAACTAAAAGAGTATTGTAACTATAAAGATAAATTAGTGTCATATTAAAATTTTGTTCCTTTTTAAGGTTTATACGCTAATTCTCATTTTAATAAATAATTAAGAAGATTGAACATAACAAATTTTAGGTTTTAAATATATCATCTTATAAATTTTAATTTATAAAAAAACATTATTTCATAAAAATATAAAATTAAATTCTCATAAATTATTATCTGATATACCGCAGGAGTTTATAATCTAATTAGGAAGAATAGGAAGAAGGAGGAAGTTATAGATCTTTCTTTAAGGTTCTATAACTATAATGATCTCTTGTTAACGTTTTAATACAAATCTTCACAAGGGCGTTTGAACAAAGAATACCATATAATTTCTCACTTTCTATTACTCTTTTTTTCTTGTATTTGTATAAACTTAAACACATTAAAAGTTAAATTCAAGAGAGCTACGTACTGATAACAAAATGATTACTGATGAGAGTTCGCAGAGACCCAAGCAAGGAATGACCCAAATCTGCCTCCATGTGTGTGGTTGATTTTATTTTATTTTAGATTCAAAATCTAGGAGTGCGACTCAGAAGAATGTGAATACAGACCTTTATAGACTGAAAATGGATGGTCTAAAATTAAGAAGCTATTAATATCAACCCGATAGAATGTGTATACATGCAGATATTTTTCAAAGCGGAGAAAGCTTTGACTGCATTATGTTTTGCACAAGAATGAGAAATCGAGACCACAAAACTTGATGCTGACACTCCGTGACCGTGACTGCGTGGCATGTGAACCATGACTTAGATATTGCCATGGAGTATGGACCCTTTTAGAATCACATACGCACGCATTCCAAGCTGGCCCAACTTCTGTTGCATAGCTTCTTCACCAACCATCGTTGCTTGCTTGCCTAAATATATTTATGTTTCTGTGCTTCCCTCTTCCTTGTTGCAATTCCAAATATAAATAAATGAGATTTAATAAGAAAATTCAAAATAAAAGAATTAATAGTTATGATATAAAAAAGTATTAAAAACCATTAGTATTTGGAATTATAAACAATAATAAATCACGCATCTTTACTGTTAAGAAGGAAAATAAATATATCTGTGTTAGAGTACATACGGTTTGTATATTTTGTGTGAGTTTAATGGTTTTAATTACATTTCATATTTTAAGATAATTATATTTTATATTGTCAGTGTGTCATTTTTTTTCTTTTTTTTTTCATGACCACTGTTGACATCTTAATTGATATTTTTAATTCTACATACGGATCCCCTTGAAAATAATTAATCCAGAATGTAATACTATATAAAACAGCGAAATCAAATTTTATTTTAATATTGCTTTTGTATATAAAAAGCAATAATATTAAAATAGAAATACCAAATTTTAATTCTTTTCTGATCTATGTTTACTTTTACAATTATATGTGATCACGTGGTCATTTAAGTCAGTAATTTAAAAGTGATTTGAAATACCGTGTAACTAATTAAAAAAAACATAATTAAAAAATAGAAAAACAAATAAAAAAGTAAAAAAAAAAAAAAAAAAACAAAAGGTTAAGAACTGTAGTGTTCTTCTGCTCATGATGTTCATTGAATCCGCTCACCGCATTATTTCCTAGTTCTAACTCTTAATAGAGTTAAAAAGAAAATTAAAATGTATCATTTCTAAAATTTCGTAATCAAATATAAAGAAATTTTTGTTAAAGAACTAAAATAAAATTCTTTCAAAGGAAAAAAAAGACATATTTATCTCATGAATGTTTTCAATGTTTTTCCATCGTAGACAAAGGAGAGTCAGAAATATTTGCAAGAGTGGTTTTGTTTCGTAATTTAATATTCATATTCATTCGGTTTCTCGTGGATGTTCTGAGGTTAATCGCTGAGATCACAAGTCTACGAGAATCTTTGGGTGCCCCAGCCAATTCTAGTCTCTTCTACGAGATACTTCTACCGTTCCCGCGGTCACCCTTTTCCAGAACCTTCCCATGATGATTCCTCCCGTTGGATCATTTCATTTAGACACGTGGCAAACCTACAGTTTTCGTTCTCCCAACTTGCATGATCAAACGTAACCTCAAATTCGTCAAATCACACCATCCCCACCTTATTTATATACACACCCACCCTCTCCCACTCTCCACCACCCAATAATTTAGCCACAAACAAAACAAAACTTCTGCATTATTCCCTCACTCTCTCTTTTAGGCTCACTCACAAACACTTTTTTCACTACTTTCATTTCGAACATATATTATATGGCTCCTGAACTTGTCCCCGCCGTTGCGAAATCCGGTGCTGCGTTCACGAAACCAGCAACCCTACCAAGGCGTGCCTATGTGACATTCCTCGCCGGAAACGGTGACTACGTGAAAGGGGTCGTTGGTCTCGCCAAAGGGTTGCGAAAGGTGAAAACCGCGTACCCTTTGGTGGTAGCGGTCCTCCCTGATGTGCCGGAGGATCACCGTAAGATCCTGGAGTCTCAGGGCTGCATAGTCCGCGAGATCGAACCCGTTTACCCGCCCGAAAACCAAACCCAGTTCGCCATGGCTTATTACGTCATCAACTACTCCAAGCTCCGTATATGGGAGGTACGTCCTATGTGCCTGTTTTTTTTTTTTGTTACAAGTAGATTCTCTACTCGGTCGGTTTCTTACACGTGGAGCCTCAGGTTACACATGACGTGGCCTCCTCAATTTCTGCACCCTGTCTTCTTAAATTTTAATACTCTTTATCTATCTCACTTTTATTTATATTTCTTTCGTTTTTCTTGACGAAAATACCCATGCTCTTGTCATAATTTGGGGTTTGATTATAGATTAGTACGTAATTAGGTGTTAATATACTATGTTATATTATATTGAATTGATTTCTTGATTGAGTAAGGTGCGAGAGAATTGGTTGTATCTGTTTTTGATTTTATGGTGAAAAAAAATACTATATTATAGTAAATTGTGGAAATAATTAATTGGAAATTGAATTATGGATGCAGTTTGTGGAATACACTAAGATGATATACTTGGACGGAGACATTCAGGTATATGAGAACATAGACCACCTATTTGACCTACCTGATGGTTACTTTTACGCTGTGATGGATTGTTTCTGCGAGAAGACATGGAGTCACACCCCTCAGTACAAGGTGGGGTACTGCCAGCAATGCCCGGAGAAGGTACAGTGGCCCACCGAATTGGGCCAGCCACCTTCTCTTTACTTCAACGCCGGCATGTTCGTGTTCGAGCCCAGCATCGCCACCTACCATGACCTATTGAAAACAGTGCAAGTCACCACTCCCACCTCGTTCGCAGAACAAGATTTCTTGAACATGTACTTCAAGGATATTTACAAGCCAATCCCTTTAAATTACAATCTTGTCCTTGCCATGCTGTGGCGCCACCCAGAAAATGTTAAATTAGACGAAGTCAAGGTTGTTCACTATTGCGCAGCGGTATGGGGCTAATTTCCCGAACTCATTAATTAGTTTAAACAAATTCTAGTCCGTGTTTTTAAGAAATTAAGGATTTTTTTTTATTGAAATACAGTAAAATTTTGTTATTGTTTATGACTTCTTTTTTAATATGATTTTTAAAATAAGTATTTTATTCTTTTAGTTTTTTTAAATAATGTTGCTGTACGTACGTAGAAATTAAAATGGTTTTTGTTGTTAAATGTTTGTAGGGGTCGAAGCCTTGGAGATATACGGGGAAGGAAGAGAATATGCAGAGGGAGGACATAAAGATGCTGGTGAAGAAATGGTGGGATATCTACAATGATGCTTCGCTTGACTACAAGCCATCGATGAGTGCAAGTGAAGCTCCAACAGCGGATGGTGTTGACATTCAACCATTCGTCCAGGCTCTGTCAGAGGTTGGTCATCTTCAATATGTCACTGCACCCTCAGCAGCTTAAAGATGACACATTCAAATCACGAAAGAAAAAAACAAGGAAGTGAAAAAAAAAAAAAAAAGAATTGCGAAAAGAGAAGGTAGAAAACGAGGAGTAGGTGGAAGACTTTGCGGTCAAAACAAGGGAGGTTTCTTTCGTTCTTACTTTTTGGTGTAGATATTGGGAGCAGTCGTGGCTTGCTTTAGAAATTGGACCTCTCCAGCTTTTATATTTATTTGTTTTCTCTTTAATTTTGCTGTTTTGGAATATTCTTAATCTTTGGTTTAGCGTCTGTTAAGGTTAGTGGGTCTGTTCATAAAAGTCTGTATCTGGTCTTGGTCTACAAGTATATGTGTTTAATTAATGTATATTTCTGCTGTCTGCTTTCCTTTGGTTGGACTTTGCCATTGTAATACTTTTAAGGCAATGCTTAATGATTAAGGGAAATGATGAACCAAATTACATGTCCTTTTTTTGGTGTAAAGGATTTCTTGTTTGTTTGCTGTAAAATTTAGGTTATTGGTCGATCAATGTGGAATGGTAGATAGCTCGAGGAAGCAACGCGATTTGTTTTGAGGAATTTTGGACTTTAATAATTGGTTCTTCCTAGTAAAAGTAGTATAATGAACAACTGGTCAAACGACATCAAGTTACATCTGTCCTCCAGTTGAACAAGAAGCTAGATAAAAAGCTTTTACGTTCCTTTTATTTTAGTGAATAACACAAAGCGTGCAAATCTCTTGATACCATCATGTGTCTCCCTCAGTCTTCGGAATTAGTTCTTCATTTTTTTCATGTGGATATTATCTAAGCAAGAACAGCTGAAGAAATAATAAGCCTGTCGATCAATTTCCCGAATCAAGGTATGCTTCAAATAACTTTCCAATTAGACTTGGATAATTTGAGTAATTATATATACATAAAGTACCCACGTCTCTCTTCAAATTTAACGAAATTATATATGATTTTATTTTTTTATTATAAATCTCATATTTTTCATGATATTTAAAATAATTACAATGTTTTTCTTTTAAATATTGTCTAAATATTTGACAATATAAATTATATGTTAAAATATGTTTTTTTTTCATATTTTTATGAAATATTTAAAATAATTATAATGTTTTTCTTTTAAATGTTGTCTAAATATTTGACAATATAAATTATGTTAAAATATATTTTTTGTTTCATAAATATGAAAGTATTTAGAATTTGCCATTATAAAAATATTTATTTATTTATTTACTTGTAAAATTTAAATATATTACTTTTTATTTGGAATACATTTGAATTTATATTTTTGTTATTATAAAAAGTGTTAGATTTTTTAACTTTTTAAATCGTTTTTTTAGTTTTCTATTAATTAAAATTGTCAACGAATGTGACTTATTATTTTGAATGTTTAGAGGGGATTTTTATGTAAGTTTTAAAAATAAAAGAGACATATACTTAATTTTCTTAAATTCTATATATATATATATATATATATATATAATTTTCTTAAATTTTAATATTATATGTTTTCTTAAAAAAGGAGAGAACTTATATAATTTTCTGTTAACCTGATGAGGTATGTATAATTTACACTTATATATTCTTTTGGATTGTTTGGATATGGGTGAAAATAAAAAATAGAGAAGCATAAAAGATAACAATGTGTTTTTATTTGTTTTCCTCTTTAAGATATTAACTAGTATTTTGTTCAAGATATGTCTCCTTTGTAGTAGTTTCCTCAAACGTGGTGAAGTTTTCTTTTCCAGACTTAATTATTACAAAAAAAAAAATATTGTTGCAAGAAAACGACACTTTCAAATCAATAATAATATAAATCGCTTCACTTTATATTGCTGGATCAGTGCATATAACGTTATTATGCTCACAATTGTTAATATAATGTTTACATGTATTCCAAAATAAAAGTGGTATAAGAATAATATAATCGTGTGTTCATTTGGGAATCGTTGGTTAGCTCTGAAGGATGGATTGCTTCACATAGTGTCTATTCAATCTATTCGATTTGATATATAATTTGTTATATGATATCTATGTAGGGTAGGGAAAACTTTGATAGAGATATAAATTTTCAAATAATTATTTTAAAATGTGGATTATAGATTTTACTCGTTCTTTTATATATATATATATATATATATATATATTATCTTATTCTAATTTATCTTTATAAATTTGACTTGTAAGATAGAATTATTTCAATATATCTCCACATAAGAGGTCCATCAATAGATATAAGATAATTTGAATATAATCTTAGAATGTGAATTATAGACTCAATTCAATCCTATATTATCACAACATAAGTATATGCTTAAAACAAAATCAATAATTATACAAATAATAATAACAAACATTTTAAAAAAATATAAGAAAAGGATCTTAATAAGAGTTCTCTTTATAATGTATTCTTAGTACTCAAAAATTGAGATGTTACAATTATCCCTCACAAATAAGTCAGGATAAAAAATGTAATACTTTTCTGTCAAGACCTTTTTTCCACAAACATTCCCTCTCATTCAAAAACCTCCACACCTATTTTCCTAGCAAAACTTTATTGAAGACCTTTAAATTTTTTAACCCTAGACCCCTTTTTCAATAGGTGAACATACCACTCCCCATTTGATCCAAGAAATTTTTCCTTCCTCACTTTTGAACCCCCACAAAAATTCTCTTTGAATTCTATTAGAGTATGTTTGGATGAAAATTTTTAATTGAGGAAAGTAATTATTTAGGAGATTTAAAATTCTTTCCCCCTAAATAATTTATCGAGATGCTCATTTAAAAGAAATTAAAAATTTTAATATTTTAAATGAAATTTGCTTTTAACTATAAACTTAAAAATTTAAATTGTTTAAAAAATGAAGGAATTTTAAAATTCTCTCTATCTCTCCACCCACACATTCTCAGCACACTCTTCTCAATCCACATGTTCTCGCGTCTCTCTTCCCACTCTCAAACCACATGTTCCACTCTTCTCAATTCACATGTTCTCGCGTCTCTCTTCCCACTCTCAAACCACACGTTCCTTATTTAACTAGTGAGAAATTAAGAGGCAATTATTCTATTATGAATGACTTTTCTTGTGCTAAAAAACAAAAATAATGGTTGACTTATAAGCCCAAGCACACCACACTTCCTTCCACCACTTCATGTGCCTCACTTGCTCGAGGAAAATCCTCAAACACCATTTACATACCTTCGACCACCCCTCACCTCCGAAACCTACTTTCAGATTGTTGTAAAAAATTTTACCATATATGTTTGTGATTCCTTTGGTAAGCATCAATTATGACTTGAGATTGAAATTGCTTTGCTGGCAGGTTGAATTGAAAAGAAAGAAATTTAAATTGGTTTATTCAAACTAGGAATTTTAAAAATTTAAGAATTTTAATTGATGCATTTTAATTTTCTTGAATTTTAAATTTTCTGAAATTTTAAAATACTTCATACAAACACACTCTTAAGAATAAGTACTTTTAAAAAAGAAAAGAAATACAAGGGTAAAAATGACAATACCGACTTGATGAGACAAATCCTTCCTTCGAAAGACAAATGTCTTCTACGCCATGGTGCTAACTTCCTCTTCATCATGTCAATGATCGGTTGCCATGTGACTAACTTTCTTGCATCCGCTCTCTCGGGAAAACCCAAGTAAACAAAAGGTAAAATTCACTGTTGCAAAGTTAAGATGGTTACACACTTACGGATCTCCCTTTGATCAACATTAACACCCGCCAAACTAATTTTGTAAAAGTTCACTTTTAATTCGAAAGCTAACTCAAAGCATCTAAGAATCACCTTCAATGTGATTGCATCCCTTGTAGATTCCCTAAGGAAAACAATTGTGTCATCCGCAAATTGGAACATTGATATCTTCAAATGACCACTTCCCACCTCTGCACCGAAAAATAGCTCCTTTTGTTCAGGTTTTCATATCACACCGCTCAAGCCCTTTGCTACCACCAAGAAGAGAAATGCAAGTGGATCACTTTGTCTAAGCCCCTTTGTTTCTACAAATTTCTTTGTCAGACTTCCATTAACTATAATTGAGGTAGTAGATGGTTGCAAACAACATCGAATCCAATTTATCCATTTAGCACAAAAAACTCAATCATTGAAGCATGTAGAATAAAAATTCCCATCTCACATAATTATAAACTTTCTCAAAGTTAGCCTTAAAAATGAAGCACGTTTTCCTTTTTGCTTTAGCCCCATCAACAACTTTATTTGTTATCAGTACTCCATCCAATATATTCCTCCCCCTTAAGAAAGCAGATTGCCTATGATCCACCTCTTTGTCCAAGATTTTGTTTAATCTTTTAGCCAAAAGCTTAGCAATATTCTTGTACAAACATCCAAGGAGGGAAATAGGCCTATATTCTTCTAAGCCTTGTGGATTATCTCTTTTCGGAATAAGAGTCATGAATGACGTATTTGTTCCTCTAAGCAATCTATCATTTGCATGGAATTCATAAATATCTCTAACAACATCCACTTTAATTACTTCCCAAGAAGACATAAATAAAGTTGAAATTAAAACCACCCAGGCTAAGACCTTTGTTGTCATCACAATCCCAAACCGCGGCTTTAATGTCCTCCTTTGAAAACATAGTAGTGAGCGAACCATTGTCTTCCTCATCAATAGACTAAGCTTGATTCCCTCCAATAGAACCTCCATGTTTCCTTACTCAAAATTTTGTTGTTGAAACAAGCCATGAATTTCCTTTTTCACCTTCCACTTGTATGCCTTTGATGCAGTTTGTTCTTCTCTTCCAGTTTACCGTTGTGTGAAAGAATCTAGTATTTGCATCCCCTCCATGAGCCATTTGATTCGTCACTTGTAAATTGTAATGTCAAGACAAGACGAGCTAAAATTATTCATCAAAATCCAAATGGTAAGCTCATAAAATGTCGATTGAAATGAGAAGGTTAATTATACATTCTATCTCTGGACTGGTACATCCTCTTTATATTTGATTATATGTAAATTCGATTAATATCCATTTGATAACAAAGAATTCTTTTAATATAAATGCATCACCATGTTATGTATACTGATAGCATACCATGTACTTGATAACATCTAAATGATAAATGCAGCCACGTGGACTTCCAACTCAATTTTTTTTTCAAAAATGAAAAATGGAAACGTTGATGCAACACTGAACTCGACGGTTTGATTATTGAGTTGGAAAAGGAAAGATTGATCACTAAAATGTGAAGGAGGAGCCATAAGAACTTGATTGACAATGTGTGAGGGAGATTTGCCTTTGTTTTTAGGATAACTAGGAGGATACCCGTGTATATTGTAGCACCTATCAATAGTGTGGCTAGATAAGCCATAGTTTGTGCACTGAAGTTTGTCCTTCTTGGCATTGTTGGGTTTATCATCAATAGAGGAATTCAAATTGGTAGGCTTTAGAAAACAAAGGCTATTGAGAATGAACAAAATTTGAAGCAAATGCAACGTTCATTTAGGTAGTGTTTGGCTCATTATTTTTAAAACTATTTCAAGTTGGGCCAAACAGATTTATATAAAAGATATAAAAATATATATAAGTAACTTATTTAACAAGTACCAAAATTAAAATTAACTAGCTTATAAAAAAGCTGTCTAGAGGAGCTTATTTATTTATTACTTAAGCGGAGTTTTTTTTTTTTTTTTGTTGGGAGCAATCTGCATACATTTGCTCCAAGGATAATTGTCATTGGTTAGATGCTGAGTCAACAGAAAAAGTTCTAGAGTATTTCGTCGAAGTGCTAAGATAATTTAAAGAATTGAGATTTCTAAGAAATTTTTTCACATACACAAATCTCGGGATCAAATGCTTGACCTCATACTCAAAAATAAAATTATCTACCAATTATATCAATAAACAACTTTTAATTAATCATGCAAGAACTGCGTTTAGTCGTGAATGTCTCATTTACTATTGTACAATAGTCTACATTTCATCTGAAAAGAAAGTTCCAATTTTTTTATTTAGGATAGAAGCAGAAACTAAGCAACTGTGGTCAGTTATACTGTGGGAAGTTGAAGCAATAACAGATCCCTCAGATTATCAACCTTGCCACCCCTCGGTTGAATACACTGTTGTTAATTTTAAGTTTAATATTTATGAATAAATGTAAAAAATTTCAATGATAAATTGACTTCACAAATCAATAGGTAAGACAAATGCCTTTTGGTTATGCACGGAGAAAAAATGCAAATTATTTTGATATTAGGTAGTAGACAATCTGTTCTTTATCGAAGACAAATAATACACGCTAGAGCAAATAAGATCCTAAACAGGGTAACCACATCAAACATCAAGTCACAATCGCTAAACTCAAATGAACTTGCAACCCATGACCGATAATCACTATGCCTGCAATCACAAATCATCAAAAAGAAAACAATTTAGTTAATGCCTTCAAATGAAATCTGTCAATCTATATTTAAAATTGCTGAGTCCCTGAAAAAAAAAAAATCTGTATTAACCTTGTTTGCAATGTTGTTTGAGAGCCAGTCAAGCCCTTCATAAAGTCCTTCACCAGATGTGGCACATGTGCTCTGGATATACCTGCACGTGAAGAACATGTAGATGACATTATGACAATGCTTAACGGAAGATGTATGGAGACAAGTAAACTGCTGACAACAATATTTTATATTACCAGTGACGCTGACGGAGAGAATGAAGACCAAGCTTATCAGTTATTTCAGCAGCATTCATAGCATTTGGAAGATCTTGCTTGTTTGCAAAAACTAGAAGCACAGCATCTCTCAACTCATCCTGTCAAAAATTATAGGCAGCCATACAAGAGAATCACAAATTAAGCTAGGAAACCGGATCCTCTAAACTAAACTAAGCCAATTTCTCATATCCAATCATTTACTACCTCATTCAACATCCTGTGCAGCTCGTCCCTAGCTTCAACCACACGATCCCGGTCATTGCTATCAACCACAAAGATAAGTCCTTGGGTATTTTGGAAGTAGTGTCTCCACAAAGGACGGATCTAATAGGAAAAAGATAGACAACATATCAGTGTTCACTACTGTATCTCAAAAATTTAATTCTAAATAATTCTGAGATAAAAAAAGACAGCAAAAGGCCAAACATTAGACAATTTAAGCCATATATAGAAGTCAACTTATATAATGGTAACTAGATGTTCAGGACCGTAGCCAGATCTTGCTATAGTATTGGATCCAAGCAACATACATTAAAAAAGAGTAGAAAATGCCAATTTAGTTAATGGTTTAACTTTTATGTACTTACCGTGTAAAGACTAAATCCCAAATCTTTCACAATTTTAACTAGCTGGATCAAAATTGAAATTGATAAAAGTACTCACAGAATGTATAAACAGCACTATTTGGAAAAGAAAAAAACCCATCATTACAAATTACAAAATAAATGAAATGCACCCCCAAACAAAATATGCAGTTTGAATCATATCTGTCTTGCAAAGGAGAGTGTATTTATGGTAGCATCAAGTTAATATTATTCACCACCCAACCCAACATTACTAGTGTTAGAAATTAGAACTACATTTTCTCTCTCAAATAACACATAAAATATAAGCAATTACAGCGAATGATAATAATGTTATAAAAAAATCAATGAAAACATTCAGAATCTGACATGAGTATAGATAGAGAAAGGGAAGGGAAAAAGAAATACCTTGTCCTGGCCACCAACATCCCAGACAGTGAAGCTGATGTTCTTGTATTCCACAGTTTCAACATTAAACCCTATGAACCAAAAGTTACAGATTAACAAAAACCGCATTCTTTTTCATTTTAGTTTTTGATCACACATATTGTTGAGTGCATAATTTACAATGACATTGGATTTAATTGATGGAAAGGAATGGGAAGAAGAAAAAAGGAGACGAGACATACCAATGGTGGGAATGGTGGTGACAATCTCTCCTAGCTTGAGTTTGTAGAGAATGGTGGTCTTACCGGCGGCGTCGAGACCCACCATAAGAATACGCATCTCCTTCTTCGCAAATAGCCGGCTGAACAGCTTCGTGAAAGACAGTCCCATTTTCAACTATTCTGGAACAAACGTTAAAACATCATCGCCACATTTAACTTAACCTAATTTTATCGCTGAAAATTCGAATTGGAAAAGGAGAACGAAGATTGAAATCGTGATCTGAAGACACGGGACGCAGATCGAGGGCAAATCGTAGATTGGAACTCAGATCGGGGACGGAGAAACAAAATGGAAGGTGAGCATTTCAAAATTCAAATGAGCAAAAGATGAGAAGAGAAGGGACTTGCCTTTGTGATTTGAGAAAGAGGGATCTGGTTCTTCTCCTTGTGTTGTGTTTGGTTTGCAAATTGATAGCAGAAGAGAAGAGCGTTTAGTAGTAGATTTTATTTATGAGGGAGGGGTGTACTTCCGCCAGGTACCGTTCATTTTACGCGTTCCACTTTTCAAAATCAGATTCAGAGCTTGTTCTAGATGCCTTCTCAGGACTTCTTCTTCAATTTTGGGTGGCCCCTATTTTTTCTTCTTCTTATAACTCTATTTACAGGGATTTTTAATATTCTAAACATAAAATTATATTGCGTCTATGTGGAAATTAATTTTTTTTTTTTTTATCATAATTCCGTTTCATTTAACGAATAATATTTTTAGATAATATAATAGTATTATGTTAAAACATTTACATTAAAATATATTTTAATTTTAGTTTTATTTTTTATTTTATAATTTCATTATAAGTGATATGAAAATTAATATATTTTGTCTACAAATCACATTAATTCAATTTTATCTTGTATATTATTGCATTTTTATTTAATTAAGTTTAAGTCTAGATAGATTCAATTCGAAGAATTTTATTATTATTTAGAAGTTGAATGATAATAATCTATATAAATTATTAATGTAATGAAATTAATATTGAATAGTATAGTATAATTTGAATTTGATTTTTGATGAAAATAATTTTTAGTTAAACTTTATTTACTCCTATTAAATTAATTAATTAGAATTTTTTTCTGATAAATTAAAAGTTAAAAATAAATAAATTAATAATAATTTTTAGGAAAA
>PYAF01004467.1:815098-837995 GCA_007407185.1 Glycine tomentella
ATTAATAAGTTGTGTTTTATCAAAGTTAACAATAATAGTTAAAAAAATATATATATATATTTAACTTAATTTAAAGTCAACTCTATTGAAAATAAAATTTGAATTTAAATTATGTTTCTTTTATATAGGAACATGTTAAAATAGTTTAAATAAAAATATATTTGAATTATTGTTTCTAGTGTTCAGGTTATTAACATTACTTGTATAAATATATCTTATTTAAGAGATGAAATTATGTATGAATGAATTAATAAGGAATTATTATTCCAATTTATACGTATATATTTTTTAACATGATATAAAGTCCTGACATCCTCCATGAACAAATTATCTTGAGATTCTATAAGAGAGTTTTTCTTCTATCTCTATCCGTTTTTATTTTCTTATTGTTATTCTCAAATCTATTAATCCTTTCTCGTATCCTAATTATCTTTCTTCTTCACATTCTTACAAGTACATATCTTTTTTTTTCTTCCCGTATCAATATTGTATTCCATTTTTATTTCTCTCGAATCCCTAACTCCCTTATTCGATATGCATATTGGTGCTTTGGATAATACTAAATTTCAATGTAATGTTTGTGAGTTGGCCAAAAGCCATTGTATGCTTTTTTTTCCTCTTCTATCACAGCATGAATTCGGAAGTCACAAAGAAGTACACAAGGTATTCCAAAATCTCCCACAAACAAAAATCCTGCCTATATTTCTTCACTTCAAATTTCTCTCTAATGATCCAAGTACATATCTCACCAATGAAAGTCATCATCCCACTAATGAGTTACCAAGTATACCTCACATAATTGAAACATCTATTGTAGATTACCCTAAAATATCTCCTTAACATAATGATGAGATGTAATGATTAAAGTCGTTTATGAAAAAGTGTTTGAAAAAATAATTACAAGTTGGGCATGACCGATATTCATACACCAACTTGAGGGGGAATGTTAAAAATAGAATTTGAATTTAAATTATTATTTCTCTTAGATGGAAACAAACTGTTAAAATAGTCTAAATAAAAAGAAATTTGAATTATTAGTTTTAATAGTATACTCAAATTGTTAATATTACTTATATAAATATACTTCATTTAAGGGATAAAATTAAGTATAGATGAATAAATAAGAAGTTATTATTCTAATTTATGCAAATGTGTTTTTTAACAATAAGGTTATCAAATTGTACTTGTGTAGACGATGAGTTCCATGGTATTTTTCCAAAAAACAAAAGGCGTTAAAGCAAGAGTTAAAGGATGTATTTAAAAGTGAACAACTAATTGTCTATCAACAACTGAGCCAATTAAATTACTTAGTATTCTGATGATTAAAAAATTAATATGCAATTGACATAGTATCGAATTACTTTAAAAAAAATTAAATGCAATATCATAGATATTGATAGCATTCTTCAATCGAAAGTGGCATTTCATTGATATTGGTCACAAATATTAACATAACAACTGAGATTAAATATAAATTTTAATCAGAGAAATTATACTCACACTTATGGCACTATATCTAAATTATGTCATTAACTTTATTGCAACTCATACATCTTGGTGTCACATGGCATATGAAGCAACTCAGCATTTGTTTATTATTTTTTCACAGTTTTCTTCACCACATAAGTACAGTGCCCTTTCAATACTGTCTGTCATACATCTTGCCACAGTTAAGTGCAAAACATATAAAGCAAACAGCATTGTAATGCATTCAATATTCCACAAGGGAAAAGGCGAAAGGGTAAGAGAAGCAGATGACAAACGCTGATCTTTCATTCCAACCAGTCATACAGCAGATAACATGTCACTTCGGCCCCCAGTCATCCTAGCTGCCTGCTCCCCACGTTCACCTGAAAAATTCATACTCAAAACCTGAGTGGAAATGCTGACTACAGAAAATTATATTTTTTGTTATTTTGACAACTCCAGGAAGAAAATGGTTACCTGTCCGAATTCTTATAACATCTGAGACGGGGATCACTGCACAATCAAAGTTCTATTAGAGATGTGATTCCAAATTGAGGCCATTACATTTACTTGTTGAATTTAGAAATTGGAGTTTAATTCATATTGCCTAAAAATCTTCCGTTGAGAAATTAGGCAAGAGTAAGCATGAACAATCTAATAGTTCTTGAATCATAAGATCACTCTTGCAAGTTTCTAGGCAATCCAATATATTGAGGATTCTGGAGAGTTCAGCGAACAGGCATGGGCGGTACACGTGAATATAATAATGTCAAAATGTCCATTTTCTAGATTAAAGACTCCCAGACTGTATCACACATCCGGTTTTGTTTTTAAACCGTGAGAACTGAGAAGGATATTTACAATAAACAGAAAAACAAAGATTTTCAGCTCTGAAAACAGAATTCATATATTGTTATTATCTCAGACTGCATAATTCATTTTAGTTTTTTTTCTTCTTCTTTCAGTTGATAAACATTTTTATTCCTGCCCAGTTGCAAGAAGAAAAAAACAAATCATTGTTGAAAATGGAATAGCTATTGAGCTTCTACATTTCAACAGGATAAACTGTTAGCCCTGGACACCAAGAAGAGTGATATTTGTAGTTTTGTACGAGAGTCAGCCTTACTGATTAAAATGGCCACATAAATATCCCTAGATTAGCACATAACATAATGTTACAAACACATACAAAATAAAGAAAGCTGCAAATAGCCCACAATGTACAGTTCAGCACCAGATAAAGTAGGTTTAGGCCTTACAGAAAATTTTGCCATCACCAATCTCCCCAGTTCTTGCCTCCTCGATAATTTTGTCAATAACTGCCTCAACCTATAGACATATGTGGCAATATAAGGGAAATGAACACTTTCGTTGGTCCAAAAATTATTGATGTGAAAAAAAATTCAGAATAACATTGAAAGTGCTTATTGCAACTTCTCCAACCATGTTCATTGCTGTTACAAGACAATATTCTGTTTTTCTTTAATCTTTTTAATATCCAGAAACTTGAAACAATGGCCAGTCCTGTTACTGCTGTAAGAAATTAAGAGAGAGAGACAAAGCAGACCCGATGGTAATGGAATTATCATATCCATTAAAAAGAGTTTGTGCTTTTCTCTCCCTAATTGTTCTGGTGATGAAACTTGAGAAGACTTAAATACATATGGAACGGATTTAGATTTTAGAACCCATGAAAACTATGGAGCAGCTGATACAATGGTGGTTATGGACATTATCATATTTATTACCAATAATATTAAGCATTTAACTAGTAATAATTAGTTGATTTTTTCAGAGAAAATGGTTACTAGAGATTCAAACCATATAGACAGTAACTGAGGAATCTCTCATTACCCACCTTGCTTTGTTGCACTAATAAGAAAAGTAGACACTACACAGTCAATTAGAGTGTATGATGCAGTGAAGTTACTGCCAAATGTCTACTGTCTACCTTACCTGGTCCTTTCTCACCACTACTTCCATTTTAACTTTGGCAACAAAATTGTCTTCTGAAAATTCGGAGCCTGTGAGGAATACACGATTAGTTAAAGACAAGGGTGTAAGTGAAAGTGAGCATGTGACATTACTAAAAGACCTATATGCATAAAAGCAAGTATAAAACTCAAAGCCAAAGGAGAAAAAAAATGTATCTCTTGCACTACAGGTGATTAAAATGAGTTACAAACTTAAAACACAGCTAAAGTTGGTTGGACACACAGGTATGGATGAAAACTAATTACTAATGATTAGTTTCAGAATGAAAAAAAAATGGAATGAGAGAAGAAAAAAAAAAAAACTGCTTTAAAGTGAGTTTGTTTGAGGTAAAGAAGGGTGTATTTAGTATTTACCCTAAAATTTTAGTGGGTTAAGATTACAATGCATTTTAAATTAAATTAAGGGTGAATGCACACTATTACTTTCTTTACAGAATAGCTCAATTTAGGAGTCTTCTTTATGGAAGGGCATATATTCAGTTTTCAAGTGCTTGTAGTCAGCTATGACTTACCTCCCTGCCTCTCTTTTGAACCACCCTGAGCACCAAAGCCCCTGACATCAGATACAGTGACACCACGAATTCCCACTTTCAACAAAGCCTTCGAATCAAGAAAACTAAAATTTAGTATCAGCATAAACTTGGTAAATCTAATGGCACAAGACAAAAAGTCTACGAGCTACACTAGCCAGCCAAACCAAAATTGTTCGAGAGTGGAGAAGGTAGTTGCTTTTCTCTAACACTGTCAAATAGGACAAAAGCAACTTACCAACTCATAGCATGTTTGGCTAACAGTTGCAACTTTTCTAAATGCTCAAAATAAAAGATACAAAGAGTATTCTTCTCCAGGAGCAATTCAATTCATTATCCAAAATCAAAAGTACCTTTAGAACAGTTATCCAAACATGCACTCAATTAACAAAAAGCCACAACTCTCTTTCCAAGGAAGATGCCCTTTCCATAGACAGTCAGTGAGAAATCAATGCAGTGTTTTCACTTCTTTCAGAACAAAATTATTAGTAGTAACAACAACTAACAAGCACCTCTTAATTTGCACTCATTACCAACTGCTAGAAATCTACTGCTTAGCTCCACTTCAAGAAAACACAAGTATAAAACTGCAGGGATGTTGTCACAGTGCATTCAATACAGTAAAAATAACAATACTACATTTTGCTGTAGATACCCCACGGTATATAAAAATTAAACCCTAAAAACATTAGTCAAAAGGTAATGTCGTACCGAAGAAACCTGAGGGACTCGCCATGGCCTGTTCCACAAGAATTCAACAACATAAAAGCACCGAATATATATACATCAAGCTAGAAAAACTCATTTCAACCTATTATATAGTAAGAACCTCCCCGAGCCACCACAAAAAAAGAAGAGGGTTTTAGCTTGTAACCTGAGAATCGCTTCTACTTTGTAAAACTCGGATTTCGGAACATAGTCTGGGAAAGAAAACAAATAGCAAACAACAAATTAAGTAACATTAGAGCCATAGAGAACACATGCATAATGCATTTGTACCTGGAAGATTCTGGGCTCTGATTTGGGGAAGAAATGTTTGATTTGCTCTGCGTCTTACAGCCACATTGCGCTGAGGAGAATCTCCAATACGCTTGCGGATTAAGCTAGAACATGCAAAAGGCATTTCAGCTTGTTTGAGCTGAAAACTCACAACACCAAAAACGTGCGTTCCCGCGATCACAGCCATTACTTCTCCTCTGAAGCACTCGGTCAGAAACAAACGCCGCTTTTCAAGTTTCAAGTTTCAACCCAAACAATTTTTTTTTTTATTTACTTAATTTTTGGTAATTAATAATTTTAATTAAGGTTTGGTCTGCCGATAAAGTAGGTTAAGAGGAAGCCCAGCCCAATTTAAAACGGGCCCGGCCCATTCGGACAAGCATGCGTAACGAAACGACGTTGACAGTTACCGATTTAGGAAAGGAAGAAACATTGATTTTGTGTTGGTTGAAGATGAGTGAATTGGTGTACAGAATCAGTACGGCGAAGGAGTGGGAGGAGTTGCAGAGCAATGGGTCCAGTTTGGGTGGGGACCTTGACAAGTCTTCTGGTTTCATCCATCTCAGCAAGCTCGACCAGGTTCATTTTTCATGCTTTTGTCTTTTTTTCTTTCTTTCGGTTCAGTTATTTGCTGATGATGGTAATAGAAATCGAATGCGAACTTATATTAATAGTTCTAATTGATTTAGTGGTTTAGGGAATTCGTATGCTTCATCGAGGTTGCGAAGTTCTACAATCTCCGAATTTTTTGTTGAAAGACGAGTTATGATGTTGATATTATTCCTGGTTCGGTCAACATTGGAGAACTTTTTCTTGAACAGCAAGGAGGAACTCCACCTGCTTCAAATTGATGCTAAAAAGGCTTGCACGAACTTTTCTATGCTTTTCAATGGCCTAGGGTTTGATTGTCATTCTTGGAAAATTAATGCTTTTTGTAAGATCAACTTAACATAGTAACATGTTTGTCCTTAAATTACTTTCATTTATTCAATGAAATAGAATCAAATCTACACTTGAATTAAGGGTTTTAAAGTTATATTTAACAGTAATAACTGCCGAGCAAGCCCGTGAAAGTTGAAACTTGGAACTTCCAAGCAACCAGTTACACCAAGATAAAGAGGCCGAAATGCAGGCAAAAATTTTGTACTTCCAAGCAATCAAATTTTGTACGAGTTTATAGAATCTCACATATTTTCTCTTTCTGTGATACTGGTGTCCCTCAGCTTGGTGATGGTTTGGTGTATGAAATTGTGGATGGTTCAAATAGCTTCCCTCATTTCTATGGGCCATCTAGAAGCTTTATCCCTCTCCCTCTTGATGCAGTAACAAAAGCAGAGAAGCTAACACCCTCAGATGGTCGATTCAATTGTAGTTTGCTTGATTAAGCATTCTGCTGATCATTTGCCATCTTGTTGTTGTCTCATTCTTCTTTGTATTGAGTTTGTAATGAGAATGTTTGCTGCGTGTTATCTATCTGAGAATCTCTGTAATGGATAAACCAAAACCTTAATACCTTCTTGACGAAAAGGAGATGGATGCTGACATGTTGTTAGAATCTTATGTGGGTTTTTACAGAAAATATTTTACTTTTATTTTTTACATACCTCAGTCAATATTCTACTTTATTTTTCGTACTCTGTTTACACCCTCTTTCCCCTACACTAGCACCAATCCGATACCTAAAATTAATCACCTGCATAATTAAATCCCATTGCTTGCAAAGTGAAGTTAGACCCAAGAACCACACATTGCTGACAGTTAGAATGGCAGAGTGAAACACACGGATACAAGAATTTCTTAGTGCAATGGCTGGGGTCTTCGAGGATGCATTACCTAAGTCGGTTTTTATGCAATTAATTAACATTATCACAATTGTTAAGGCTTGTTTTTTATTCAAGACATTCATGAAAATGAAAAGGGAAAATCATCAGGTTGCAAGTTTTGTTTGTTGGCCATTGTAGCAAGCTTTGCTTATTAAATTGTTCCAGGTTACTTTTTCCAAGCAATCTCAACTATCTCCATGGTTTGCTTGATTTGAAATACTATGAAAAAAGTTTAATGGACACCCCAAATTCCTGTGCAACACCTAGAAAGAGAGTAAAAAATATAAATATGATAGAATTTTTTATGTGATAGGAAGAGAAAAATAGTAAAAAATGAGACCAATTTAATTATGAAGGAACCAATTTTTTATGAAATGTTTAAAATAATAGTGTTTGTGTATTGTTATTCTTCTATTATTCTTATTCCATCATCTTCACTAAGGATTGGTTAGTTGAAAGATTAAATGAGACCAATTTAATTATGAAGGAGCCAAATTGCTAAAATTGATTTGTAAGGAAATATGAAAATATTAGCGAGAGATGAAAACACTGAAAGTAGGGGTTTCGTCATTAGGATATCAGTTCGCATTAGTGAAAAGCAATTACAGTCCGAATGTTACTGGTCGTAAAGGTGGTTTTTACTCTTGGAACGAATAATCAGAGTAAAAGTTAAATGCTATGTATAAATAAGTGGTTGTTGGATGAATAAGGTGTGATAATTCTCTTACAGCATTTAAAATTTTATAATACAATAATGATAATTTCTTTAAAGACAGTTGATATTACTATTGTAATGTTTTTTTTATTATTAATTTTTCGATGATTCTCACATTATAACATCTCATATGATAATATTTCACTTAACATGTTTGTAAGTCACAATCTTTCATCGGTTAAATTTTTTTCGTATGTAGTCATTTCAAGGACTCGATAATCAACTCTGACATTACTTGACTCCTCTTACGATCACTAACTATCTCCAAAAATCAACATGAGACTTTTCAACGTGTTTTTACTCCTCTTACGATCACTAACTATCTCCAAAAATCAACATGAGACTTTTCAACGTGTTTTTATCCTCACTCATGCTTTTTGGGAAATTTCTCATAATGTTATTCATCTCATAACTACTCCAAGTTAAACACGCTTAATTGTAGAACTCTTAAGTGACATTATTGAAAAATAGATGTATCTTGTGGGTATACCTAATACCAATTAATTTCTTTAAATCATTTGAATAATCCCACACTTATATAATCTTTAGATTCCTACTATTCTAATGTAATTTGATCGAGGTATTACAACTACACTAGTAAAACATATATTTATATGGTGGTAAAATTAATATATATACACAACACCTATTCTTTGTTGGAAAAATTATTAAGCGGTCTAAAATCATTACCTATTCATGATTTCAACCAATTTTTTGTATAATATGTATTTAAAATTTTAATAATAATAATAATAATTGATCGTATGTTATGTAGAGACTAACAAGAACCGTATATCCAAAATTACATATAACTTCTTCCCTAAGCAAATGTGCTCCCAAAGAGCTTGCATTATGTTCTCGCGATGACATTGATATTGGTAAGGAGCTTTTAATAAAGGGATTCACAGTAATTATGAGGAGACCAGAATTGCATGTGGTGAGCATCCATACATTACCATCAAGTACCACCTCAATGCCAACTATATATGTATATACGAGGTTGATTTTTTTTTTTTTAAAGGCAAATTAGTCCAATTAAAACATAAATATACGATGTTGATTGTTGACCCAAAAAAGTAATAAAAATTGGATGCGCAACTGTTACATTTGAAAGCATGGATTAATTAGCTTGAAGAAATTATTTATACAATAAATTCTTAACATATTTTATAATTCATTTTTTCTCTCAATTTCTCATCGTACCACCTATTTTATCTCACAATTTTCTTTTTTTCTCTCTCTATCTCTCTCTTCTTGGTAAAAGTAAAATAAATTTGATGTACAATATAACTTTTCATTAGTTTGTTTCTCTTTGTTCTGATATACCGTTTTTATTATCACCGACAGGTTTTGAAGATCCATTGATGGCTTGTTATGGGTATGGGATTGAAAGGCCTACAAATAGTTACAACGTTAATATAACACGCGACCAGCCAGATTGCTAGAATATGGGAACTGCCAAGATAGCATGTTATTGTTCAGAGCTTAATAAGCGCTCGGTGAAATTATGCGACAAGTTGCTGGGGATTGATTCAACAATAGCCACAAATAAAATAAAATATCCAATTTTTTGAGGCGTACATTTTACAGCTCTTCTCGTTATGATCATGAGCATGATTACTTCCTTGTGGATCTGGTTCAATACATTTCAATGGAATCGCAAACAGTAAAGTATTATGCTTATGTCAAGAGTCTTGACAGACAAATAGTCTTTTGAGCAAAAAATAAATAAGAGAGATAGAAAGGGAAAAAAAGAAAAAGAAGAGTCAAAGAGTGATAAATGGTAAATATTGTTATTTTGGTGTTATAAATATGGTAATTGTGATGTGATGAGAAAGAAGGGAAAAATAATACATGGTTGTAATTATTATTTGCACTAAATTCATTTATTTACAAAGAAGCCAGCATAAACACTTCACCACGTTTAAGAAATAGGTGCACACCATGTTCAAGATAACACATTCTAATTATATGTCTCTTTATCTGTTACCTTTATTTTATATCTTTTCATTTTTAAAATTAATGCACACATATCAATTAACAAAGTATATACCCTTTTGGTGACACTAATTCAAATAATACAGTTATGATTAAGTGTCATGTGCTAAATTGAAGATTTGATTAAAATTGTGAATTTTTAAAATTTTGGTGATTACAATCACAAAAAAAGGGGGTCTGAAATTGCAGACTATGAATTAAAGAGGACAAAAAAATGCACTTAGCCTAATTTTTATTTGGGATGGTAAATATTTTTAATGGAGTATTTTGTTTTTTATATGTAGGCTAATAGAGATGTTAAAATACATTAAATTATGTGTTTTTTTTTATACTATTTTTTATCTATTATATATTTTTGTATTATGTTGCCGTTTTCAATCCTTATTGTATGTTTTCTTTTCTTGTAACACATTCATAACTTCACACGTATAGCAAGACAATATATGCGGGCATAAATCTAACAATACTGGCTAGGGTCAATCTATTGGTCTACAAAGTACAAACATTGCCACATGCCTATCAAATGGATATCATTGTAGGGTTTAGGCATGAGTAATTGGATCAAATCAATATCTTTGCTTGTGGGGTTGAGGTTAGGGAGTACAACAAAAGAGGTAAGGAAGAATCAATGTTGGGAAGAAGCTGAATTTGGTCAATGGCAAGTTCTACTTTGATGAGTTCGTGCTCTTTTGTCCTCTTGTTCGAAGTGGAGGTGAATCCCACACGAACGGCCAAGACCAATTGACATTGATGATTCGAATCGATGCATTGAAATTGTTATAGATAGGCATTACCTTTGTCCAAGGAAGGAATATCCGTTGGCTGTTTCTAAATGTAAGTTCACTTTCGCCTACTTCATCATGTGGCCCCTTCCCTTTGGTTTTTACTTTTTTACGTGCAATTTAAGCCACACAGTGCTGCTAAAGCGTTCAAGTCCTAATGATTACTTACCCATTAAACCTGTTTTACCATATGAGGAGGAAATTCATGGATCCATTCAAACAAAGATTTTGGTTCGAAACTTTGTAGCAAATCTAATCGTGCAGATCATCAAACACGTGGAAAGGTAAAACAAATCCACATATATATATTCGAATAATTTTTGTTCACAAGTCTCACTTGAAAGATGCTTAACTCCCACGGGTAAAGTATTTGTGGGAACTGGGAAGTACCTCAAAGCAGTTTGTGGTGAATTTCTCTCCCTTTTAGGATCTCAATCATGTTATAGCAGCACCTAATCTAATTTTTACTGCTATTTTCATTTTTTTAATAAAAGAAAGCATTTAAAACTAATTATCAACAAATATTACATTCTTCTAGCCATTTAGATTAAGAGTATAATAATCGTGTACTAAGCACGTGAATTAACAGATGCATAATTGTTTCAGTTTAATCGATAATTTGGAGTTGACCATGATGATACTATAAAACTCTTAACAAAACTATTTTTCTTAAAGGATATTTGTTGTCTAGAATGAAAAAAAAAAAATATTATACAAGGAATGAATATATGTAGGTACGTCCGGTGCTGTGATTCTAACTTAATTTTAACAACAAATTGGACGGTTCAATTATATTCTGAATATTAAAGTTAGCTAATGACAGAGATTGGGAGAGAGCTGATATCACAGATTAGGCTATATCAAAGGTGCATAGTACATACATTGACGCAGCCTCATATAAGACAAACATAAAACAGTATGTGAACACTAACTATGCTTTCGGTTGCAATTAGTCACAGGCTCTAATATTTTATTTTTTTAGTAATTTGATTTTTGTGGACGCGTGCTTTTTATATTGTTCATCAGTTACCTATAGTTTTCAAAGAAGTACTTATGGAACTTATTTTACTTAAGCTGCCATTCGTATTCGTGTTAGTACCGAGTACCGACACCCATGTATCCATCTCTTTGGCATGGACTATGGGAATGGGAAATTAATGGGGTATGCGTATTGGTGATTTTGGTACATTCTGTCTGGAACCAGATTCAGCAATATTGTTTAATTAAAAAAGCAGACATGATTATATATAGTTGAAATTGATTTTTTGTTGAAGGAATTTCCTTTTTATGGACAGGGTCACAAGTAGAGATATGGACGAGTTGATCTATTTCTAAATTATTCGAGTTCGATATTGTTTGTTTAATTAAATAAATAAATCTAAATTTAAGATTAATTAAATAAGTTAAACTCAAACTTTAAAAGTTTGACAACAATAGTTTGTGATTATTTAAATTGATGATGCAGTTTTTATCCTTTATTGTTTATATATTCATTATGAAAGTATGTAAAATTTTATTAAGAGTATTAAAATTAATCTTTAATATTTTTTTTTCAGTAGTCAAGAATATATATATATATATATATATATATATATTTCTTGGGTTATGAAAATGTAATAATCTGTAATACTTGAACTTGCACATGTTGAACACATATTTTAATATGTAGATTATCATCTAATACTAAATAATGTTAAAAGATAATATAAGAAAAAAATTCATAAACATAATAAAATTATAAAATGAGTTAAACAAGTCGAGTTTAAACATTTTTTTAACAAGTAAATCTTAAGTTTTCAATTAGACTTTTTTAAGAATCATATATATATATATAGGAATTGAACTCCTTTAGTTCAATCCATTTTTCTTAACAAGTTAAGCCTAAAGTTGAACCTTTGAAAGTCAAATTGTGATTCCATAATAATCATGGTAATTAAGGAGGAGATTTGTGGGAAAATATCTTTTTCAGGATGCCATTGAATAATTGATTGTTAGCAAATCAAGTTTTTGAGAGAAGTTTAATGAGTTGTTTTCTGTTATATTTTATTTGTAAGAACACTATATAGCAATACTAATTTAAAAAGATTAAAAACATTTTAAATTGAAAAGTTTCTTTCCATTTCATATATAATAATTTGTTTGGTTTTCCGTCTGATAGGCTGCAAATAGACGTTCCAGTTGAAAGGAATAATTTTTTGTTTAAAACGCGGTGTCTTGGAATGAGTGCATAGCTGATCAAATGTGTAAGCAAGCATAGCATATTGCGTGCATGTAAAAACCCTTCTCACAGTAGCATGACAGGCGCGTAGAGAGTCCTTTGTGTTGCAAATAAAGTATGACTCTATGAGCACCATTTAATACTGAGGTATGATCCATTTTATGAGCAATCAAAACAATATAGCTACACAATTAGTTTACAGCCTTCCCCACTCTAGTCTAGACCGAAAAAAAAAGTTAGAAATTAGAGAAATGAAGTAAAATCAAAAAGCTTCTTAGTATACAGCCAATTGAAACTCCAAAAAAGATGTAACTAATTTAGTGAACTAACCATCACACAATAGAATGGACCTACCACTTTGTCAATGACTCAATGGTGTTGAACTTCACATTAAGTAGGGTGCTTAATGCTTATCGCCTTTATTGGCAGGTTTATTGTTCCTTATTTGCCTTTGACATCTTCAATCATGTGTAAGACTAGAATAAAGTTTTGTGCTCGACAAAATCATTTCAAGGCTAGCAACAATTATAATGGAGGGAAACTATACTTTGGAGGGACAAGTTTTGTGTTCATATGAACCTTCCCCAAGTTGTTACATTAGATGTGCGACTGATCAATAATGGCATGCGATTTATTTTCTTTAATCATTTAGATGAGTTTCAAAGTGTGTATATGAAATATACTAGTTTAAGATAAACAAACTGAGGATGAAAATATTCGCGCTTGCACATATTAATCAATGATAAAAAATTTGTTCTGGAATGCTTTATTACCAGAGGTTCATTATTGCAATATCTCTAATATTAGCTCAACCTGTAATCATTGATATTAAAATTCTTAGATTCTGAACCATAATGCACAACGCTTTAAACAAAAGAAACAATTAATTAAATTAAAAAGGCTTATGGTGGTGAGGTTACTGGATAGTGCGATACAAGGTTTCAATCTTTCTGACAAATTAGGGCATAATAAACATCGTTTGATGCCAACATACGAATAAAGAGGATTTAGATATTCTTATTCATTAGAATTTAATTGAAATATAAGTGTAAGTTTTTTAATTCTGTTATCCAATAATGAATTGTCAAATGATTGAACATTGTTAATTATCATTTATAATAATTATTTTTAAAAACATATGTAGGTAAGTTTTAATCAGTTTGCATTACAAAAAAAAATCTTCACACTTTTGCGTAAAATGTTATTTGTTTAAAATTGAGTTTCCAAACAAAACTTTAATATCAAATATATTTTTAAAGGCAACTATGAGGAAATCAAGAAAAAAATATGTTTGAGACAAAATATTTTTATAAAAAAATTAAGATTTTTATTTTTATTTTATTTTATCCGCTAAATAACATTAAAAATGTATCCATAATAATTTTAACTTTTTAATTGTAAATCAAATGTGTACCGAATGTATTACAAAATTGAGTTTACTGTGCAACCCTGAAATGTTAAATGACGTTGACCGATGAGCATCTTTTTACTCCTTTTGCAGAGAATGAACGTTGGGCAGCACAACAACATGATCTGCATTGAATAGTGAAAATGTGATGAGCCCGAAAAGCCAAACGCTATTTTCACAATTAAAAAGCCACCAGATTTAGACAATAAAAACAGATAAATGGATTTTATATGGGCAAGTTGCAAATTTTTTGCTCAACGACAACGAATCTCTCTTTAGAATTGGAGTTTGTTACAGAGACTCGGGGCAATTGGGCATGCTCGTGCATGAATCCTTCATGACCTAGCTAAAGCTGTTAATAAATACTACTACTTTATTAATACGTCTAAAACAGATATTGGTCCCATGCCAATACCATAGCATGATGCGACATTCTAAAATTAAATATGTGCGACTCAGTGTCCTGTAACATTATACTACGCATCATTATTATTTTTAATAAAATAATTTTATATGATAAAGGTTTTGTTTTTGCTTTTGCGACATAGTCGTGTTACTATTATTTTTTTTAAGATTCAAAGCATATGTATGCTACTTTTTTTGGTACTAATTTAACTTTTTTTTGTGCTATACTAATTTAAATTTGAATTATAAAATATAACAAAAACAATAATTCATAAACATATATGAATTCTAAATTAGAAAGTAGAAACTCAATTTTGCTATATTCCCAATTTTCATGTAATTTCTAAATTTATGATTTCTTTTATAAAAATGACAAAATGAGCCAATCAATTTCGTGAATGACTAAAATGAGTTGAGTCAACTCACCTTATTTTTAGAAAATTGATTCGAAAGGTTAATTCACTCCATTTCAGAGTGAGTTAGCATGATGGTTGGCCTAAAAATTGAAAGAAGACAATGAAACCAAAAACTAAAAAATAAAACTTAAAGTTTCACTCAAATAAATAACGAATTTAATTAATTAAGAAGATATAAAATTCACAAGCTCACAAAGAACTATCACTTATAAAATTTATTTAAGGTGGATTAACAAGTTCACCCACCTATAAATTTAAAAGTATACTTTAAGTATATATCTACAAATAGCGCTCGGCATTCTAATATAATCCCTGTTTAAGTTTCCTAACACTAAAGTGCATTTAATGCAACTTATCTTTCGTTAGAATTGATTTTGAGTTTAAAATTAGTTTTGAATATATTTTTATATGTTTGGTTTTAAGTTGGAGAAGAATTTATAATTAATTTTAGATTCATAATTGATTTTTGGATTGAAATAATTTTGAGTAATTTTTATGTTGGATTCAAAATTTTGTATTGAATTTTCTCTTAATTTGATTTTATAATAAAATATTCAAACATAAATCACATTACTTCATAATCAATTTTACAAAATTAATTTTATTCAAAATCAATTTTGCCAACTTCGTCCATCTAAACACACACTATGTTTGTTCTTTTCCCATTTTTCTTAATTTATGTGATTTTTCTTTTTCATCAAGTTGTATTATTAAAGTCAATCTCTAACAAAGGTTAGTCCAATTAGTAAGAAACAAACTCATATTTCATAAGGACGTAGATTCAGTTATACCGATATGAGGATCTTATTGGTGGATAATCTATAGTAATATGTAAGTATTTAGTGAACCTTGGAGTCTACCGTGATCTTGATGAGTAATTAGGATCCAATTCACCTAATTTTTATTTTTTTTTATTGAAGTCAAGGTTTTGATCCTATGACCAAAACCAATTGATGTTATACGTGTGTGTGTCAACCATTAAGGAACACCGGGAGCTATGTATAAACCAAATTCTTGAACGTAGAATTATACAGTTTAATTTAAAATCGCAAGGGGAGGCTAATATCCCGGAACAAACCTCTATATGCATGACAGCATGAGTTGTCAAACTTCGAAAGGCACATGGGCAAACAAAATATACATTATGGGGCTTTGTTTAGGTGTTTAATAAGCTGTTGAAATTTCTAATGTTTTCTTGAGAACAATTTGTAGACAAGTTTGACATATAGAGAAGTTCAATGTTGGTTTTGTTCAATTTAATAAACAAACCATAGCGATTCTGTCAACAACCAATCATTATGAAATGTTTAATCGTGGAGTGAAAGTTTAGAAAAGGAGAGAAAAAATAATTAAGAAATTAAATGGCGAATAATACCACCATTCTTTTGATAAAATAATGATGACGTTTAAATATGATTTACTTCTGTTAAAATAAATAAATTAATACAAATTTAAACTCATTTATTATCATTTTCTTTAAAAAAAATCCATTTATATTTTAGAAGTTTAAGTTTCTATTTAAAGGTCCAACATTATATATATGAGTTTAATTTTTATGTGTAAAAAAAATCATTATCAAGTGGTTAGACATTATGATAAATATAATTTTTTAGATAATTATTATAAAATTAACAAATTTATTATACATTAAAATTTGTAATTGAATGATAGTAATTTTATATCAGAGTACATATATTATTTTGTCTATATATATATATATATATCCCTAAATCTTTAAAACGTATTTTGATGTTAAATTTGACTTACATAAACTTTACAGTGTTTTTTTTATAGAAAAAACGAAAAGACTACAGGCAATTAATTAGCATTTGTGGATGTTAGGGTGCCAAGTCTAATGCATTTTTCAGAACAACGAGAGCAGTGATGTACTCAGCCAAATAAACCGAAGGTGGTGGATCGAAAATTAGATTAAAAAAGTAAGATAGTCAACTAAATGGGTTGCTATATACTCAACGAGGCATGAGGGATGATATCTCATCTCTTCCCACTATATACAGATTGATATCACCTATCAGTTGCATTACTACTTGAAAGTTATGATATGTTTTTAGAGCCAATAAGCTGCTTGTGTTAATTACCACAACTTTCTTAAAACATTATCTTGTAAGTTAAAGACGGCATGGCGTAAGTAAGTTACTTTCTATAAAGGATTCAATTTGTACTTCTTTTTATAAACTAAGCAATTTTTATTGAAGGATCCAACATAATTCAGTGGGTCCGGATTATAGTTGATGCTGACTTTTTGGCTTAAAAGCATTGAAGAACTATTGATGATGAAGCTGAAAAGATTGGACTGATATGTAGTATTTACATTTTACGAGCCTGCCAGTGGCACACAAAGTGCTTTCCACACCAAATCTACCTTCATTTTTTTCTTTCTCCAATGCTTGCTTTCTTTTTTAAAGCTTATAAATACTCTCTACCCACACATACATTGTTGTTATTAGGAAGAATACAATACAAGTTGCTCTTCTCGTGGTTCTAAGTGCTAACCAATGAGAGCATCCATCCCGAGTTCCAAACACTGCTTTTTGGTACAGCTGGCTTCTTGGCATATTCACCCCATTGAACCTCTCACTCTCCCACATGTCTCTTGAAGCCAGACTGCACCATTCATGCTAAATTCTTGTTTAATTTGTCCCCACATTCTTCTATTTTCCTTCCTCAATTTGCTTGTGATTGAGCCTTGTCAACAAATCTAACCAAAATAAACTCAAAACAAGAAAAATCATGTAAATTATACATTGTTAGTTTCTGGTTAGCATTTGAAGGTCTATATTGATTCCCTTTGACCCTTTTTGGTGGGGAAAAAGATATGGAAGAAACATTTGTACCCTTTGAAGGTATCAAGAATGATCTGAGAGGAAGGTTGATGTGCTACAAGCAAGATTGGTTGGGTGGAATCAAAACAGGTTTAAGGTATGTAATGTATATATATGCTAGCTGAAATTGTTTAGCGATTAGTGGGGTATGTATGTACTGAAAGGTTTTAATGTTTCTAGGCTTCAACCAATGGTGTTTAATTAAACAGACATATATACAAGTTTCACAATTTTTGCTTCCCTTTCACAGGATTTGGGCCCCCACCACATACATATTCTTTGCTTCCGCAATACCAGTCATTTCATTCGGGGAACAACTAGAACGAGATACTGGTACTAAATATTTTGATTTCAATGGATTCTTCTTTTTCCTGAGAAAAAAAATAGTAGTATTATAATATATGATCCTTTTGAATTGAAAGAACTCTGGAAATAGGATGGTATTATATTTTATAGCTACACTATCACAACTTGATGTTGTTTTGCATTTGCAGATGGTGTTCTAACTGCTGTTCAAACATTGGCATCTACTTCAATATGTGGCATTATACACTCAATCCTTGGAGGTCAACCTTTATTGATTTTAGGAGTGGCAGAGCCTACCGTGATCATGTACACGTTCATGTTCAATTTTGCCAAAGAGAGACCAGAGTTGGGCCGGGATTTGTTTCTGGCATGGACTGGATGGTGCATAACTTTTTATTTATGTTCTAGATGTTTTCATATGGAAACCTTGATGCAATTGTTTTCTAGTACAATTCATCATGATTTGGCTTAACATTGTCCTATTTTCTTTTATAACTTGACTTTGTAGGGTATGTGTCTGGACTGCACTGCTGCTATTCTTGTTTTCCATCTTAGGGGCTTGCTCTATAATCAACAGGTTTACCCGTATTGCAGGAGAGTTGTTTGGCATGCTTATTGCAATGCTCTTCATGCAGCAAGCTATCAAAGTAAGAACAGTTATCAAAGTTTACCTTTGCCATTCATTTGCTGTTGCTTAATACTAAGAGTTCACATGATATATTAGTACCTGAATTAGCAAAGCACTTTGGCCTAATTCATTTTAACATCCTACCGGCATCATTGTTTAGGGACTCGTGGATGAGTTTCGCATACCAGAGAGACAAAATCCAAAATCAATCGAGTTTATACCTTCATGGAGGTTTGCTAATGGGATGTTTGCTTTAGTCCTTTCGTTTGGCCTTCTTCTCACTGCATTAAGAAGCAGAAAGGCTAGGTCATGGCGTTATGGAACTGGTAAGTCTTTGTCTGCTGATCATAAAGAACAGGCACACAGGCTCTAATAGACTAATACCATGTCATAAACTGGCAATCCTAAAAACTATTAGCTGAAGACACTTTACTGGTTTTATATTACATCTCTTAACACTGAATTTATTACAGGTTGGCTGCGCAGCCTAATAGCTGACTATGGTGTGCCTCTTATGGTCCTAGTTTGGACAGGTGTATCCTACATACCATCTGGAAGTGTTCCACATGGTATCCCAAGGCGTCTGTTTAGCCCAAATCCATGGTCACCGGGTGCATATGGGAATTGGACTGTTATTAAGGCGTGTAAATTGCAAGTTTTCATCTAATTATCCATTGTTTACTAACAAGTTGACTTGTAATAGAAGTATATATTGTACTGATTTGTTATGAATATAACAGGATATGGTTCATGTTCCTGTTGTATACATAATCGGAGCATTTATCCCAGCAACCATGATTGCAGTACTTTATTACTTTGACCATAGTGTGGCATCCCAGCTTGCCCAGCAGAAAGAGTTCAATTTGAGAAAACCATCTTCTTACCATTATGACTTGCTCCTTTTGGGATTTTTGGTAAGCCAGTTCTTTGAGTTCCTTCCTAGTTTCAGATTTTAGCATTGAACTTTAATTTGTCATATATTATACTTATAATGAATAAATTCTCATCCAACCACTGCCTTAAAAGTCATTTCAAAGATAACTTCAGATTGTTTGACGATATAATTTTTTTATACTGATATCTAGTACATGCCTATTAAACTTATATTTAATTGAATAATTCTTTTTCTAATGGTAAATTTCAAAAAAAAAAATCTGGATGGAAGACCTTAATGTGTGGCCTTATTGGAATTCCTCCTGCAAATGGAGTCATACCACAGTCTCCAATGCACACAAAAAGTCTGGCAACTCTTAAACATCAGGTAAATCAAGTTGTCAATTTCTCCCTAATTAATTTCTAATTGCAAGCACTTTATCAACAAGTCTCATTGAAAAAGAGCAATGTTAGTACAGTTGCTTCGTAACAAACTGGTGGTAACCGCACGAAAAAGCATGGGAAAGAATGCTAGTTTAGGACAGTTATATGGCAACATGCAAGAAGCCTACAACCAAATGCAGACCCCTCTTGTTTACCAGGACCCCTCTGCTCGAGTAAGTTTACTAACTTCTTTTCTTGTGTCACTTTTAATCATTGCTCAATCACTTTTAATCATTGCACAAAACAATTCCTGCTTAAGTCAGAGTGAACCTTATTATTTGTACCTCAAGTCATCAGCATATGACATTTTGCTATTTATGTCATATTATTATAACCATTGATCAGGCACAAGGACTAAGAGAACTTAAAGAATCAACCATTCAAGCAGCTACCAGTATGGGAAATGTGGATGCCCCAGTAGATGAGACTATATTTGATGTTGAGAAAGAAATAGACGACCTGCTTCCTGTTGAGGTAAAGGAACAGCGTCTCAGTAACTTGCTTCAATCAACAATGGTGGGAGGATGCGTTGCGGCCATGCCTTTACTCAAGAAGATCCCAACCTCAGTCCTTTGGGGTTACTTTGCCTTCATGGCCATTGAAAGTTTGCCAGGAAACCAGTTTTGGGAAAGAATCCTATTACTCTTCACTGCACCAAGCAGAAGATACAAGTAAAAAAGAAAACATTCTATTTCTTATATATCCTTCTAGTGTTCAATCCTCTACTTCATTCCTCTTACTGATAAACAAATTTCTTCTTTATGTGCAGGGTGCTTGAGGATTACCATGCTACTTTCGTAGAAACAGTTCCTTTCAAGACAATAGCAACATTCACCATTTTCCAAACCATTTATCTTCTTATATGTTTTGGACTAACATGGGTTCCTATCGCCGGGGTCATGTTTCCTATGATGATCATGCTCTTAGTTCCGGTTAGACAGTACTTTCTCCCCAAGTTTTTCAAAGGGGTACACCTTCAAGACTTGGATGCAGCAGCATATGAAGAGCAAACAGCTCTACCATTCAACCTTGCAACAGTATGATTTCTTATCTTATCCAACAAACATAGCTTAAATTTACGACAGGACAAAACTTAGATACAGTTTCGTAACTGTTTTTAGTACTGCTTTCCCATCAGAATTGATGATTCACCTCAGTAATCTCTGTAATAAATTTTTCCATTAAAGGTCAACATAAATTACAAACAAGATGAAACTTCAATTTTGATTGTAGAATAACACCAGAAACACCAATGCAACCGCATCTAAGTTTTGCCCTTTATGATAATCCACATTTGCGTCATTTTTATATATATTTTTGTGGATACACTTATCTTCCATGCAACTGTCCTAACAGCACTCGGAGTTTGGAGCTGGTGCTTCTCAAGTTGGAGAAGGTGAAATCCTAGATGAAGTTATTACTAGAAGCCGTGGAGAGTTTAGGCACACTAGCAGTCCAAAGATCACAAGCTCCACCCCAACACCAAGAACTGATCCTAAAAGCCATTTAAGCCCACGCCTCTCATTTAGTTCTCGCGTGGGTGAGCTCAAAACTGAGCAGAGTCCACGATCTGGTGCAAGAGGTCCCCTCAGTCCAAAGACAGGAGAAGTGAGATTATCAAATCTGGGAAGAAGTCCATTTAATCCAGATTCAAAGCAGCAGGACCAAAACTAATAATTAAACGTAGAAGATTGCAGTCATATGCCTTAGAAGGACTATTTAGGAGGCTTATTTGTTGCTACATTTCCATTTTAGTTTGTTCTTTAATTTTGCTTGTCATGGTTGTAACTTGTAAAGTCCTTTCCCTTGTCCCATATTCGACAGATACGAGATATGTAACAAAGTGTGGCGCTTTCCTATGTCGATTGTATTAGTGAATGTTACTATATTTGTGCAAATGTATATCATCATCACAAGTTTGTTTCAATAAATTGTGACTAGTTTGATTCTTGTATTTCTTCTGATGCCTATATACTACAATTGGATTTTATGGTTCATATCCCTCTCTATCACTTAGTATAATAGTATCTGTCTTCAAACTCAGAAGTATCTACGAATCATCAAATAAATTATTTGATGCTTAAGATCACCATGTATTTATATGGTCATAGTCAATTTTCACACGAACGTTGTTGAGTTTTATTAAAAAAATCATCAATTAAAAATTTGGCTAAAGAAAATTGGACAAGAACATCGACACGTGACAGTCTCAAATCATACAATAATTTGTCATCAACAACACATATACATACCAAAAGTTGAAACCACGATCGTAGATTCCTTAAGGTATACAATAATATAAATATTTTGAGCATGGGTTCAATATATATAATATCTAGATTTGAGTTAATAAATTTTGTACATCAAATTAAACCCGGTAGACACTAGTGGGTACATTCGTATGTTCTTCTAATCCCTAGCGAATACCATGGCATGCAAATTAAAGCATGTGAGTGGCGTTCTTGTACTGTTTGTGTGCGTGGACTAATTTTTGGGGTAACCTTTTTGGTGATAGGCATAGCAGTGTCGTGAAATCGAGAAGATTCATCATCCTCTTATTGGTGGTCAAAGTGGCCATCATTGCAACATGAAAACAAGACCGCACTTGGCAACAGAGTTTAATCGGAAAAGAGGCTTTTAAAAGAGAGAGAGCGAAATAAAGTAAAGAAGCAAGTATGAGCAGAATCGATTTCCAACCGCAAATCCAGATAAAAAATGAAGAGGTAGCACCCACATAACATTGTCAATTTCAGGAAGTAAGCGTGGATGATCAAGCAATGCTAATGTTGTATGCTATTCTACTATTCCGTGGTGGGGTTAATTTCATTCATTTGGTCTAAAGAGGTTATATCTCTGTCTAATGATTCCAAGATCTCTGTCGTTTGAGTACAAATCAGCAAAAAGCTCCAAAATAAATAACGTAACATCGGGTTATATATAAAGACAACAGAATTGGGTGCGGAATTAAACCAGAATTGGAGTATTCAAGAAATGACACCTCAGTTGACCATGGACCACTGCATGAGGCTTTGCAGAATGTGAAGTTAT
>PYAF01004467.1:838095-875413 GCA_007407185.1 Glycine tomentella
TATTATTTCTGTAAAAAATAGTGACTAATATAATGAACTATCTAATTAATTATGGATCAACATTTTTTTTTTCATATTTATTGTTTTTTAATGCATCAAAAAGTTCTAGAATAGTTTGCCATATATTAATTTAATGACTTATTCATAATAGTTTGAATTTGAAATAAAACTATTTATTTTTAAAAAACTATCTTAAAAATTTAATAAAACAAACAGTGTTTTATTTAGATTGAATTAAACAAGAAGAGTTATACATTTTTCATTTTTTAAATATTTTTTTTTGAATAAATGAGAGCGTAATTAGAAATAATCATAAAAATTATTTAAAATATTAATTTTTATGAATTGATTGAATATCTTTCAATCCATTCATACAAAATATTAATGGATGAATTTAATATATTTTATTAAATGAATGATGGACATATTATATTTTTTTTAATGGATTGTTGTAAATCCATCCATTATAATCTGAATACAAAATTATTAAATGCTGACATGTTATAAACTTGGTTACAGTGATGTTGTTGTTGGGGCTCTCTATTCGACTGGTATTCACTATTCATGGGCTATTTATGGACTCTCTGAATCATGCGTTTTGGGTTTAGAAGGCGGGTGGCTTCGCTCATGCATATTTTGTGTGTTTAGGTGAGTTGGGTTTTAGGCACATGTTCATTTCACGTGCTATTTTATTCTTGTTTCATGCAATTTTTGTGCTTTGTGTTTCTCGATGGATTTCTCTGTGCTATTGATTTCATGTGCTATTTTGGATCGCCTTGTGCTTCTTAAAGGATTTCTCTTTAATAAATTTATTTAGCCGTTCAAAAAAAAAAAATCATGTAGCATACCTATTTTATTTTAATTACTCTAATTAGAATTTTTAGTTTTTCGATATACGTTGAGGTATCCTCTCAAATTTTGTTCATTTGAAATATTTATGAAATCAATTTTTAATCCAAAATTTAATCACACTTAAAATTTTAATTTCTTTATAAAAATATATTCGTCAAGAATTGAACCTGATCCTCCCAACATCCTACTTTAAATTGATTCACTGAATTTGATGAATTTTTACACTTGCTCCATTTTAATTATATAAAAAATACTAATAAGTGTTCTAAGAACGTTAATTAATAAATGTTTTTATTAAGAGACAAAAAATTATATTGTTCATGATTTTTTTACGCTTTTTTTATTATGTATACCAATAAATAAAGGAAATATAATTTTATGTAACTATTTTTAGTCTTCATAATTTTTAAACCATTTTATTTTTAATAATATTAAAATAATAACAATAATTAATCCTCATTAATCTTTAATCTGTGTTGTTTTGGAATCCAGGACCACGCTTCACCATTCCGCCCATGAAACTACGTTCCGATCAAGAAGCCCAATTTCTCACACTTTCTACAAAACAACGTGGTGCACGTCTCCGTCTACAGTTACTCACCTCCTCCATGTACCAATTTTCTATTTTTTCGTATTTTCTAAAGTCTAATAACTCTTTGGATTTTCTTTTTAATTCAAATAACCTTTCAGATTTTGTCATTTGGAAACAAATCCTCCCAATGATATATAGCAATTTATATCGAGATACACTAACCACTCACCGCCTATTAATTACTCTTCACTGTTTCATTTATATATCTCCTCTTTCATGTTAATACACCGAGATTAGAAATTGAGAATGTAAATTAAAAAAAAAGATTGTGAAAGGAATGATTATCTTGTAGAGTTGATTTTGTAAGTAAGGTATATTAATTAGCTGACGGAATAGTATAATATAAATACGAACACATAGGTGAGACAACAAGCTTATATTTCCGTCAGTCTACATAATAAATATTTTTCCATTTTAGTTTGTTAACAATGACATTGCTTATCAAGATCCTAATTATATTACGTATTGCCTTTGTCAACTTATAACTGCCACAAACAGCACCACTCACTGCTTTGTTAGTGATAATCAACTTAACTTTTTATGGATATAATTGAAATTTAAAAGGAATCTACAGAAGTATATTAGAATATATGTCTCCTTTTAGAGATACTATTGGATATTTCACAGTATAGGGGTGTAGTAGCAGCTAATTAATTCAAACGTGTATTGACTGATATTCATCTTATGGTTTTAGAATTTAGATTGAATCAAATTCGATTCGCACAACATATATATATATATATATATATATATATATATATATATATATATGGTTCCCGGCAATAAATGACATTATTTAGTTTGAATCATTAGACAGAGAGAGATCGGTCGAATACATATAGATAATCAAACGTTTCGTGCCCACAACATTCGCGACTAGTACTGCGGTTAATCCAAATCCTACATGCCATAGATTTGTTTCTGAATATTTCATCTTATCATTTTTTATATTGCGCTTAGAAATATCCATGGACTCCTTAATTAATGTTCATTTTGAGAGCTGGACAAAAATAGAAATTAATAAGACACAGCAGAATGATATAGTTTTTGATTTTTTTTCCAACATCAAAATGCCAATGCATGGTAGTTCACGGTCTCTCCCTTTTTTTTTTTTGTATTTTGCTTTTTCTTCTTTTCCATACAGTCTCTCCAAACATCATAATGGATAAAGAAAGTGGTGTATATATGTTGGCTATCTTTACATGTTATTTAAAAGAAAATAAGAAATATAGTATTAGTATATCAGATGGATCAACTTGCAGTGGGAAGGAATCATGAGATGCCATAAAATGTCCTAGATTCTTTTCTCACTTTTTTCGTTAACTTTGGAGCTTGGACTTTATTCCAAACCCACATTCATGCATTGTTCTTTCATAGTTTCATTAATCATTTAGGAGTTACTGCGTCTTCTCCTTCCTTGAACCTGCAATAATTTTACAAAAAGAGGATGCAAAGGAAAAAAAAAAGTGTTACCTACATAACGCCACTATCCACAGGCCACAACTCATTAGACCCAGTCTATGTTACACTATCTTGAGCCAGTAAAATTAGGTTACTTGTGAAAGATTTGAATAATATGCATAAGCTATATAAGTTATAAGTTCACACCCCGTTGCCACTGATATAAAATAGATGTTCATACATAGTCTCCTATATATTTTTTTTCTTGGAAAAGGCTTTTCAGAGTATGGTTACACGTGGTGTTGGACTAGCTAGGTGCATTGCATGTTAGTGACCTTTGTGACTCGTGAGGACGCCTGGTACGGAACAATGAAACAAAACGTGAAAGGAAATTTGAAAATGGATATTGTGTAATTGGTGTATAAAAGGAGTGCAGAATGATCAATCATGAAGTGAACTGGATTTGGAAGAATGTACCACCATTGTGCTGCAAAATAATCGGTGGACTATGGAAGAAAAAGATCGTGGAGCACGAAAAAAAAAAAAAAAAGAAGCAGAATGTGCCTAAAAGCTGAAATCGTTATTTTATCAAACATTTGAAAAGGTTAAATACACTAGCAGAGACGATTTAAAACATATTCCCTTGAATTCCAATTTAACAAGCATATATTATTGATTACTTTCTTCTCATCCTATTACCTTTTATGTTATCTCTGCAATTATGTGCTGGTAACAAATAATATCCAACAAGATTGAAAAAATAATGGTTCAACTTGAGGACGCGCGGGGTATTTCAATCAGTTTAATTAACTTGATTTGACACTGATCATGAGTTTTTTTAAAACCCTAATGATAACATTAGTTGATTTGACACTAATCATATGAGTTTCATTGATAGGAATCGAACTTGAACTTAATCAGGAGATTTATTACAATTTATTTACACTACTCAACCAATTGCTAATTATACTCCCTTAGTATATCAATCACGAGTTTAATTTTGTGTTTGTGATAATTTCATCTTCTAAAGCCCTAATGACAACATTAGTTAGCTTAACATGTGCTAAGAGCTACAGAAAAGAAGAATAAAAAAACTTTTCAAAGGTTTTTTTTATTAAAGTAAGCTTTTAAAAGGTTGGTTTGCTTTAAAATATATAGTAACATATTTTTTAGAATGAGAAAGTGTAATGTTTTTATTTAAATGTAAGTTTACTTAATTTCCTGTCTTGATGGATCAACAGTATGACCTATGATTGCCGTGGCCACTGGGCATGCATGACTGAAAAGGCAAATTGTCTCAACTTTGTCAAGCGGAGTCATGGGGGTACAAAATCCTCTTGAAATCACTCATGCTCACTAACTACTATGCTATTACTATCATACTCTTTTTGCTTTGATTTCCGGAGTTCCTTCCATATTTAATAAGAATATTCTTTTTGTTAATTTGTTTACACTCTTGTCAGTCATCGTCATAAAGACACAAATGCCGAGGGAGTATTGGAATCTCTACAAGTTTCTGGCTTAAATAGTAAACTGATTCATCCTGGACCAAATTATATTACTTTCCGTGGGAGACAATAGTTCGGTGCTTCTGTTATAAAGCATTGAATTCTATAAAAAGAACCAGCAAATTCATCAAGTAATTTGCTAGCGTGGTATCATCCATAAACAATTCAACTTCAGTGTTTTATTTTCTTATATAGGAGGTCCAATGGTCATAATGGGATGTGAAAAATAGGGACACTGGGATCTGTCAGATATATAAAGCTATTCAAGACCCTCCACTGATCCACTTAATAAAATAACAGTTTATTCATGATAGTAATGGAGTTTTTATAACCAAATCTCATGCTTTCTTATGCAACTAGTAGAAACTTTTCACACAAATATATGTTGCGAAAATCACGTACATGTGGGAGGAATGACTCGTAAATTATTTATGACCAGTTGGACTGTGATGAATTTCAATCGCTGACTGTAAGAAATTATTTGTGTCCATAAGAGCATATTATTGTTCTGTACCCCCCCCTCCCAAAAAAAAAAATCAATGATTGATACATAATCATATTTTTGAAACATTTGATTTTTAAGTACTAATGAAAAAACATTTGTTTAAAAAAATGTCAATTTCTTATATAAATTTTAATATTTCATCAAGAGATGAGTAGATGACTGTTAACTTTGGGTTCACCCAAACAAAATACAAAACAACAAAAATTAGATACATTAACAGAAAAATAAAAAATGTGTCAGGATTATCCCTTTATATAAAATTAAATTGCTAATATTGATATCGATAAATTTAATTAAGTCAAGAATACGGCACATAATACTAGCAAAATCATATATCTATTTTTTTTTTGAAGGAGGATATGTCTATTTTTATACAAACGGAATTTTGTGTGTTGACAGAGGGTATTACAGACGTGCAAGTATGCAACCGCAACGTCTAAATTAACAAAAAACACTATCTAACGAATATATATATATATATATATATATATATATATATATAATAATTTCTCGATGACTATTAAATAATCTAAGTGATTAAACATAAGTAATTGATGTGTTGAAGTTGAATTATTTAAATAGTATCAAATTCGATTTTTGATAAAAATAATATTATTGGTCAGATAGATTTTAATTATCTGAACTCTACATTAGTCAACTACCTTTTCTCTAATAATTAGAGGGTTAGACAAAAAAAAACTATCAAAGCATTAGAAGGCCTATGTGCTAAACCAAATGAAGACTGATAAGCATAAGTGTTTCACATAATATAGCCATGCCGGAGCAGTGGGGGTCGCAAATTTGAGCTCATCATACTGTTAAGACACAAGCAATAATGAATCAAGCAATTAAGTACTTCAAACGTCAATTCCAATCCTGAATAATCACGCGAGATATTTAGTCTACAATTGGGGAGGAGTATAAAAAACACAACTCCTCAACAATCATATAACATAATTAGATTCAACATCATCCCTAATGGCCTAATGAATCACTTTAGCTAGCTAATAATTAATTATATACATGCACACATTTTTTGCTCTAGTGGGTCAGCAACGAGTTATGTCATAGTCTAACACTGACTGAGGAGTGCCCTCAAGCAAGCAAGAAACCGGGGGAATGGTTAGTGTCTCCAAATCTCCATAAGCATTCCAACAGAAAGGGTCATGCACTATATCTCCCTGAGAAGGAAGAAGCTCAATATCTGAGAGTGTTAAGTTGGTGCATGGGACAGAGTCACTGCAAGCAAAACGCATAGGTGGACTCCTTATATCATAAGTGCCCTTTATGTTTGTGTAAATGATATTTGAAACAGATACTGCAGAGGTCTTGTTGGTGCACTCCTTAGTGAGGCAGTAGAACTGGTCAATTATGATGGGATTTCTTACACTAACCATGTGGATATTGCTGAATGTTACTCCATATACTGATCCTGATCCACCTTGCCAAGTCTTGATCCTAACCCCATTATCTGTCACTTTTATGAAGGAGTCTCTCACCATAATGTTTGAAACACAGGCTCGAGAGTTGTGATTTCCCAGACTACCAATGCTGCATGCATAAGTTAACCAGATATAGAACAGTTAGAGATGTCATAAAAGTTTAAAGAAAAATGCCCAACTGCATATTCTTTAACCCACTCTTTTAAACACATTCCTTTTATTTACTAAAATTATTAGAAATCACAATTTTTTTAGGATCTGCTTCTTATCTAAAAGTCTTATGTAATTTTTGTAATTTTTAATAAATTTTAACCAATAACAAAGAATGTGTTAGAAGTGTATTAGAATGTGTTATTAACCCTCCTCAAAATTAATTTCGTGTTCTTTTGTTTATAATAGCTTGAGATTTTGGGATACATAGTTCAAGATATGGTGTTAGAGTCTCAATGACAAAGTAATCTAGAGTGTCATCATTGTCTCTTCCATTCTAAGTTAAAAAATTCAAATAGTGGACTGAAGCAAAAGTTAAGGGAGTAGTTGGTTTATTTTAGGTTTTTACTCTCAATTCATGAGTTTTTATTAATATTGCAAAAAGGAAAGCTTACTTTTACTGTTATCATACGCCCGCTATCAATATGCCTATTGATGCAACATTAGATAAGGAGATTAAAGCTTTTTTTTGAAAGCAAAAAATAATAGGTTACCTAATTCCATGACCAGGTCCACATGTAATGTTCTTAATATCGACATCATTGCAGCCGGATCCAATGGATACACAGTCATCACCTATAAAAGATAATAATTTAGCAAACAAACATTAATAATGCCTTTTGATGCAATAGGTGTGGAGAATTACAAGAGTTTCTCGTGCCTAACCATTAGAAATAACAGAATTGTATATTTTCACGTCATTGGTATTTTCTATGTGAATTCCATCAGTATTGGGGCTTAGTTTTGGAGCTGTTATGTATATTGATTCTATATGGACGTTGTTGCAGCCATCAAATCTGAAATGGAACTGGGGACTGTTCTTTATCCTAAGTCCTTGCACAGTCAAGTTGGAACTCATGAAAAACCTTATGGCCTGCATCACGTAGAAGTATGCTCTCAATCACAATGCAATTATACAAATTGAAGATGTAGTCATGTAAATAGAAGAAGGGCTTTGAAAGCTCACAATTGGGCTATCACAAGGTCCTGGGAGTGTTGTCCCATGAGGTCCCTGAGGCATTTATTGTAGGGAACTTGGTTTCAGTGGCTGTTTGAAGCACCTTAAGAAAAGGGGGATTAAATGTGTTTTAGGTCCTCAATTTACGGCTGTTTTATTTCCTATACTTTATAAACGATAATTTGGTCCTTTGTATTTTTTATAATAGGTGAATTTGGTTCATTTTTATGAAATTTAGAATACTATATGAGAGATGAAATTCACCAATTATAAAAAAGAGGGACCAAACTCACTAATTATAAAAAATAAGAAAACCAAACTCATCCTTTTTAAAGTATAGAAACTAAGACAATTTTTAACAAATTTGAGGGACCTAACTAAAACACATTTTAGCCTTAAAATAATCTTACAATTCAATTTCATGAGTACCTTGTGAGGCTTACAGGGAAGGTCCCACCATTTTTCACCTCTCCCATCTATTAAACCACTTCCTTCCAGTGACATTCCATTGATTCTATAAAAGACCAGCCATTGATGCCTACTGTTGTTCTTAGGCCAAGATTCAGGTCCATCAGGTGGCATAAGAGTTCCATCAACCTTAAATTTGAGCCAGAAAAGTCCACTAGTAAAATTTACCCCTTAAAACAAGTAACAAGTTAATTATGAACCAAAAGAGGAAAAATATGTATGCATTACCTTCAACACCAAGACACCTTGACAAGGACCAGTGAAGATAGTGGACTGAATGAGAAAGGAGAAACCTTGTGGTACAAGGATAACATTAACTGCTGATTCACTTTGGCAGGCACTGTCCCATGCCATCTTGAATGACCCTGTATCATCTGTTTCTCCATCTCCTATTGCTCCAAATTTTCGTACATCAAAAATGCCAGAGGCATTGTTATAGTTCTCATTATGTGGAGGACTAGGAGGTGGTGCAGGCTTTGGAGTCTTAGAAGATTTATGAGAATGTGAGTGTTTGTGTTTTGTATGATGAGAGTGATGCCTAGCTTGGACGAGAATAACTAAAGTAAGGAAAAATATACAGAATGCTAATGGCAAAATGTGAGAATGCTTCATTCTGAAAATTTTTCTAGCAGGGATTGAAAAAGAAAAGAAAGGAAAGAAAAACTAGTTGAGGCAAAAGAAATTAAGAAAGAGAAGATGTCTGGTCTCTAAAACTTAGAAAACCTGAGACCAATTGGCTTAGTCCCTCAGTGCCAACAACTAGGAGAATGAAATCAGTACTTTCTAATTGTTGACTAACAGGGGCGGGGCAAACTTTAGCAAACTTTCTGGGGGCCCTGTTTAATATTTTTCTTTTTTAGAAAAGGGGGCCCTCAATTGGCAATTTAAAAATAAATAAAATGTAAAAGTAGTAAAAATTGTTGTTGGTAGGAATTGAACCTTGGACCTCTTGGTTATTAAAAATAGACATTACCATCTCCTCTAATTTTTAATATTAAACATATATTGCAGTACTTAATATTTGAGGCCCCTTATTTTTTTGGGCCCTGTGCGGTTGGGCACCTTGCATGGGCCCAGAACCGCCCCTGTTGACTAATTAGATCCTGAGATTTGGGAAGTAGAAAGAAAGAAAGCAGCGTCTCTCTAGTTTTGTAGTACAAGTGAAGTGACCAGTATGAGCACTAGAAGTAGAACACAAGTTGCAATAAGTTTAGCCGAGTTTGGCCTTTGGAGTGCATGCAGAATCGAAAAAAGCTTATGTTACTATATATAATAACAAATCATAGTGGATGGTCTGCTAAAGTTTCATCTTCAAGTTTCCAATTTTTTAAAAAGATTTTCGGAGTGGGAAACGACAAATAACTCATAGGCTCATAGCATTGGCCTTCCTTTGAGAATGTGGAGTCTGCATAAGACTGTTCTGAAAAGAGCCGAAACGGAATAACGAGAAATCAGATTAGTGGGTAGTCGACAAGCCTCCCATGTTCTTCCCATAACTTCCATTTTCTTTTGGCCCCATATTTTGTGGTTCTAACATATATAATTATATATATTACACGTATGTTAAAGCTATATCAACAAATGTAAACCCTTCTTCTCATATTTGAAGAATAGATATGCATGTATGGGTGTATATTAGACACACAAATCGTTTGTACAAATCATTTGTATCTGGCTTGCCATGATGATGGCAAAAAATAAAATAAAATAACTTTATGGCGGAGAAAATTTATAGATACCAATAATCTTTTATAACCACCGAGCATATAGATGGTTGTTCTAGTTTAACAAGGGTCTCAAATTCGAGTTCTTGAGACTTGATATTTATTCATCCATCCTTTGTTTTATTACTAAACATTCATAAATGATTGCACATGTAGTATCGTAATCTATGCAAAATATAATGTAAGTCCTACTAATGTTCAAGTGACCAAACCAAACAAGTAACATTACTGAACCAAATAATTTCATTTGGTTTCAGTCTCAAAAATGAATTATGCCAAAGGATGCTAAATACTGATACCTAATTACCTATACTCTATGTAAGATGCTAATTGCTATATTAAAAAAAAACAAATGAATACTCAATTACAATCTCAACGTTAATATAATGTAAATAATAGCAGAGAAGACAAGAAGTATGGGGCCGACTGAATTCTGTCTCTCGATAGTTTTTAAGTTACATGAATGCAGTTCTGAAAGTATATAATAGTTAACCTTTGTCTACATATTAATTCAAAATATGAATCCTGTTAAAGAGTATCTAAGAACACTAGTTAAGAATACATAATAAGCAGAAGGTTTCATTTAAAAATACAGTGAACATACATTAGTTTTTTTAGAGGAACATACTTATTTTTTACTGTAGGAGGAACATTAGTAATATCATATGTTATAAAATATTCACTTTAATTCTTTAACCAGATATTCACAATATGTGAATATACAATATCTTAGATCTGTAACCGTCCATCACTCTGAAGTTTAAAATTCATCTTTCTGCTTTCCTTCTACTCGATCAGCACAAATGGTGCCACTAATTCGGGTCAGGGTTTCTGAATTTCCTTGTGCTACTGATAGCCAATGATGGAAGTTTGGTATTTTTGTCAGTAACCGTCTCGAGTGGCTACTCAAATGTCTTGCACAAGCTTTTCTTCCCGTGGTGTTATTTAATCCATTTCAGTAATAAAGAAGTTGTAGCAAATTAAAAATTATTTTGTTTTTTCCACATTTCAGCTTGGGAATGGCCCCTTTTTCTTCCATTGTTCTGAGATACCACATTCAGTGGATCGAAATTTCAAAGCACCAATGATAATCTTTAAACTGCGTTTAGCATGCAAAAAATACTAGCTTAAAACCCAATCCAATTGTTCAATACTTTGTTTTTTTTACTTTAAAAGCCGAAAGAGAAAAGTGGATGGTCAAGTGGCTATGTTGTGCTGCACTAAACCAATCTGAATTTCTTAATCCGAATACAATTGGAAAGATAAATGTTAGCAACATATTATATTCTTTAGTGAAAATTTATTGAAAAACATAAATTTTATTGGTCTAATCTCTTATTTGATAAATTGCTCTCTAAACTTATAAATTTTAATTTTTTTTTAACTAATATCATAATATTTGGTGTTAGCAAGAATAACATACTCTACTTAATACACTCTACCATTAGTTAATTTTTTTCAAAATTATAAAATCACAAGCTAGTAAAGTTTATTAAATAAAAAGTAAGACTTAAAAATAAAATTGTAATTATCAATATATTTTAATTAATAATAAAGAGAAAAGAATGTCAAACAAAATAGATGTAAGCCTAAGAAGGCGTATTACATTTTGGATTGAGCTGAGGTTTCCAAAATGTAATGAGTTGTGGATAGCAATTTATAGAGGTATAGAAGAAATGTGAGAAGACTTTTTGTGAGTATAAATAAGTATATGGGCTTGAACCTACAAATAATATTGTGGTCCATTTAAATACAAACTTATTTAGCCTGGTAAATTTAACCCTTAACTAGGTTAAATGGTTGGGATCCACAGATTACCAAGCCAGTCTACAAACCATTTTTTTAAAACTAATATTGCTCTTAAGGTTTTATTATTTAATGTTTCATCATAATTTAGAATAGAATCTTAACACATAATTTCACCATATTAAATAATAATGATACTTTTCTTCTAGATATATTTTTTTTATTTGAACTTTAGAAGAATTGTGCAGTAATGTGATTAACTTGCAAGTAGCCTAATTGATAATATTTTTGGAATAAATAAATTCTTGAATTTTTTTATATAAGAGACTACGATTAAGATTGCTAAATCATTAAAAAATAATTTTACAAGTTCAAATGAGTTCTCATGTTTTTTTGTGTGAAAATTAAAGATAATATTAAAATTTACAAGTTATAACAACTCATATCCGTATTCAACCAACCAACTAAATTAGATTTCCTTAACAGAGTTTTCATATAAGTAAAAAAATAAAATCAAACTCGTTATGAGTAAATTTTTATTTTTTTTATTAATTGCATCAAAAGTTATTAAGTATTCTTGAATATAATATGAAAACATAAGAACATAAGACCTGCTCAGATAAAAAGAACTCAAATTAAATTCATACACTATTTATTCATAGTAATCCGGAAAACACGTGTTTTATATTATCATTATTATTCCTGGAAGGTAACACGTGTCTCGAAAGTGAAAAATGATCAAAAGAGTATTTTTGTGAAGGTGTAGGGATATTTTTGACACTTCACAAAGATTTTAATGTGTTACTAATTAAACATTAATAATGTGATATTTCATCTGTTGCATTATCACTTTACAAAATGGGGGACTAACCACAAGTCCTGAATATCATATACAAAAGAAATGAAATTTAGATAATAAAATAAAATAAAATATATTTTTGAGATATTAAAAATATATTTAATATTTTAAAAATATTGGAATCGGATACTTTGTCAACCGACAGGCCTCCGTGATTGTATTCTACTTTCGGAGAGCATGTTTTTTCTGTTCAAACTAAACCAACGTGAAACCATGCTCTAATTTGTTTATTTATTTTTATTTATGCTGTATTTTAAAAAAAATTATCTTTTACATCCACGTCAGAAATTTGTCTCATCTATATTCGAATACCCACAATTGAAACACCAACACCAAAATGTGTCTGAATCCTTGTAACCTTTTGTTACAGTTCACCTAGAAAGATCCCAAACCTGATAGCCAAACTTGTTCCCTATGAAAGTTCAGAACCCAAACTCAAGAGACTTGTATGTATGCTTGTTCTTCATTGGCCCATCCACGTTCATTAGGCTTATGATTTGTTACAACTACATGTGTGAGTATCTTAGTTTCAAGTTTTAATAATACTTTTTACAAGGAATCAATTATAAAAAAACTTGTGACCAATTATAGGACCTTATATAAAGTTTAGTCAAGTAGTATTTTTCTGCATTAATGCGTTTGAATTTTATACACACGTCTCTTTACATTACATCAACTATAAATACCGCATTACATATTTGTTTCTTTTCTCTTTCTATCTCTCTTTGTGTATTTTGTTATATATTATATATAAAAACTTACATAAATACAAATTCTTATAAAATTATATGTTCTTGGTAGTTCATAATATGTTAAAAGGATTAATTGACATTTGATCGGTATATAAATATTTTTTTATGTGTAAGAATTAAAAATAAGTATCGGAGACAACAACTTATTCGAGTAACTAAATTATATCTTGTTAGTGATGAATATATAAATATAAATTTGATAATCTATTATATGATTGGTATTTCGTTGCGTATAGCGGCTTGAAAAAGGGGATATTAATTTCTTCAAAATCAGCATGGAAGAATTATATAATAAAGTCTTAAACATCTGGAAAACAATTGAATTCTATAATTGTATGATTGCATAAAAAAAGTAAATAATAGTGTGGCTTGTACGAGTTGGAATGCTTGACCTTTCAACTGTACATTAAAAGCATGATGAAGGCCATGTGATTGGAAACAGAGTGTAATGAATTTTATATGCTATACACACAGTTGGAAATGTGTAATTCACCTAAATAATGAATGCATAATCAAACTTCTTCAGCCACAGTTAATGTAAAAGAGGTTTAGTCTCAATTAGTTTGAACAGGCACAAAAAATATCTGATTAACGATATTTTAATTTCAAATATAAGATCAATAAGACAATAGTTGTTGATACTTAATCACGATTATAATGAACATTTCAACAGGTAGTTAGCGTCACATATCTGGAGCTTTACACTCTACAAACCTTATAAATATAGGTTATTATTAGGGGTTACTTCGAGAGCTTTATTTCCAGGTTTTGGGGAGAGCTCATTCACTCATCATTGCCAATGACGAAACAAAGGTGCCCCTAGTTAGATCTATCTCAGACTCGATCTCTTTTTTATGAACTTTTATTGTATGTGTGTAATAATAATATCATAGTTTTATGGTTAATTTTGTTCATTCAGATTTATATATACTTTGATGAATTTTGATTAGTTGACTTAATTTTTTTTTATGTGATTAATTAGTTATAGGTTGGAGGGTAAGGTGGCTCTTATCACTGGAGCAGCAAGTGGGATTGGTGAAGCGACAGTGAGATTGTTCGCTGAACATGGAGCACTTATTGTTGCAGCAGATATTCAAGATGAACAAGGTCACCGAGTTGCTGCTTCAGTAGCGTCAGAGAGAGTGACTTACCACCATTGTGATGTGAGAGATGAAAACCAAGTTGAAGAAACAATCAATTTCACTTTGGAGAAACATGGTCGCATAGATGTTTTGTTCAGCAACGCTGGAGTAATAGGTTCCTTATCTGGGATCCTTGACCTTGATCTGAATGAGTTTGACAACACCATGGCCACAAATGTTCGTGGTGTAGCTGCCACAATTAAGCACACGGCACGTGTCATGGTTGCTAAAAGCACCCGTGGATCCATCATATGCACCACTAGTGTGGCTGCTACTATTGGTGGAACAGGTCCTCATGGTTATACCACATCAAAACATGCTCTTCTGGGGTTGGTGAAATCAGCTTGTAGTGAACTTGGTGCTTATGGAATAAGAGTTAATAGCATATCCCCTTTTGGAGTTGCAACACCTCTTGCATGCAAAGCTTTCAACTATGAACCTGAGCAAGTTGAAGCTAATAGCTGCTCACAGGCTAATCTGAAGGGTGTTGTATTGAAGGCTAGGCATATAGCTGAAGCAGCTTTGTTTCTTGCTTCTGATGATGCTGTTTACATCAGTGGTCACAACTTGGTGGTGGATGGTGGCTTCTCTGTGGTTAATAGAAGTTATTCTTTCACACCAGCTTAATTACATGTAGAGCCAAAAAAACATAGTTTTGTGGCTGGTTGGCATTAATTTCCCTAGCCTTCATCAAGTTGAGAACATGATGTCATGCAGTGCGTCAAATTAGCTTGTTACTGGGACTTTTTTTTTCATTTGCACTCTACTAATAATTCTGCAATGTCTCTTCTTTGTTTGTATTTTCAAAGCATAAATTCATCAACCTTGTCTGCTTGTGACTCAAAAGCCTGTTTGCTTTCTATGTACTTTTCCTTATTTTGCGTTTAGGTTCTTAGCCTCAACTGTTTCACTCCCTCTCTTTTTTTTGTGCCCCCCATTTCTATTAATTGTATTTCAAGTTTTGTTTATATATATTTCTTATGTTTCATACTGTGTTGCCTGCAAATATATAAAGTCAAGGATAGTTAATTTGCTGACCTGTTCTGTGGTCTAAACTAAAGAACTACAACCCAGCAACAAGAGACAATAATATTATAAAATGATGCATGGATACACAAGGTGTTCATATAATCCAGAGAGAAAAAGAAGTAGAAAAGAGAGAAATGTAGATATGATATCTGCTTTGAACTAGTTTCTTGCCTTCAGTTGTGTCCTATGTCTATCCTTGATTTGAAACCAAACTAAAGATAATATTATATGAAGGGGAAGAAAAAAATAAAATTCTGTATAATATTATTCCTATATATTTTGCCATTATAAATTATATCAAGAGAGTACCTTCCTAGCTTTTTACACTTTTCGTTTCCTTAAAATAAAAAGTTGAAGAAACACATTGTTTAACAATAAAAATTGAGTTCAACAAAATTTTTAATTTTTTAAAAAAAAAATGAGTTGGGGGGATTTTTTTAAAAGAAATTTAACTTTTTTTCTCTTTCCCTCCCCCCTCTTCTTTCCATCTACACACATGTACACACTCTCTTGAAATTATTTACCGATAAATAAAAAATTCTCTCTTGAAATTTGATTCTCTCTTATATTCCAATTTCTCCACCACAAAGGGCAAAGCATGACAGTAAAAAAAATAAAGAAAAATAAGTAAGTAATAGAGAGAAAAAGAAGCATATTAGAGAAAGACACAAGGAACAGGAGAGGGATGTGCTTTAGAGGGATTCAAATTCCCCTATTTTGCTATTTTTCTCTCATCTCTCTGTCCATTCTCTCGTTGTTTACATGCTCGCGTCGATCGCTCTCTTTTACGTGCTATGCTCTCGTATGTCATTTTTTAAAAAATTTAAAAAACAAAAAATATCAAATAATTTTTATTTTTAAATTCTTGTTTTTTAACGTTAATTTTAAAAGAGAGAAAAAAAATAGATCAACTGTGTCATTCAACATGACTGTGTATGCATTGAAATACTAGTTGGGAGACATATTACACATCCAACTCTTTCTTTTCTTTTCTTACAAGTATATATTTGTTTTAATAATTTTTTTGGAGATACAATTAAGCATTAAATATAGACATTTTGATCAATTCACTACACCATAGAGATTAACTTCTTCTACTAGTATCAACTACTTTGATCTTCCCTAAAAAAAACCTACTTTGATATGTAATATTTTTAATTTGGTCCATGCTAGTCAACTTCTAACTTGAAATGCCTCCAAGGAACCATCATAACTCTAACAAATATGTTATACTAGTAATTCTAGCCATTTATTCTCTTAAGATAATGTCATTTGCGGCGAAATTGTCGGCCACTTACAGGTTTGATTCCAGCTTCGATAATTACAATTTGAAAGAGTCAATTTGCTTGGCAGCTAACAACTCAAATCTTCAACTCATCAAGGGTTTATTTAGTGATTTGCAACATTTTAATTAGTTTTAATTTTATTAGTTAAAAATTTATTTAACTGTTGAATAAATTATTTTTTTATATTAATTTTTAGTGTTTTTAAAATATTACTTAATTATTTGAAATAACATTTTTAAAAATTTCATTTTTTATTTATATTTATATTTTTATTAAATTTCTTTATTAATCTTTTTTAAGGTAATCTTTTTTATCCTTTATATAATTTTACATTTTTTTCGATTAGTTCAACATATCATTTTATCAACACTTATGATCAACAAAATAGTTTTTTAACTTTTAACCACCACCTAACTTTCCAATTTTCAAATAATTTTTTTAATTAATTTTCTCAAACATAATTATAAAAAATTTCTCATCGTAAATATTTGTTTTAACATAAAATTATAATTAAAATTAATTTTTAGATAATCATATTATTAATGTGAAATATTTACTAACTTTATTGTGACTGATCTCCCTAACGTGTCTAACTAATTATCTTTAATGAATTCTTTCATCCCAATCATATTTTTCATTCAAAATACCTGAAGTATAAAAACTTTAATGAATATGAGTATATATGAGTGATAACATATTTCCTCTAGTCTAGATTATAAGAAAAACAAAATGATTTCATGCTTATTAATAAAATTAGTTAATTTTATTAAATTGTATTATTATTAATTAAAAAAATATTTTTTTGTTAATTATCGTTCATTTAAACTTAATATCAAACATTTTTTTTATTCCTATTAAGTGAAGAGTATTTTAAAGGTTTTCTCGTTATATAAGAAAAAAATAATTAAAATTTGTTTATATTTAAGATAAAAAATAATGAATTTTTTTATTTATATTTGACATCAAAATGAATATACAATATTAACAAGAACTATCATTATAGAATATTCATACATAGTTATTGAACTTGTGGATCAATTGAGGTATTATTGTTTCAGTTTAATTCAAAATTTCAAGTTTAAATATTAAATGGATAATTATATTAAATATTCAAAACGATAAAACAGACATAAATTTGACACGAGTAGAATTATTTTTCTTAAAAAGTTCATACAGTTTTTTTTATAAAAATATATATGCATAAACTGTTGTATGCGGCACACAGACTTTAAGGAAACCACCCTCGTGTGGCCACAGGTTTACTAAGTAAAGTTGCAAAACCATTGGGAACTAACTACAGGAAAGACAAAACAAATGTATTATTCAGTCACTTTGTCCCGTTTATTTAGGCTTTGCCATTTTAATTTTAGTTATGCCTATATATATATATATATATATATATATATATATATATATATATATATATGCTAATATGAAGACGTGTGGGGCTTGCCGGCTTGATGCATATATAAGATTATTTTCTCATGAGATAAAATTAGGATGTATAATTTTTTTTCGTACGGAATATAGTTGCACATCATATAATTATTTTTTTCAGTATTAGCATAGTTTCCCAAATATGCATGATTGCAAACAATATACCATCAAAGCCAAAACAGATTTATACTCTATTTATATGGATAAATAGACATTTATACACACAAACAAAAAGTGTAACGTGATTTAGGGGTATGTTTGTTCACCTGTTTGGACCTCCAAACGGCCATTCACGGAGTATTGAACGCCACTTTCATATGTTTGGCAATTTTTTTTCCGTTACGTTGAATACAACTATAATGAAAACGTACGTAGAATCCAAAGTAGCTTGTCACTTATTTTTCACTCAACTTCAGTCTTCAGTGTAGAAAGTTAAGTTTAACTTAACTTTTCTAACTATAATCTAAATACACACTTAGCAGTCCTAAAAGAGTGTTATTAAAGTTTGTTATAAGGCGCGTGGTTCTTGTTTATACCAAAAAAATGTTTTGACCTACTTTAATATATTTTTTCTTATTAGATAAATTTTATTAAATTAATACATATAAATTCATTCACGCGGTTTATGCAAAACTCATTTAATAAAAAATATTTTGCTGACATCAATCAATTGTTTTTTTTTTATAATTAATTTTCACTAATAGAATTTAAATACTGTCATATATTAATAGTAAATAGAACTCTATACAAATAATATCACGTACGTTAGTTAATACCATGAGAATATTAATCTCACTTGTAGTATAGATAACAAGTAGTTGAATGGCTGGAGTGGTGGGAAAAAGAAAGAAGAACAGATTACGTGTTCGCGTCACATGCACATGATGAAAATTATAGTATAGTATTATACCATTGGAGCTAAGGGGAGAGACTTTGTGTATAATCTAATTAATCAGTTTGTCGCTTGTCAACCCCACAATCGCAGGAAGAAACACGTGAAGTTTTAATAAATGATAAATGTAACGCAAGTGTACACATTTTCTTTCACACCAGTTAGAGCAACCCTAAAATGCATCCAAATACACTGATGAAGGAAAAAATGAATATAGCAGAATGATAACTACACTCTAGTAAAGGCTATGACTGATGTACATGGTGTTGAAGTTGTGATGATATTTGTTGAGAAACCATATTAATGATTCATGAATAACACTTACATTGCGATTAGGTAGCTAGGAAGTTCTGTCAAAAAAAGGTAGCTAGAAATTATTAGAGCCTCTTATATATCTCAGTTTATTTTTTATATTATTATTAAAGAGAATACTACAGCTAGCTGTGGAATATTATTCATTGTTGAAGTCAACCGATTGACAAACACACACAAAAAAAATAAAAGGTACTATAAGCCACGAGACTGGGGACTTATATAAAACCACTTATTATTTTTTAGATTCACATATAACATGTTGACCTGTAGTCTGTAGCAATGATATATTAATTAATACTATATATAAACACTTATAAATATATTATCCATATTTACATGATTTTTTTATTTGATCTTGTTACCTAGTACTTTTAAGCCTTTGATTAAGAAATTAAAATGATAAATATTTATTATATAAATTATAGGAGAGAAACAAAATCATGCATAATTTTTCACCTTCTAATAAAAATATTATATTCATACTTTATATTTTTTAACCGATGCTTTAGAATAGGTTAGCATTTGCCTTTTTTATTATATAGTTTTTGTAATATTAGACATTTAGCACATCCCAATTTTATCACTCAAGTATATTCCTCCCACCAAATCTGCTTGAAGCTTTATCATATCCCAACTTGAATAATAACTACATTGTTTTCGGTAAAATCAGCACCTCAAACCCTACTACACAAAATCCAAATACAGAACGGGCTTTTTGGTTTAATTGGTGTCGATATTTTAATAATCCATAGCTAGAAGGTGGACAACCATAGCAAAAATACATGGTCCAAAATCACTTCCCCAACATGCTTAAGCCCAATTTTGCTTATAAAACTTGAAATTTTTTTGGAATTCATATTTTAAATATTGGGACCAGATACTTAGTAACAGACAGGTCACAGATCATTAAACCAGTCTGTAGTGATAGTGATTTACAATTTTTAATTCTCTTAGTTTATGACTTTATGCTATAGCATTTTACAATTTTAACCTTTAAGACTCGTTTTAACTTTTACATCCGCGTCCAAACTTTGTCCTCCTCTTCTAAATTCCAATACCCACAATTGGAATTCAACACCAAAATACCAAATGTTTCTGAACGTTTGTACTTAATTTGTAACCTTTTTTTGTTTTTTTTCTTCAAATATCAGCCCAAAAGATCCCAAACCTGAAAGTCAACCTTAAACTATCAGTATTGAGTCCCATGAAAATTCAGAACCCACAGCACCCCCAAGAGGTGTGTAACTGACTGCAACAACAATCATGGCATTGGAGACGGCATGGTATGACCTTGTGTGTTATGGCATAATTGGCATGGCCTTCCTAGGTGCCTTGTGGGTGCTGGAAATGAACGAAGGAGCTTCTCGAAGAGATTTTGAGACCACCTTTGCGAGCCTTTTGTTGTCTCGACCTGAAGTTGAAGTTGTCGTGAGTGTGTTGCACAGGGGCCACGTCAGCACCCCACAGCTATGGACAAGTTGTTGGCGAGGACTTCACCCCTTTTGCCTCCTTGTTACCCGTTTCCTTTCCTTTGTGATCATGCTATTGTTATTACTCTGGGATGTTCTCGTATACGATGCAAGCATCTTTTTTTACTACACTGAGTATGCTCTTCTTCTCTTACAATCTTTACTATCTTAATCTTAGTTTTATTTCTCTAAATGCCAAAGACTTTAACCTGATTAAGAAATGTCATGCCTAGTGTGGTAGAACTTGTTTCCATGTCCATTAAGATTTTATTTTCTTTCTATTGTTTGCCCCAACACTAAATGTATTCCCTTGACTAGAAAACTATGGAAGGAATTGAATAACATACCAATTGTAGTGTTTATATAGGATTATCAAGAATTGAAGACTTTTTAATTGTATTGCATTTATTTACAGGTGGACTATCATATTGGTTACCATATATTTTGCGGTATGTCAACAATGACAAATTGACAATCCCATCTGTTTTAAATTCGTTATCTAAGATGGACTGGAAGTGGGAATCACGTTCTCTAGGAACTAGGAAAGTAGGAGTCAGTAGAAGACCTATAAAACAGTTGTTGTTTCTTTAAGAACAAAGTCTCGTTTCTTAGGTGTGTTTAGTGTTTTTCTTTGATAAAAAAGAAGTTTTACCTTGATGATTTTTATAGTAAAGGAGGCCAAAGGTTTATATTAAAGGTCAACAATCAACATAAATTACCTAGATGAAACTCAAATTTTATTAGGAGAATAGCACCAAAAATAACCAAGAATTTGCATCTAAGTTTGTTACTTTTATTATTAGCATCTAGTTTGCATTTATTACTTCTTTGGAACTTTGGTTTCAGTTGGGGACCATTGTATCTGCATATGGATGTTGGCGGTGCTTTAATAAACCCCTCATTCACAATGGAGCAAAGGCTGAGTTTCTGAGAAGGGATGTAGAAGAGACAATGTCTACAAACTTAATCGCTTCCAACAAGTTGGAAAGCCAATATGTTGAAGAGGACTTTCAACAAAGAGCAGGGTTTTGGGGTTTCGTCATGCAAACTATATATCAGGTTAGTCAAACACTTCGAATTCAATGTTTCCTCTGGAAATTCACACGGAAAATTGTTATATACGTGATGATGGTTTTAGTATAGGTTAGATATGCTAGATGGTTAATGCACATACCTTCGGTTTATGCTACCTTTTTGGCCTAAATGTGTTAGCAACAACTTTCAATTAGTTTATTTTATCTGTTTTTGGGTGTGAGCTAAATTCCTATTTTATTTCTATTTATTTCTTAAAATGGTTGATATCAAGATACATAGTTACATACGAGGTATGCAAGATATTAAATAAATTTGTGTTTAATAGGAAACTAGGAGAGTCAGAAAGACTGTAAATATATGAGTATTGGAATTAGTCAAGGAATGATATAGGATGGATTGAAAGGTTTGGTTGAGATATTGGAATAATGGTAAGGAATTGTGGGATGTAGGAGTTTGAGAGTGTCCATATGTATTATCATATAATTTTGTTATTTGGGTGTAACTCATTTGACAATACACGCTAAATTTGTGGGAGAAAATCTAAATTTGATCCCCACAAAATACACTTTTGGGTATGGGCAATGAACTTTAAGTATAAATAAGTCCATATCAGTCAAAAAGATCAAAGCTTGTAGGGATATCTTGGGGTACCAAAGCCTAAGACCCTAATTGTGGTAGTTACCAAAAAAAATATAATCTAGACTTTCCTCATTTTTAAATCATCATTAAATGTAAGGATTGTGTACGATGATTTCCCTCATTGCTAGTATTTATCAAGTACATGTGGAAAAAGGATGGAATATTCCCAATTGAGTTTCTGTTGAACAAAATCACTACAGAGAGAAATAGTGACTAATGATTAAGTTCAAGTCTAAAGTTCAAATGTAAGAAAATAGTTTTAAGCCACAGGGCAAGCATAAGCCACTTGGGCTAGCTTTTGCAGTTCAAAACCATTCACAGAACCTAGTCTGAAAAGTTTATTATTTCCTTTTCTTATTATTTTATTTTTTTTCTTTCTAATTTGTTACAATATTCAGGTTGAATTGATTACTGCATTTAACAGACTTGTGCAGGGGCTGCCATCCTAACAGACATTGTATTTTGGGTTTGGGGTGTTATAGTCCCATTCTTACAAATTCCTCATTTAAGACTAAGCCCAGTGAGTATAACTGTAAACCTTCTGTAAATTAACTGTTCCTAGTGCATAATTCTCCTTTCATTCACTGTGTTTCTGCATACAAGCACTAGAATTACTTCCAACTAAAGATTATTTACAAATTCCTCCTCGTCCTCTAAATTGATTGAATAAACAAGTCACATAATGATTTCACCTACTCATTTCTCATTTCACTCCCACGGCGTACATTATTATCATAAAAAAAACCTTGATAATTCTGTCTATACTATTGATTGTATAATAATTGAGCCTTCTAAGAAAGAAACTCTCATCGATTTTTATTGGTCTGTACTTGACAGTTAACGGGTTGCATGCATGCATTGAATGCATTTTTCCTCCTTTTGGATACAGCTCTTAATAATCTGGTAAGTGCCATACAACCATGAATCATGTTGGAATATAACTGTGAGATAAAGTACCATATCAGGTAGGAATTTCATCAATTGCACAACAAAAAAGTTTAAGGACAAAACTCAAATACAGACATACAAAAATGTACTTTTGATGCTGTTCTTCAATCAGAATTAGAGTTCTACCTCTAGTAACCTATGTTGTTTTTTTTAATGAAAACCTTTATTGTAGAGATTACCGAAGTGAAACTTTGGAGAACAGAATCAAAAGTACTTAAAGAAACTGCATCCAAAGTTTTTTCCATAGTTTGCTTAAGTTCTGGTTTAAAAGCATTAGGCACTTATCCAGCTCACGGTTGTGGTATTGGTGCATTCCTTGGCAGCCATTTCCTTGGTTTAGAGTCTCCTATTTTGTTCTCTGGAGCTGTGGCTACGTCATTTTTCAATGGGTCATCCACGCCTTTGGTTTTAAATGGTACAAAAACTATTTTTCCTTCCTTTCCATTATCAGCCACAAGCTTTGTTCTACAACATTAGTTGTAAGCATATGTTGTTGTTCCCTAACAGGTGGCCATATCCCTTTCTGGAGCTTAATGACAAGTGGGCTCCTATATGGTGGGTGACATACTATAAAATTGCTCAAGACTTGCCTTATTCGAATTGCCTTTTACTGATTAAACTACATACAATGCAGGTATTTGTCCCTGGCAGTAATTCACGCCCCTTGCTATGGCGTGTATTATCTGATAGTGCGAGCCAAAAATACGATTCTCCCCAGATTTTTCCCTCAAGCATTTTTGTCATAGGAAGTTCCAGAAAACTAGGAAGGACATGCTTGTTGCGGATACATGGTCTCACACAAGAACAATTCTCAACGATGTTTAATTCTACGTGAAATTTTTGCTGGTTCGTATGGTAGGAAATTTCTTTCGGTTTTTGCACAAATTTAACAGTAAAATTACGATGTTTAATATGTTTAACAAAATTACTATGGAAGACCTACTCAACTAGATATATGTTTAAAACATTGAGCGCATTAGAAAAAGTCACAAATCACAATTACTGCCATAAAAGAACCAAAAACTCCAAATAGTAGAAATCTAAACTCTGCTCTCTTTAGCACATTCAAAAACTGTCATCTCCAATACCAATCAGACTGAATATTGAGACTTAGCAGTTAGCAAGTTTGGTTAAAGTTTATTTCAGACAAATAGTCGTTTTTTCTTTAAATGTAAAATAAATTGTACAAAAGAATCAACATAAACTTCCTAAATATCTTTTTTAGGTTTTTTATGTGTAGGAATTGAAGATGATAGTGCTAAAATTTACTATAACTCATTTATTATGTTCAATTACGCTAAACTTCTTTAACAATTTTTTTATAAGCATACTATAAAAAATTGTTTAAGGGATTATTTTATAATTTTTAATAAATGAGAGATTATTTTATAACATTTAAAAAAATTAGCAACCAAAGTGAAACCTCAAATAAGATAAGGACCAACAGAATAATTTAGTCAATATTTTAAAACTTTTATTACCACCAGCCTAAAACTTTTATTGCTACAGTTTTTATCTCCGCCACAAGCAGCCTAATACAAAAAGGGAAAATAAGTCAAACTTTATCTTATCATAGTATCAAGTGAGTAATACTCAATTATTGATGCATTAAATGCTTCTAAAAGCTTTTCTCTCAGCTGCATAAATAAGATATCAGACAAAGACGAAGTTGTTTCTGCAAAGGCTCTCACAAGTCACAACAACCCCTTGCAAGATTTCAATTGCAAGTTTTTGAAAAAACTATAAACATAAGAAGATTTCATTATGAAGATAGTTAGAGTTCTAAAAGAGCGCTCATAATCCTCTGACTATTTGTTAAAAACCTTCTGTATAAGCTTTGTGCATCTTCTCTATAAAACCCTTTTCTTAAAAACATAGTTCTGAATTTTTATAATAGACCTTCAGAATTCATATCCATCTTTTAGACGATTGTATCTAGTCATTAAACCTTACCCACAAACCTCTGTCTATGTGTTTTAGGTGAAGCCTGAAGAGGCCTGTTGTAAATAATACCTGAGATATTTACTTGGAAGGACAGCTAAAATACTACTTGGTTTAAAGCCATAAGTGATTAGTCAAAGAATGCTTGTAATTTGGATATGTTATTATTAAAGTGGATTTGCTAAGAATTAAACATAGTTTCAACAATGAAAATGAACCAACATAAAAATGATTGTTTTATATTCGTCTATGTTTTTGTAAAAGTGTTTTACAAAGCTTTTGTTATATTTGATTATGAAACCTTTTAAACAAAAATACCTTCATCAAACGAAGTCAGAGTCTTGCAAAAATATTTACAAAATATTTGAAAATACAATTCATCCTACTTTCTTGGGTTTTCAAACCTTTACACCATAGCCACTACCATTAACATGTATAGGCTGAGTATATTACCTTAATATGTTACAATGACCATTTAAACTGGTCTCATTATTGCCATTTCCGCCGTTACCTCTTGAGATGGACATTCTTGAATTTGACCTTATATGACTTTCAGTGATTTATTCGATGGCAAATGTTCATCAACAAACCTAAATGGTTCCCCTTAATATGCTTAAGACATGTTGGTTTAATAAAAAATTGCTGACATTTTGATTCAATAAAAATTTATTAACATTTTCGTCCAATAAAAACTTACTAACATTTTCGTCCAATGGAAATTTATTGACATTTTCGTCCAAAGTCTATTCAACAGGCATGTTAACAATTATTTTTGTGACATTTTCGTTCATCTATACCACATAGGCTATTTTATTAACGGTAATAAATGGTTGTCACACTTTTTACACTTTTAAGGACTAAAATTTAAATTTTCATCTTTTAAGTATAAATTTATCAACATTCTACACATTCAAAAATAAAAATAATTATTTATCCAATCATCTTTTTACGTCACATGTTAGTACATTTGACCAACCTAATATGTTAGAAATTTGGATAAGATTATCATGCTATATTATTATAACAAACAACCAAATAAATTATCAGTGAAAAAAAAGTTAATCTAATTGTCATAAGGATATGAATTTCAATTTTAATATCGATAAAAGAAAATTTTGATGAATAATTTAAAAGTAATTTTATAAACTCTTATTGAGTTTTTGCCCTTATTTTAATCCTGGCCTTAACAAGCTTAATTCATGTAAAAATTTTGCAAGCAAAGAAAGTAACAACTTGATAAAAATATTTACCATCAAAGAAATCTAACGTTTTCCTTTTGGTTTGACGAGGCGGTGGCGGTTGGATGTGGTATTTTATTTATTTATTTATATCTTAAATAAATCAAAGCACACACATGTTGACATAAAAGGTATTTATCTGAGCCTTCTCCGAACCTCCAATCTCCCTCCCAGTGACAAAATTCCTTCCGCCCCACGCACATCGCAAACCAACAGACCAATATTTAAATCAAAATAATTTTAAGATCCGGAAGCCCGATCGTTTCAAATCCTAGGATCCCAATATCTCTCTCTCCCTCTCCTTATTGCAATAATCTAACCTCGTGTCGTGATCCGGGCACTGGAATTAGGGTTTGCGCTTTCTGTGCTCCATAATCAATAATCGAAAGGAGAGACAGGACAAGAGATGGACGACTGTTGTGCCGTTTGCGCTGAGCCTTTGGAATGGGTTGCGTACGGACCCTGCTTGCACCGGGAGGTGTGTTCCACGTGCGTCGCTCGTCTCCGTTTCATCTGCGACGATCGCCTTTGCTGCATCTGCAAGACCGAATGCAACCTTGTTTTCGTCACCAAGGTTTATACAATGCCCAATGCTCTGTTTACCCTAATTTTTTTTACTCGTTTTTGTTAATAATCCGACAGATGAAATTGTTTTGCATATGTTGCCCTAAACGTGTGGAGTCTTTGCTATTTGCTACACATTGCAATCTGGATTGGTTGAGTAAAAATGTTAACCTGCCACAGATTGACGCTTACTGTTGTATTCGATTATGACATGTGTATTTTATCATTATGAATTAGAAGAATCGTTCGCATCTTTTAGCTCTAGTTTGGAGTTGTGCTGAGTTATTCAAGGGTAGAATTTATCCCTAATTTGAAGCATGTTGTGAATTTTCTACTACTAAGATTACTGTCACTTGTCTTTGGGCAGCTTATTTTTCCTGCATTTCGGGACAAGAAATTTTAACATACCTTGCATTTTTCTTCTTCTTCATTAACTTGTTTGTAATGCATCCAGAGTAGCATGCATGTCTTTGAAGTTTTTTTTTTTTATATACTTATAGCCGTTTCTAAACTGCTGAATTTATCCATTCATGACATGGTAACCTTACTTGGCTTGGAAACCATAGTTTTAATTCAGAATTGTAGCCTGTAACCCTGTCACGTTTGCTTAGAACCTTGGCAGTAGGGCTTTTTTTGTTAATTTTACGTTGTTGTAATTGGTTCTCTCTTTCAATGTTGTTGATATACAATTTTACTGTATATTGCCAGGCTCTAGGTGATTATACAAGGATGATCAATGATTTTTCGACCCTTCCTTCGGAGGTGAGGGAGGGCAAGGTTGGATCATATTGGTACCATGAGGACACAAATACATTTTTTGATGATATGGACCATTACAGGATGATCAAGGCTATGTGCAGGCTTTCGTGCAGTGTATGTGACAAGATTGAGGATCAACCACAGGATGCTGCATCAAGGCGGAGAGCGAAGTTTAGGAATATAGGGCAGTTGAAGGGGCATTTATTCCACCGTCATAAGTTGCATATGTGCAATTTGTGTTTAGAAGGAAGGAAGGTGAAATTTCATGATGTGTCCCATATGAATTCCTTGGATAACAAGAATTTGTAACCTTTGTTTTGCTCTTTGGTCGATTCTGAGACTTAACCATTTCTATGACATAGGTTTTTATATGTGAGCAAAAATTATATACCAAAGCGCAGTTGAATCAACACATAATCTCAGGTGATTCTGAGGTGGATGGAAGTGAGAGTGAGAGAGGTGGTTTCATGGGGCATCCCATGTGTGAATTCTGTAGAACCCCATTTTATGGAGACAATGAATTATACATGCATATGTCTACAGAACATTATACTTGTCATATATGCCAAAGGTAACAGCTAAGCTAATGACATGCTCAATAGGGGTGTAATAAACTTTAGATTCATAACACTGTACTTCTTAATGCAGGCAGCATCCAGGGCAGTATGAGTACTATAAGAATTATGATGACCTAGAGGCAAGATATCTGCATTAGGCTTTTCTCTTATTAACTAAATGGATTTACAAAAGCATTCCTGTCATTTGAACTGGAAATACATATGTCTTATTGCACAGATCCACTTCCGTCAAGAGCACTTCTTATGTGAAGATGAGGCTTGCCTTGCTAAGAAGTTTGTTGTTTTTCAATCTGAAACAGAGATGAAGGTGACTGATTAATTATGCGCGTGGATCTTTTATGTTTTGTCTCTCGTTATTAATGATTTGTTTGGAGTGTGCCTGTGTGTTGTTCATGCATCTGCTTAATGATTTTCCATGCTTGTGCATTTGGATGCTGATTGTTTTTATCTTATACTGTAAGATTATTAGATGTGTTGGTCCTCCATTGTTGAATTTCATTTTCCTTGTTCATGGCTTAGAGGCATAATGCTATCGAACATGGAGGGCGGATGTCACGGTCTAAGCGTAATGCTGCTCTTCAGGCAAGTATAATGACATTCTTTTTTTTAACCCACTTCTTATGTCCATTGACACTTATAATTTTTGATGACAAATTACTTCCTAGATCCTTCTCACTCCATATGGAAACATAACTGTAGCTTTCATTCCTCCCTTACAGATACCAACTAGCTTCCGATACAGACATGGTAATGAACATGAGCAACGCCGTGGAAGAGGTCGTACGTTTCGTCGTGAAACCGAAAATCAACTTTCTATGGCCATTGAAGCTAGTTTGGAAACAGCTAATGCAGAGCAAACATTTCGTGATCAATCGACATCAAGTAGTGGGCAAATTGCTGTTGATGGGAATGATGATATTGATTCTCTCATTCAGCCATTTGAATCATTAGCTGCAGGAGGTTCTGAATCATCTGCAAGATACCTTCAAGCCTTGGGGCATAGCTCTAGGAATGGACCTCTGGAAGATTCTTCCTTTCCACCGCTACCCATAACTTCCAGCAATGGCCAGCAAAGGTCCAAACATGAACTGGAAGGTTCATCTAGTAACACTATGGCTGCACGTCTGCGTCGGCATGGCAACAGAACTGTATCCGTTATCAATTCTGGTAATGCTTGGCCAGCAGCAGGCCATGGACTGGTACAAACATCAAGTAATCCTTCACAATCTAAACCGTCTACAAATAATGTTCTTGGACTGTCTCGTAACACTGGGCAGATGAAAACAGTAATTAACAGTGGACCTTCATCATCAACTTATGCTGGTTCTATTCAGGCTACACAAAGAACTGCTCATGGACAATTACCTGCTGGTTCATCGAGGAACACACATGACAATGTCAGAATTGTTCACTCTGCATCTGCTCCAAATCTCATGGAGAACAACTCTGTTGAAGTTTCAATTTCTGATTTCCCTCCAGTTTCTACTGCACAAGTGAGTAAGTTACCTGCCAGCAGCCAGTCTAAATTAAACGTGGAAAATGTTCAATCTGCCAACAAGTCTTTGGTTGAAAAGATTCGTGGTGCTCTTGATTTTGATGAAGAAAGATACAGTATATTTAAAGACATATCTGCCCAATATCGCCAAGGCACAATAGATACAGGTACATATCTGGACTATGTGCAGCAGTTTGGCTTGTCTCATCTTGTGCTTGAGTTGGCAAGACTATGCCCGGATACTCAGAAACAAAAGGAGCTTGTTGAGGCTCACAACGCTAGTTTGCAAAGAGATGCTTTCCCAGAAATTAACTTAGTTCGAGGCAATGCTAGCACCCATCGCAAAGATGGTAATGTAAACAAGAAAGGTAAAGGTAAGTCTGTAGATAGTAGGGGGAGTAACTCCACAGAGAAATTAGCAGATAGCTTTCTAAGCACTGTACATCAGCTACAGGCAAATTATAAATCTTCAGAAGAGAAAGTGGAGGTGCTATCAAGGGGTGATTACCGCAGTGACAGGGGCAAATTAAAAATCGAGCAGGGGATTGATACAAACTTTGGCAGTCAACCTACAATGAAGCTTGGTGGGCAGACTGAAACATCAAATAGCAGTTTATCTAATCAAAGTAAAGAGGATGGGGGTGGTGGGAACAAGCAACGCAAGAAAGCTTCGAAGTTCCTGAGAGTGCGCCTTGGTGATGGTTCTGTTTCATCCCTTCTTGATCAATCAGACCCTGGAACAACAGACAGCTCAGAAGGTAACAATGATGACTCTGGAGGAGGGCCTCCTGTGCGAGGTGTTTGGCGAAAAGGGGGAGGTCATAAACTTTTTCCCTAGTTTTGCTTCACCGTGATTTTGAAATCGTGAAGTATGAAACGCAGTTGAACTGGCTGGCTAAAGCCATGGTTGAACTGCAATATAAACTTGAATTTGGTTTTAGCTTAGGGAGTGGCATTGGAATATATCGGATTTAAGTTAGATTTTGGCATTGGATTATATCGGATTTAAGTTAGATTTAAAGTATATCAAGCTGGGATGTGACTTTGACGTTTTGTTGAAGGCCAAACGCCATTGCCTGAATGGCTCATATTTTATTTTTGGTTTGGGGTATACTTTGATTTTGATCAAAGACAGAGGTGTTCATATGCCAAGTGTACTGTTTGCTTTGTACGAAAGTGGCACTGTTTCTTACTTGGCGATTTATATTTCGTAGAATTAATTTTAAATGATGAAATACTAATCAGTTTGCAAATTATGTTAAACAAAATTATTTGGGAATGACTTAACTTTAATTAATTTTACACACAATAAGTTAAAATTTTATTCTTAAAATAATTTATGTTACCTTGAAATTAAGTTTTTATTTTCAAATGAAACGGTAAAATTTATTTTTGCTTTTACGAACAGCCACTTGGTATTTTAAATAAACAGGCTATAAAATATATAAGCGACAGATCGTATGTGAAATTCCTAGTGGAGAATTTGGTATAATATTTTTTACAAATTTTTGGTATAGCAAGGAGGGTTTAAGTCCTGAACTAGAAGAATTCTACGTTGGAGACTAGTTTCTATCAGGTCAATAGACAGAAGAAGACTACTCTATCCATGGTGTGAGCAAAATTAGCACGCCCATCACTAGGATAGACATAGGCTCTGGGTAAATTTTTTTAGAAAAGAAAGAAAAAAATATGATAAATTTTTTTAAAAGTAAAAATAAATTTTTTATTAGTTATTTTTAGAAACTTATCAATATAATTTATGTAAAAGATGAGATAATATCTATAAATAAACTAATGAAAAATTCATTTTAATTTATGAAGAAATTTATTTTTTTTCTTTTTATTTTTTTCCTTTAGAATTACTTTTAAAAAATTTATATTAAAATAAGTTCATAATTCGAGACAAATATCTTTCTCTAACTAGAGTTCAATTAAAGGGACTTAGTTGGCTAAAGTAACAATTAAATCAAAAGAAATGTTGGAAAAGGTAAAAAAGAAAAAAAAATAATTAACTTGGACTATTTTTGTTTTACATATGTCCTTATACTTACAAAATTATTAATTAAATCTCTAAGTTTATAAAATTATTTTGAGTTAAGATTCAATAAAAATACATGGATTGATCTAAACATTCTGAAATAATTGAACAATTAGCATTTTCTTGCTAAGGAAACTGAACAATTAACTAAATACTTAATTAATCTGTAAATCATTTGAAATGTCAAATAATTTCCTGTACTTTGCTAAAATCTAACAAAAAATTCAATTAAAAACAATATACAAATTCAACAATTTATACAAACTTTTTCAAAAATTCTAAATTAACAAATTAATTTACCCAAAAAGAAACAGCGCGCAAGTAAGCAAGCGTATAAATCCTTGAGTTCAGTTGAATGGACTCATACTTAAACCCTACCTCACTGTATCGTTGAAGGAGCTAACTGGATTCGGCAAACGGAACAACAGCGGTGGAGGAACAACGGTTAACTGGACGGAGCATGCACCGTGGCCCCTACCTCGGTGACATCTCAGCTCTCTGTTTTCTTCACATTCCCACTCTCTCTTCCTTTTCTTCTCGCCGGTACTAATGTTTTGCTCTCACCGTTTTCAAGTTTCAATTGCACCGTGTTTGTTGTACTTCATTTGTTTTGACCTCTTCAATGCTTCGTTCAGGTCTGGGTTCGGAAATTACGTTGTACGATTTATAACTGAGTAAGAGAATAAGATCCTTCTCTGTATTCGAAGGAGTTCGCGTCCACGGAATCGCTTCTAGTTTCTCTCAAGAGAATGTAATTGCTGTGTTTGGGGAAACGAGAGTGAAACTGTTTAGCTTCGCATTTGATAGCGTTTCTCGGAGTCCAGAGTTGACGCTCGTTCATTTGTTGCCCAAGTTTGGTCACTGGGTTTTGGATGTTTCCTTCCTCAAGGTGAGTGAGAGTGAGAGTGAGTACTTAACGGACTTCAATTTCGAAATAATGAGTGCTTCTTCTTATTGTGTTCTAACTTGTGTTGCTTTTCTTTTTTCTTTTTACATGGTAGTAGGGATCCTTATCTCATTCCAATGTGGAGAGTGAGTTTCTTGCTGTAGGATGTAGCGATAATTCAGTTCACGTTTGGGATATTTCTAACTCTAAAATGGTTCTTAAGGTTCATTCTCCAGGTTGGTTTCAACTTCACTATATGTCATGGATTGGTTTTTATGTATATTATTTTTTATTTATTTTAATGAGGTTGTGTTTGTCGTTGGATCATAGTGCGGTGCCTTCTGTACTCAATGCGATTAAGGGGTCACAATCTTGAAGTTTTCCGAATTGCGTCTGGTACATCATTTTTGCGCATGAGCTAGTGCACTGCATGTAGATGAGCGTAATAAAGCCCTAGTGGAATAGACTTGAAAGAGCATATAATCGAATCCCTTCATCCTTTATCATTATTGTTTGGAGGAGCTAAATACACCTATGCTATATGAGCTAAATAGTAAATATCGGGTCACATGGAATGGTGATAATAGGGAAACATTCTATCCCGCCAGAGGAGTCGGAGATCCAATGTCTTCGTATTCTTTTTCTTTCTAATGATTTTTGCAAGGAGAAATTCTCATTTTGTTCATGATGCTGTGGACACAAATCTTATGTTTGTTGACGATCTCCTTAATTGTACAAAAACTTCAGCTCAGCAATTGCAAGTTATCTTCACATTTTGTGTTCTGCATTAGGTCAGAAAATAAAAACACAGAAGACCACCATCTTTCTTTTTTTTCCAGGAATGTTAATGAGGAGACTGGAGACCTCATCACGCAAGAATACTTAGTGGCAACAGGTCTGGTAAATACCTGCGATCACTTCCTTGTCAAGGAAACAGAACTAGCTTGCTGGATGAAACAGACAATGCTTATCAATAGTTGGGAGAATCGTTTTAGCCCATTCAGTGTTGGGGTCCTATGGCAAGTTTCCTGATGCAACACCCCAAAGTTCTTGGAATTTCCAACGAAATAGGGGAGGGAGAGAGAGAGAGAGAGAGCAATTATGTAGAACACATTAAAAAAAAATGCTCATAATCCTTGACCATGTAACCGAAATCAAGGAAAGCACCAAGAGTAAATATGCTGATCATAGGGGAATTCCTGGCACCCTTTCTTATATCAGCTGGGCCTTTCCTCCATCACATTGGAATACCTTAAACACAGATATGAAGGCTCGCAGCATCTCTAGTGGTGTTGATATAAACAATTTAATTTAATTTGTGTCACCTCAATTTTACGTAATTCAATTAATTTTCTCTCCAATGGGTATTTCTATTAATAAGTTGTTTAACTCATAAATATTCTACTTCTCTCTCTTATATTTAATATAAAGTTAGGAAATTCATGAGCAATGGTTGCTTATATAAGCATTTCCTTAATTTTAAGCAACTCAAAATCATCTTTAGTACATCGAAACAATTTTTTTTAAGTAACTTGCATTGTAAATGCTCTAAAAGAAACCAGAGGAGATGGCGGTCACTGCATTGCAAGTTAGCAACATTTATATTGGGAAACTTCCCAATATTTTGCTATAATATTGGTCACTAACGCCTTCTTGGTTGAGCTCTGGGGACTGGGGAGTGTTAAAGGATCTTGAACTTCCCTAGAGCCTTGGCATCAGGAAATTTATATATTGGGAATTATTACTAGTATTTCCAGCAATTTCATTAAGAGAATTACAAAGTGGTTGACCTAGAATTGGAGTATCAAAGTGAGTTAAGATTATTATATTCTTTAGATTAAATTAAAAATAATATATTTTTTATTTACTATCTACAAAAAGAAATTTACTAAGAGTGAGGATTTTAATTTTTTTTTGTTATGATATATGAAGAGATACATCATAATTTTAATTTTAACTTTAGAAGAATTATATCCTTAATATAGTTTTTTTAATCTTTACGTCAAGTCCAGCCATACTTTCCATGTGGATTACGCACGCGAAACTTCGAAAGAAAAACCAGGTGTTTAAATAAGAGAAATGTTTGAGGAAAACTTGACTGTCTATGATCAACGATTCGAGATTATTTCTTTCTAGGCATTGTGAATTTAATTAATGCTTCATGTTTTTCAACCCAAATAAATTAAATATATTATAGTAGTTTTTTTTTTTTGGTACATGTGATAATTAATCCTTTCTCCTTAAAAAACCATAAACAAAAAAAATGGCTGCAAGTTGTATCTTTGCTGGTCGATAACATGTTATGGTAGCGTGTTTTGTAACGAACTAAAAGACAAATGCACGTTACCACATTAATGGTTTTTTGATCCAGAATCCTAGAATATCAGATCTCCACCTTTGCGTAGAAAAGTTGCCAGTTGTGACCACAAGCCCATAATCAGCTTCACATTGTGGAAGCTTAGATACCCATTTTTTAGAGCTTCAATTCAAACGCGGACTCGATCTGTATCTCTGTCCACAGATTGTAAAGTTCAATCCTTGAGTTGTTCTTAGCTGCTTTTTTTTTTTTTTTTTAGCTTCTCGATTTTTATTCCGTGAAAAAAAGGAGGGAAAAATAGAGTTTAATATACATGCATGTGTAATTTTTTATAATGTCAACCAACCAATAAAAAATCATAAAACTTTTAAGATAATTATTTTAAAAATTAAAAAAGTTTACTATGTATAATTACAACTGAATTATAGTCTAAAAAAATTTACAACTAATTCCATATGTATTATTTATTAAAAAAAATCACATGATATAAACCTACAAATTAAAGAAGCATGCAGTGTTCTTTCTCTTCACGTTCCTTTTATTCTCTCTCTTTGTGCTTTTGGATTAGAGACGCACAAGGTCCCGTTCGTTAGCCATGGAAGAAATATAATCGAGTACGCACTCAAAATAGAAATATTATGTGCAGTGCTCTAAGAGCAAATAGCAACATATTTTCATGACATTTTATTTGAGGAATTAATAAGGTGAGGTGATTTTCCGATGCTGCCAAAAACTGAATGTTGGGGAATCTGATCAAGTCGAGTGATTCTATTCTAGATATTAAACATTGTCAGCTCAGTGCAGAAAGTTTTACAAAAAATATATATTAATTATCTCATTATGGAAGATAAACGCGTCCAACAGCTACAAGTAGAATAGAATTTCATATAGGTTGACAAAAAAACCATGGTGATATAGAATAAAGAAGGAATTTAAGTACTTCAGACTTCAGAGGAAGTCGTAAGTAACCCCATATTGCCATTATTGTAAAGTAATGATAAAAAAAAATATTGTCATTGTAAAGTAAAAAAAACATAAATATATGAATAACGGTTTTATTTTACTTTTTTAAAATTAAAACAGCATCAGGTCCCTAGTTAAGTTGAGTAGACGTGCCTCTTTACATTCATTTTGTAACTTAAATAGTATGTGATTTTCTAGTTGAATTTTTAAGAGAGAAAAAAAATCATATGTTCAAATGAATCTTATTATGCTAAAAATAATAAAATATGGAGTTTTTATTTACTTTTTAAATGTTTACCAAAAAGATATTCTCTAAGCGATAATTTAAGACTAAGTTTCAGACGTACGTTTTTATACATACGATCAAGTGTGCTTGAAAACATAACTATTTTTGTGAGTTCCTCTCAAAAAAAAAAATGTTGTTCTTTGTCTAAATTTTTCTCACTGTTACACAAAAGAATCTTTTAAAAAAGATCATTTTATATAAATTTTTATATTTTGTCTTTAGATTAAAATTATTAACAAATACATTGTCAATAAATTTGAAGAACTCATAACTAAAATTTAAAAAATTAAATAACTCAAATATTTTTATTTTATAGAAAAAGTAGACTATATTTTACCTTATGGCTTCATTATAATATGATAAAATTATTAATTTTAATTTATTATTTTTAAAATTATATCAACCATAATTTATAAATAAATGAGAATATAAACTATACTGCATGATCATGTATTTTATAAGACTTACATGTCAAACGTGATTAAATATATAGTAGTATCAAAGTAAAGTTAAGATAGAGGATGAGTTATCTTATATTATTTAAGAAAGAATAATTTTATTTTATTTTTCCTATAAAATCTTAAAATGAGATATATAGTTACAGAAAAAAATGAAAAAAATCTTAAAAATTCTTTAATTCTATTTAATATTATAAAATCTATCAAAAATAATTTAAATTTTTAATTTGAAATCTACCAGACTTTAACATGCCAATTTGCCCAATCTTTTGAGGCTTCACTGATTGACACACCTATTATTATTTTATTTCATTACTACTCTCTTTTCTTCTTTCTTAAAGATAAGACTTGATTTATATTTTTAATAAAATTGATTACTATAATTAATAATATTAAACTTATTAATAATTTATATTATTTTGATGAAATTATCTTTAAAATTATTAAAATTCATAATTTCTTTTTTCTACTTAATTATTTTTACCTAATTAATTAATATGCTATAACTTTTTTTATCTACTTCTTATAAAATAAATAATGTATTTATTATTAAATAATTGTGTAAAAAATTATTTATACTATAAAT
>PYAF01004467.1:889476-904424 GCA_007407185.1 Glycine tomentella
AAAATGTATTATATACAGGGAAATAGAGTGTACATTTTAACACAAGGAGAGAAAGGAGTATAATAATTGTATCTCTAAAGAAATAATAACGTAAATGATATTTAAATAACAATTTTTTTAATGAAATGTTAACAAAATGTTACTGAAAGATTAAAATAGAGGAAAGTGTCATGCACTCTAATTTGTCAGGAAAGCAAAGTATAAATTTTAACAAAAAAAAGTTAGTAATTTAATAATTATTTGAGAGGATGTAAATAAAAAAAATTTACAAAGAAAAACTCAAAATTTATAAAACTAAATTGTCACCTCTGGACACAACTTTATGGTTGTAACTCGTCCTCAAAAACTCAAAATTTATAGTGATTTTAAATTATAATAAATAAAAAAATTACGGAAATTAAAATAAAATTACATTAATGTTATATTGATTAAAAAAATATTTAAAGCTTGAAACTTTTTAATGGAAATCTTTCCTTTTAAAGTGAAGGACAAAATCTCGGATTTATCGCTTCTAGCTTCCTATTGTTGCAATTTCCGTCGCGTTGTGTTCCAATCTCTGGCCTGCCTGCCTGCATTCGCCATTCTATTTTTTCAGATCAGCATAGCTTAGCCGGTAAAATCTCTCTCCCCTCTCTCTCTGTAATGTTTCGTTTTACGATTTTCTTTCGATTTTTTCCCATCTATGCAACTCAGTGAATTTTGTATTCTCACAGTTATTCTTAATTTTCTTTATTGACCTTGTTTGTGTCGTGTGAATTCAGTATTACACTGTTGAATCAAAACTGTGTCGGAAGATTCTTAACTTTCCTCGCTCATAACGAATCCAACATTACCCTCGTTCTATTTCCACGATGTGATTGTTGGTCGGTGCAACAACCACTAGGATCCTTTGCTTTCAAACACACATTAGTTCCAAATATATATTAATATTAGGAATCTATGCGGAGTGTGCTTTTCCTGATTTTAGTAAAGCACTTTAGTTCTTGTTTTGCACTTTCTTAATCAATGTCACTTTTAACTAAGAAATTGTGTTTATTGATAGTGAGCTGCCTCTTAGTAATTTTCGTTTCCTTCTATTTCATATTTCATATATGCTAGAGAGTTTGAAAGGGAAAACTCTAATTGAGATCTGAATTGAATACTTGTTAATGGTTTCAAGTGTGCATGACAATGAGAGGATTTTTCTCTCTAGTGTCCTTTCTTTCTCATTTCAATCCATAATTTTTGTTTCATTCCCTGTTATACTAATCTGTGTCTTTGAAGAGCAATGACTGTGTCAATGAAGTTAATTGCACCACAACAATAATGAACAGAGATAACTGGCTATCTTATGTCTAAAACTCTTTCATATGCTGGATTGTATTGAGTTTTGCAGGTTAGATATGGCAGTCGCGATGGCATTAATGACCAAGCAGCATCTGCTGACCTACATCTACCTTCTAGTTTACATTTCACTTTCATCAGGGGTTATTCTGTACAACAAGGCAAGGCACAGATATGCCAACAAAGTCTATTGTTTCTATTTTGTGATTAGCCTTATACTGTATAACTGTAATATATTTTGCTCAATCTCTTTCCTTTTATTGGCTTTGGTTTATTGCAGTGGGTCCTCTCCACATTGTATTTTAATTTTCCATTTCCAATAACACTCACTATGATCCATATGGCTTTTTCTGGTGCGGTGGCCTTTTTCCTTATCCGTGTTTTGAAGGTATGAGTTTGTTGGAGTTCCCGATGTCATTAGTTCCTGACTAGCTTTTTCTTTGCACTTCTCTAATCCCTTCTTTATTATTCTGTTCACTTGTTACTGCTATTCTCTTTAATAATATACATTAGATTTTTCTTGAAAATATCACTTAATTAACCAGATAATGTCTTTCCCCCCTTTCAATTGATGCAGGTTGTGTCACCAATTAAAATGACCTTCCATATGTAAGAATTTTACATAGACACCCCGTTTCACATTTCATTCAATATTTCTGGCTTCACACAGAGTGTCTTATTTGCAGATATGCAACTTGTGTGGTCCCTATAAGTGCCTTCTTTGCAGCTAGTCTGTGGTAAGCAACTGAATTCATTGACATAAAGTTGTAATTTGAGCAAAGCGATTAGTTAATTCACTAAATTGTGTGTCTATGCCTTAAATAATCACCCAGATTCAATTCTATGATTGTAAAATTAAGCTGGTGTCAGTTATTAGTTTCCCTGTCATTTTAGCAAAGTTGATGATTGTCTGTTTCTGTTTCTGTCCCTGTCTCTCTCAAATGTCTGATCAGGGTTACGGTGGTCATATTTATCCTCCTAACCTTACTATGATTTCAGCTTGTGTTCTTCATTTTCATATTTGGACTCATGAAAGCCTTTTGGTGTATGCACATGCTTGGGTGTGCGGGGCCATTCTGTGTTGTGGCACCAATGATAATTATGAATTGTTATTTGCAGTTATGCAAATATTTAACTAACTTTTCATCAGAATTTTACAATGTATTTGTTATTCATTCTGTTGATAACCTTCTTCTTCTAGTTGGAAATCTGATATAACAAATGGTATCATTACAAACTTCTTGGATCAAGAAAAACAGTCCACCACAACTACGATTATCAATTTCTGTTTGCGGATATGAGAATTAGGAAGATTTAACTATCCTTTTATGAGGCATGTATGATGCTATGATATATATGATATTCATTATGTAGACAACCTGACAATCTCATGCATTTAGTAGGAAATTAGCTGAAACAACTCATGATTTCACAACATTTTCTGAGTTTAACAAATTGTTTTAAAATCATTGATTCTATATCATTTAGATTGGATGTTAATGCAATGGATGGCTTTTATATTGGTATCATAGTTGATTTATATAAGGAGATATAAGGTTGGTTGGGTGGTTGGGTGAAAAGTCCCAAGAAGGGTGGGAGGGAGAGGTCGTGGGTTCGAATCCCTCCGCTAACAAAAAAACTAACATTTAACAACTAACTTTGGCCGATCAAAAAAAAAAAAAAAAATAGTTGATTTATACAAAATCAAATAGAAATTGAGGTAAAGTTGTATTAATAAAGATTACTCTATTACGTAGCCTTTAAATAAAAAGTTCTATTGGTTGCTTTAAAAGCTAGTAAACTGCTTCTCAGTTTCATTACATGACTGTATTGTATATATTTGTTAAATTACTCTGTTGTCTATTTAGGTTTGGGAATACTGCTTATTTGTACATTTCTGTGGCCTTCATCCAGATGCTTAAAGCCCTGAGTAAGTTAACTTTTGTGTATCATCTTTCCATCTGACATTTTTTTTTGCAAATAGACTTCCTTAATGAATGGTTGTCCCTTTCCTTTAATTTACAGTGCCAGTAGCAACATTTCTTGTGGCTGTTACTTGTGGAACTGAGAAATTAAGGTGTGATGTATTCTGGAATATGGTGCTGGTCAGTGTTGGAGTTGTCATTTCCTCCTATGGGGAAATTCATTTTAATGTGCTTGGTACAGTTTATCAGGTCACAGGAATAGTTGCTGAAGCTTTAAGGCTGGTTTTAACTCAAGTTCTTCTTCAAAAGAAGGGCCTGACATTAAACCCTATTACTAGCTTGTATTACATAGCACCCTGCAGGTAGATCTGTTCTTTAGTATTTGAAAACCCATATATAGTTCTGATCATACTGGTGGGTGGGTAAAAAGCACATGAAACCTTTTTTCATCTCTATGGTATGCTGATGTTGATTTTGACCTGTATGTTTATAATGCCACTGAATATTGTGGGTTTTGTATCCCTCACTATATATGGTTGACTTTTTGCTATTGTTTGAATTAGCTTATTTTGTGTTCAGAAAAAACTTATAGTCAAAATGTCACATGTATACATCAGCCATGCCCTTCTGAAAGAATTTTCTATGTCTGCCTATTTTTCATCATGCATGTTATGCCCTGGGTAACAGAATACACATGGTATAATGGGCGAGACAGAGCATCATGGATAAAATATTTTCGGAACAAGCAAATTATGATGATTTTTTTTTTATAATTTTCTATCTTTTGATCTCTTATTCTTGTAATGTATTTATTAATGTTCTTTTATCATGATGACTTTTTTTGGGTATCTTTGATTAATTTGGTGCTTAATGGAAGGCCTGTGGTTTGACATTGTGTTTCACCTGTAAATGATTGCTCTTCTGCATCCTGCTTGGGTCTTGGGTGTATACTTATTTATACTGCACTCACTTTGACTCAAGAAGGGGAATGGGGCTGTAGGTGGCACATTTTTGGGATATCTGTGTATTGATAAAGTCACAGCACATTAAAGTTCAAGTTTACGTTTTTTGTTTTATCTGCTTTAATATTGACCATTTACACACTACTGTATGCAGCTTTGCATTTCTTTTTATCCCATGGTATATCCTTGAGAAGCCTGAGATGGAAGATCCACATATGCAGTTTAACTTCTGGGTATTTTTCTCGAATGCTCTTTGTGCTTTCGCGTTGAATCTTTCCACATTCTTAGTGATTGGCAGAACTGGGGCAGTAACTATTCGGGTGGCTGGAGTTATGAAAGACTGGTTACTTATCACTCTTTCAACTGTCTTATTTCCTGAATCAAAGATTACCGGGCTTAATGTTATTGGCTATGCTATTGGTATATGTTTCTTCTTTGAAAAGACATTCTTGCATTTCAATTTCATTCATTCCATGGATTTATTTTAAGTGTCTCTTAATATGAATATTTTTGAATGGGCAGCTTTAAGTGGTGTTGTTTTTTACAACTACCTTAAGGTCAGGGATGTTTGCACATCTCAACTTCAAAGTATCCAAGATGAATCGGCAAAGGTCAGCCTTTTAAGTAATTTTTGTTTGTTTTATAGTTTGATCAGTATTCGTGCGTTGTTTGTCGTTGGCCTATTCTTGTGTTAGATACTTTGAATGGTGATTCCATTTTATACTTTATTCTATGAATAAGCATTCCCATCTTTGTTAGCAGAAAAAAGCGTGGAATGGTGATTCCATTCCATGACAATTCCTTCCCAGAGAGGTGGAATCGGTGATTCCGTGCTCCATGAAATGAGATTCGTTTATTTTATAGAATGATAACTATTATCCATTTTATTTTAATTTCTACATTTTAATTTATCTCCAACCTATCCTTCGTGTCCTATAAATAATTTTGAATACTTATCTCATGCAAAAGTTTATTGAATAATAATTATATAAATATGTAAAAGAGTTTATACTTGTAAAACATTAAAAAAAATGTGAAACTCAATTATTATTCAAAGTATCCTAAAAAAGTATTTGCAGTATTTTATCCAAACATTGTACACGTGTTAATTTTTTTAGACATTATTCGTGAGAAAAGTTGCTTCATACTTTTTATCATGAAGGGATTTATATAATTCAGATAAAGTTTGATTTAGTTACATATTAGTTTTAAGGAGGTATATTTATTGGTTCAACTTTTGTTCTTTGCCTTTTTCAATAAATGTAGGAGCTACAGACGGAGAAAAAAACAAATGATGCCATGGACAACAAAGAGGAGACTTCATGGAATGATTCAGTTTCTGATACACATTTAGATGAGGAAGCGCCTCTAATCACTTCGCGGATATCTCATTTTGGAGTTGGAAGAAAGCCAGCTTAGTGTCAATCTAGCTTAGAGTCTATAAAGAAAATCTCATTGGAAGAAAGATAGCTTAGCAGCAACCTAGCTTTTAGGGACAAAGAGCTTGCAGGAACCAAATCAAAGTATCTGTCTTACCTTTCTTCCCAAAAGGAACACACAAACGCCTCCTTCCAAAAGAAGAGGGATAAAGCAAGAAGAAAAAAACAGACCGGAGGAGAAACATGCATATTTTTTTGATAGAGTTGATTAGTTCATGTTTAAAGTATATCCAGTAGTAAATCGATTCATTCTTGTATAGGCTTGGCTTGACCATGCAGTGAAGGTTCTGTTTCCTCCAAATGCACCTACCTCCTCTTATAACTGATTGATGATTCTTGAGTTGCCATTTGCTATTAATATTTGAAAATGATATGGTTCAACAACTGCTGTGCCACCTCATTTTCTCCGGGACCTGCCTGCATCTTAAAATGAAAACTTTTCCATTTCATCCAATTTTAGGGAGATTGGTTATTCTTAAAATTTTAATGCTTCATTAAATTGGGAGAATGATTATTCCTTGTAATTCATATAGGAGGAAAGAAATTCTTTACGTACTCTTTCATTTAACCATTTTGTAGGAAGGAAAGTTTAAAAAGAAAAATAGGAAAAAGACGCCAAAATCATAAAAGTATTTCTACACACCCCAAAGATTTAATTTAATTCCATATGTGCATTTTCTTTCCAATGTCGGAGACCATGTGATTTTTGTTTTCTTTTCTTCTTGGGAAGAGATCCTTGCTGATCAAACAGTCACGCAGAATTTGACTTTCCATTTGTACGTTTGCTCCATCTCATTTTCTTCATTTTTTTTATTCAATCTCCAAATCTAGCTTTACTTTGTAGTTTGTAACAATTTTTGACTAATTTTGTTTTGATTTGGTTTGGGAAGCTTGTCCGAGAATTGACACATTGAAGACCCTGTGACCGAGGATATTGGCCAACAGATTGGAGGAACCAATATTCAGTGAAAAGGATAAAGCCACTTTTGCATGTTACCATAGACCTATAATGCTATCCAAATCACATGATGCTAACCTTTTCATTTTATTTTTATTTTTTAAATTTCTTTATGAATATTAATTGAGCTGGTTGCAATGGAAATTGCTGTTTTGTACGAAAACATTTTCGTGCCACTTGCAGGAATGTGTGTTTTCTCAAAAACATATTTTTTTTTATTTTTTTAATTAATACTTATTTTAAAAAACCAGTATCCATCTACGTATGTGTTCGTGTGTTTCGTGCACTCTTGCAATTGGACATTTTATTTTTCTATTTCTTTGGTTTTTCGTTATCGGTTCAGATTTTAAAACTGATTTGAACTTTGAAGAAGTGAGGACCAGCAACTTTGGGTCTATTCTAGTCCAAGTCAAATAACGAAATAATAATAACTAGTGTAGAACCGAGCATAAGTACGATCTTATATGATTCGTGTTGGTTTATTTCATTTTGGAACAATAAAGTAGTTGCATATATTATTTTAAAATAATGATTATATTATTATATTATAAATTAAAATTTAATCATGTTATTTCATGGAGTATACTCTCCTCTTCCTTGTATCAAGATTATGTAAATAAAAGTTTATGCACTGTGCCAAGGTTATATAATATTTGAAAGTTTATAGGCTTCTGTGGAACATCTTGTGTGTGGAATTCTTATTGCAAAAAAATTTATTTATATAATAACAGTAATTTTTTTTTGTAATGCATATGAAATCAGATCCTCTAACAACATAAGACCAGAAAAAATAAAAGGTCATTCCTAAAATTTGGAACACCTAATTGAAATCCTACCATGATTCATACTCCATAGGATAACAGAACTCAGTGTCACTACTAAACTATCACCTTGCAAAATTACTAATATTACTAATATTCACACGGTAATCTCCGGTTTCAGCAACTACAGTGGTAGCCTTCCCTACACTAAGGTCATTTCATAGTATCATTTTGCATCTTATCACACTAACAATAAAACAAACATTGATTGAATAAATTATTGGATATAATTCTTATCCTCACATAATTTAATTATAATGTTGATTTTTGTATTGATTGAATAATTTCAATATCATATTATAATTTCTTAAAACTATAAAAGACTATATATAATAATACCTTAAATTAGTAGTGTCTATTAGGTGTGAGTGAAGGTTGTTTCATTGTTATGGATCAACACTTAGTTAGCAAAAGAAAATCATGACAACTACTACACTTAGAAGCATATTACTAAACAAAAACTAATAGATTTAATAGTCCAGTCCTTCTTGATTTGTTTCTTACACTTAGTAGCTGATTGTTGAGTTGTTATCAATTCTTCAGAAAAAGGTAATCTTCTGGTAGGTCCTCCTCTGAACCACGTTTCACAGGAGTAACATGAGGAGTACTGTGTAGATGATAGTTTGGATCATGATCAGCAGTAACTGACTGTTATTGTTGGATAATAATGAAAACAAGTATTTATAAATACTTCATAATAAAAATAAGTATAGATAATAATGATAACTCACCGTATCATTTTTGACAGAATCATGTTCATTTGAAAGTAGTGGATGAGACTTAGATGTACTTTGTAATTATGGATTGGAAAAGAACATTATATTAGTAAATATGTTAAGTACAACAATATAAGGAGTTAATGGTTCAAATACCTCCTGGTTTAAGATGAAATCCAAAATAGTTGTCATTAAGTGGGGTCATTAGATATTTTCTGTATAGATGAATTTTTGTATTTGGATTATACCTGAATCTTGAATGCTAGATTATGACCCAAGACATTATCTAGTGGGTCTGGAAAGATATTAACATTTTTATCACCACCCTTGAGCACACAAATTCAAAGAGATAAGATTTAGTGAATCATGACATAATCAAAAGTGAGAATTAATAAGTAATCATGTTGTTGAGTGACCTACATCAAACATCATTTGAATTATTTATTGAGTAGTCTTCCCTATAAGTTTCAAACATTGTTGATCCCATAAAAAAATTAGATTTATGTTTGTTATGATATATTATGACTTCTAGCCTATACCTATCCATTGCATAGAATAGGGGAGAAACCTTAAATTAGCAAAATGTATTAGAGGGAAAAAAATACAAGAGTAAAATGATAATGGGAAAAAAATTAAGAAAATTAATACATGGGCAAGTGTAAGTAGCAAATTACCTTAACATACTTTTATCATTGTATTTTCCATACAAACATGTAAATGGGCCATCAAGGATTGGAGCAGTTTTGTTACACCTATTGCAAGTTGGGTAACACCACTCCTGATTGTCTACACTTATTTTCCCAATTGTCCCAATAATGGCGCATATGATATCCTACAATTTTGAGAAAAAAGAAAACTAATGGATCAACCCAAAACAAATATTGAATGGAATATCCTAATCTAATAAGCATATTTATTTAAAAAAGAGAAGCACAAAGGACTACGCACGATTCTGGCCTCATTGACTTGAGTTAGACTCTTGATTTCAGCTTTATAGAAGAATTTGTCTTTATCTGAGTACTGAGATGATCCAGAAGATTAGGAAAGACTTTGATCCTTTGTTGAAGAGTTTAGTGCTAGAACACCAATAGGTAATCTAACACCAGATCTATAATCCAACAATAATTAGCTTTTAATTAATATGTGAAGACTATTAATTTTCCCATCAAGACAATCTATCTAAAATAAAATTACTATATTAAACCTTTCTCTAAATGACTTTATTCCAGGTAGTGAATCATTAATTAAAAAACTTTGAACCTTGTCATGGATTGTTTATCGATGTTGGGTAAATTCCTACAATAATAGTTAGAAAGGGTACCTAAGTAATCTGACAATAACATTAAAGGAAGTTAGAAAGAGATCAAGATTTGAAAAATTAACTTTGAGAGTCTTTGATTTTAGCATGTGTTAGCAAAATTATAACAGTAACTAAACCACTTATTTCCTTAAGATAACTCAATAGTTGTAAATAGTAGTCATCCCAAAGAGTATACATAACCGTTTGATCACTGCCATTAATAAACATAACTAATTATAGAATACTTAATTGAGTTAAACTAAAGATAGAAGCAACACAAATATAGTTCAATTACCTTTGATCTTTCATGGTGAAAGATATCCTTTTGGGGTTACTATTTATTTGGTGGAAAGTTATCTCATGCAAAACATCAATAACATCTACTCAAGAAAATCAATCCCAAAAAAATCAATTATTCATAATGTTTAAAAAACAGAAATCAAGTAACAGGCACACTTTTAGAAGATTCAAAAGGAAAAATGTAATTTACAACTAAATGGAAGCACAAAAAAATGGGGTAAAGTAAAAAAAAATGATTACCAACTAAGAGATCACGTTGATAACTTCCAACAATAATATCATCATACTTAACAAATTCATAAGACTTGGAAGGAATATCATCCATTTCTTGCTCAATAATAGTGGTGACAATTGTGAAAGCTAATTTATAAGGGTGAAGACAAACTTTGTATTGTCCTTCATTAGGAACAATTTTAAAGTTATTCATCATATAAGTTTGATTCTCTTAAGCATAAGCTTCCATGTGTTTAATTGTTCCTTCTTCATAATGACATGTATTTTATCATCCTATGAAAACAGAAGAACCAAGTAAAAAAATGTATATTGATGTTAAAAATTAGATAAGAAATGGCAGTGAAATTAGTATACCAACATTCTTATCCATTATAATCATCTCAGCCTGTTCAGCTTTGTCTTTAGTTTTGACAAACCAAAGATCGATAATCCTGACAGCAAGTGTCTCCTTCATGTTATCAATGTTCTTAATAAAATATGGACCCCTTGCCATTTCTATCAAACAAATGAACAGAACAAAGTTAGGTAAAAATAAAGTTAAATAAAAGTCAAAACACTTTATTCTGATATTGTAGCACCAATGCTACTATTGAATATAAACACCACACTAAGAGTTAACATGGCGTTAAGAAATTAACAAGGATAAATTACATATATAACAAGAATAAAATGATTTGGCAGCTAAAAAAATGAATTTAATGTAATATAGAGTAGGAAAAAATCACAATCATGTATATGATAAATTCATAAAAAATGTGGAAATAACAAAATAAAAATTAGCAAAAGTATAAATGAAATGTGAAAATTACAAAATTATTAAGAAAGTACTACAAAAGATAACTGTTTTTTTTTTTTTTTGTAATGAAGAAAGCACCTTTACGGATTTAATTTAGGTTAGTTAGTTGTTATATACTAACACTATTTATTTATTTATATATTTTTAAATTAAGAAAATTAAAGCTAAAAATATATATTTAAAGTGATAAGATAAATATGAACAATTCATTTAAAACAAAATAAATTATATCAACTTAGAAAAGTTATATAACACTTTTTAATTAATGATGAGAAATGACACTAAATATTTTATATAATAATTTTTTGAAAGTTCATATCACATGATTGTTATGATATGCATGTAATGGAAATGTAAAGATTGAAGAAAGAAAAACAAAAATGATGCCATGATGAGTCTTGAATTTGTTATAAGTTAGTTAGAAACAAAATAATGTGAATAATGTGATCATTTGCTATAGGATGTGTTTGCTAAATATACTATCTATTTTTGTTTCTATGAACTATATTTCTTTTGCATTGAATGTATATATATTTGTATGTTTGGAGTGTGTTTGTGCATGTACTGTCTAAATTATTAAATTTAAAGAATAATTGAGTAATAGTATGTTTGGTCTTTATTGAATTATTTAAATGATTGTTTGTGTTTTTATTTGAGTTGTAGTATGCTTAAACTTTATAATTTTTGTTGAATATTCTTCACCAAAACCTATCTACCATGGTATTTTTTTATAATATAAAATGGGAAAAACAAAATAAATATAAAACAACCATTTTGCCCCTCTCTTTAGCCAAATGTCAACAATATATAATATCTAATTTTGTAATTATGCTAGCAGTCTATTTTTATATATGTATAATATAATATATAAGAATTAAATAATTAAGAGAGTGAATGATGAAAAATTAGAAATATAAAAGTATAATTAAAAACATTTATTATATTAAAAAATATTAAATATATCAATGCTTACTTTTTTTAAGCCATGCAAAGCATTTTATAGAATGTATATATATATTAATGTATATTTTAAGTTTTATCTGAATCTAAAATTATTAATGTAATATTTATTTTTTAAAAGAACGGTTAGGAAATGCTTATGTAATTTTTATCCTGTTTCCAACGGACAAGCTGTAAGTTTCAATTAATTAATAAAAGAAGGAAAGAAAGGAAAAACTAAGCAAGGATGCAAAATGTCCGGTGCTAACTCTTTAAAAAAATTAATTAGAAAAGAAAAGAAAAAAAATTGTGATTCTTAAAATTACTAGAAGCACATGCTTTTTGTAATTTTTTTTTACCTAATCAATCAAAAATAATATAATTCAGCTAATTCTTAAAGAGAGATTAATTATTCAAATCATCTTATTAACGCTCTCATTGATTATTTGAAAGTCATTAAATGAATTTTTTCTATAAAATTAACTCAAAGTTAATATTTTATGTTTTTGGAAAAAAATTAGCTAATGGTTCACAGATATTCAATTTTGCATACTAATACTACAATTTTGGGCTAACAAGTTATTGGTGATGAGAATAGTACTAGATTAAATTTTCTTAACAAGATGTTTGGTTTGAGTATTGTGAAAGAAAAAAATGGGATTTAAAAAGAAAACTCTACTAAAGATTTCTTTATTAACATGAAGTTTGATTGAAAGTTAATAAAGTCTTATCAATAAATATATTAAATTTAGATACTATATAAATTTAATCTTAACTCCAAAACATTCCCGTTAGGCTTAATCACTTGGTTATAAAATTTTATCATTTAAGATTTATCTACTTATTATATGTAGAATAAATATCATTTGTATTGTCATCTAATAACAAATATCTTAAAAATTAATTCTATCAATATTTTTTAGATATTAAAAAAATAAAAAAAATCTTATATTATATACTTTTAGGTTTTTTTTACATTAAATTAGAGTAATTTTCTTTAGTATATTTCTCAACATTGACAAAATTATTATTTATTAATTTTTAATAACAGCATATCTTATTTTGATTTTTTTTAACTTATTAATATTTTTTACAATTTAATTTTTAATTTGCATAAAACAAATATAGAATACTTAGATTTAAAAATATTTGTCTGTAAAATTTAAAAATCCCATAGTTTGTAACCCAATTGGAGTTATTAGTCCGTAGTCGTGGGCGGTTCTCCTAAAATTCAAGAAAAGCAACGAAAAGTTGTTATAAAATAGGTTGTGACAGAGCAACTATTATTCTAACTCTGAGTTGAGATGTGGAAGTGTGGATGGGTAGCGATGCAAGCGCATCGTACTCGGCGGCCAAGATTTCGGTGTGGTGGAACATAACCTCCGCACTTCTCAACATCAACTACACCGGCCCCGTCTCCATCTCCGCCTACGCCGACACCAACTGCATCCCCCCTCCCCTCCTACACGCCCTCTCCGGAGTTTCCCTCAATCACGTCCCCACCGGTAACATAACACACAAACACACTCCCTTTGTTTTCTATTCTTTTGTTTTAAAGCTGTGTTATTGTGTTTCTTTCAGATGCCAACGATGAAGATTTTAGTGGACATGCTGCTATAGGCAGTAGACAATCCCGCCCCTGCAAAATAATTGCAAATATCCGGCGACACCGACTTCACCAACACACTTCACGCATGCGAGAGTACAACATTCTCCTTGCCCACCCGTCCCACGTTTCCCTCCCTCACCGCCGCCGCCAAAGTCGTCTGGCTCTGGAAAACCCTCTTTGCCGACGGCCCCCCTCTCTCAACTGAACGTGGGCTATATCCGAGAATACCGGATGGAATCTCAACTGTTGGGATCAAGATTTTTGAATTGATCACCCTCCGCGATCATCTCTTCAGTTGGATTTGATGCCCACTACTCCTTATTAGGCCTTATAGCTAAGCCCAATTATTATTTCCTTAACACAATTGAAAAAGAAAACTCTATAAAGATTTTCTTATTAATATGAAGTTTGATTGGAAGTTAAGTAAAGTCTAACCAATAAATATATTAAACTTAGATATTATCCAAAAGATTTAATCTTAATTCCAAAACATTCCACTTAGGCTTAATCATAAATTTTATCATTTAAAATTTATCTATGTATTATATGTGGAATAAATATCATATGTATTGTCATCTAATAACAAATATCTTAAAAATTAATTCTATCGATATTTTCTATATATTAAAAAAATAAAAAACAAATTCTTATATTATATATTTTTAGGTTTTTTTTACATTAAATTAAAGTAATTTTCTTTAGTATATTTCTCAACATTGACGAAATTATTATTTATTAATTTTTAATAACAGCATATCTTAATTTGATTTTTTAACTTATTAATATTTTTTTACAATTTAATTTTTAATTTATACAAAAAAATATAGAATACTTAAATTTAAAAATATTTTTCTATAAATTTTAAAAAGCCCTTAAGCTTAGTCCAGAGCAAGCAATTGTTCTCTCTTACTCTTGAGTTGAAATTCAAGAAAAGTGTCCTATCCCCAAACGCGAAAACGTAGACCATATTGTTTAGAACATACGCTCTTTCACTTCGCAATATCGGCTACGCCCTCATTCCTGTCTCCATCTCCGCCTACGCCAACACTAACACCGGCCACATCCCCCTTTCCATCCAACAGACCCTCAATAGCACCGGTTTTCCATCATCCAAGTCCACGCCGGTAACATAACACACACAAACACACTCCCTTTGTTTGCTTTCTTTTTGTTTTAACGTTGTTTCTTTCTTTCAAAGGTGTCAAAGATGCGCACTCCAAGAAGATTATGGTCGACATGCTGGTATGGGCCTAGGAAGCATCGACACTCCGAAACAGGGGCCGTATCGAGTCCAACACGTTCCGACACCGTGTCGGACACACGGTCAACAACTCCGACCCATTGACCGGTTTCGACACGCGAATTTAACCGTGTCGGACACGGTCAAAGGCGCAAAGGGAGGCTGTGTCGACCTTGAAGAGGAAGGCCATTGATCGCGGTCGTACGCAACCAAATTAATTTGATTTAAATGTAGTACTAGGAAAGTGACTCCTAGGTCGTCTCTCAAGGATCAATTGTCAATGTTTAAGGGATTGAAAACGTGTTGGGGGGTTTTTGAAGGAATTTGGCAGAATATATAAAATTAAACAGAAATAATAATTAATTGCAATGATTAAAAACAAGTCA
>PYAF01004467.1:904524-975354 GCA_007407185.1 Glycine tomentella
TAATTATTAAACTGCCCTGTAAATAAAAATTAGAATAATTAAACTTAAAATAATCCAAATTAATTAAAATCCGAATTATTGGTCTAATTAAATCTTAAATGAGAAACAATGCAAAATATAAACAATTAAGCACAAGTTAGGGATTAAAATGAGTACAAAAAGATGAGTAATTAGTGATAAATAGTGACTCATCAGCCATCAGTGTGCGTTCGCACGCCTCATACAGCCACACGCTCTCGTGTCACGTCAGTGAGACATGGAACCTCCCGTCGCACGTGGAGTAGAGATAAGTGATATGGGAGCGGCAGAAGACAGAGGTTGGGCGATGATGTTGTGTTCCATCGTTCCATTAAGATAAAAGAATAAAAAAGAGAAGAGGAGTAGTTTTTCTCTCTTCGTGATAGAGTGAGTGATTGATAGAGAGGGTGTGGGTAAAGATGGATGGTTTAATTTTTGTTCTTCAGATGAAGAGTAGAGCACGGTGTATATAAAATTAAAATCATAAAGTAATTGAGAGAGACCGGTGGATAAAGAGGGTGAGGTTTAATTTATTAGTTTAATTTGGATGAAGGGGGAATGCATGCACAGTTTCGCACGAAATGCATGTACAGATTAGATTATTAGTTTAATTTGGATGAATGAACAATTGAACATGGAATGGAATGCATGCAGTAACACAGGGGGTACACGTGAGCATTGGGAGGAATGCATGCACAGTTTCGCACGACGGAATGCATGCACAATTTAGCACTGAATTCATGCACAATTTAGTTTATTAGTTTAATTTAAATGAATGAGCAATTGAGCATGGAATGCATGCACATTATCATAGGGGTACACGTGAGCATTGGGAGGGATTACATTGATAAATATTATTAGTTTATTTTAATTTTTTAAATTATTAAATATTAAAAATGAAATACTTGCTATATAAATTAAAAATATTATTTAATATTAAAACGTGTCTCAGCGTGTCGAAATTCATAGTTTTTTGAGATTAATGTGTCGAAGAGTCGAGTCGTGTCGTGTCACTTGTCGCGTGTCGGTGGCAGTGGATAATCCTGCCCCCGCAACCCTCTTGCTCATATCAGGCGACACCGGCTTCTCCGACGCCATTCACCAACTCAGTCAGCGGAATTACATGATTCTCCTAGCCCACCCGCCCTACGATGCTCCCTCCCTCACCCTCCCCGCCAAAGCCGTCTGGCTATGAAAAACCCTCGCCGCCGGCGGCCTCCCCCCACTTCACCTCCTCTAACACCCCCACTCCCAATCCTCCTATCCCATTGCAGAGAAAATTGTTTTTATGCACGCTTGAATTCTTTGTTGATGATGAAATGGTAATTCCTCGTGCTCTGAATGCCACTAGTCATCAAGATGCCAGGGAGGTCGATATCAACAACATTGGTTTCATTAGGTAATTCATCACTTTAGCTCCAATCTTTTCCTGCTCTTGTTATTATGTTTTAAGTCATGTTTAACATTGTAAGAAATTACATATAAATGCAACCACTTATGCACTTACCAAAAAAACTCCTATTACGTACAATTGGCATGTTTAATATTATTTATTAATTTTTAATAACAGCATATCTTAATTTGATTTTTTAACTTATTAATATTTTTTTACAATTTAATTTTTAATTTATACAAAAAATATAGAATACTTAAATTTAAAAATATTTTTCTATAAATTTTAAAAAGCTTATAAGCTTAGTCCTGAGCAAGCAACGGTTCTCTCTGACTCTTGAGTTGAAATTCAAGAAAAGCATAGAGAACCGCGTTGAGGTATGGAGGCAATTTCTATGTGGTGGGACATGGAGAAGTGTCCTATCCCCAAAGGCGAAAACACCTACAATATTGTTTAGAACATAAGCTCTTTCACTTCGCAATATCGGCTACGCCCTCAGTCCTGTCTCCATCTCCGCCTACGCCAACACCAACACCGGCCGCATCCCCCTTTCCATCCAACAGGCCCTCAACAGCACCGGGTTTCCATCATCCAAGTCCCCGCCGGTAACATAACACACAAACACACTCCCTTTGTTTGCTTTCTTTTTGTTTTAACGCTGTTTCTTTCTTTCAAAGGTGTCAAAGATGCGCGCTCCAAGAAGATTATGGTCGACATGCTGGTATGGGCCTAGGAAGCATCGACACTCCGAAACAGGGGCCGTATCGAGTCCGACACATTCCGACACTGTGTCGGATACACGGTCAACAACTCCGACCCATTGACCGGTTTAGACACGCGAATTTAACCGTGTCGGACACGGTCAAAGGCGCAAAGGGAGGCGATGTCGACCTTGAAGAGGAAGGCTATCAGTGTGAGCTCGCACGCCTCATACAGTCACACGCTCTCGTGTCACATCAGTGAGACATGGAACCTCCCGTCGCACGTGGAGTAGAGATAAGTAGTATGGGAGCGGCAGAAGACAGAGGTTGGGCAATGATGTTGTGTTCCATCGTTCTGTTAAGATAAAAGAATAAAAAAGAGAAGAGGAAGAAGAAGGAACAATGAGAGATGATGTATGCGAAGTCTGAACGTGGAATAGTTTTTCTCTCTCCGTGATAGAGTGAGTGATTGATAGAGAGGGTGAGGGTAAGGAGGGATGGTTTAATTTTTGTTCTTTAGATGAAGGAGTAGAGCACGGTTTATATAAAATTAAAATTATAAAGTAATTGAGAGAGACGGGTGGATAAAGAGGGTGAGGTTTAATTTATTAGTTTAATTTGGGTGAAGGGGAATGCATGCATAGTTTCGCACGAAATGCATGCACAGTTTAGTTTATTAGTTTAATTCGGATGAATGAGCAATTGAACATGGAATGCATGCACAATAACATATGGGGTACACTTGAGCATTGGGAGGAATGCATTCACAGTTTCGCACGGAATGCATGCACAATTTAGCACTGAATGCATGCACAGTTTAGTTTATTAGTTTAATTTGGATGAATGAGTAATTGAGCATGGAATGCATGCACATTAACACAGGGGTACACTTGAGCATTGGGAGGGATTACATGATAAATATTATTAGTTTATTTTAATTTTTTAAATTATTAAATATTAAAAATGAAATATTTGCTATATAAATTAAAAATATTATTTAATATTAGAACGTGTCTCAACGTGTCGAAATTCATAATTTTTTTGAGATTGATGTATCGAAAAGTCGAGTCATGTCGTGTCACGTGTTGCGTTTCCTGCTCTCGTTATTATGTTTTAAGCCATGTTTAATATTGCAAGAAATTACTTATAAATGCAGCCACTTATGGCATGTTATTCAATTCTTTCCATAGTTTTCTAGTCAAAGGAATACATTGAGTGTAAAATCGTAATGGACATGGAAACAAGTTCTACCACCCTAGACATGTAAATATAGATAATATATTTACAAGTGTTTATATATAGTATTAATTAATATATCATTGCTACAGCCTACAGGTCAATATGTTACATGTGAATCTAAGAAATAATAGTGTGCCGCATACAACAGTGCATGCATATATATTTTTTATAAAAATACTGTATGAACTTTTTAAGAAAAATAATTCTACTCGAGTCAAATAAAAGTCTGTTTTATCTTTTTGAATATTTAACATAATTATCCATTGAATATTTAAACTTGAAATTTTGAATTAAACTGAAACAATAATAACTCAATTAATCCACAAGTTCAATAACTATGTATGAATATTCTATAATTATAGTTCTTGTTAATATTATATATTCATTTTGATCTCAAATATAAATAACAAAAAATTATTATTATTTTTTTAAATATAAATAAATTTTAATTAATTTTTTCTTATATAACGAGACAACCTTTAAAATACTCTTCACCTAGTTAACAGGAATAAAAAAATTATGTTTGATATTAAGTTTAAACGAACGATAATTAACAAAAAAAATATTTTTTAATTAAGAGTAATACAATTTAATAATGTTAACTAATTTCATTAATAAGCATGAAATCATTTTGTTTTTTCTTATAATCTAGACTAGAGGAAATATGGTATAACTATATAATCATATTCTTTAAAGTTTCTATTAGAAGTATTTTGAATAAAAAAAAATATGATTGGGATGAAAGAACTTGTTAAAGGTAATTAATAAGATTGTCTAGGGAGATTAGTCACTAATAAAGTTAGTAAATATTTTACATTAATAATATAATTATCAAAAAATTAATTTTAATTATAAATTTAATATTTATGATGAGAAAATAATTTTATAATTATGTTTGACAAAATTAATTGAAAAGTTAATTGAAATTTGAAAAGTTAGGTGATAGATGAAAGCTAAAAAGATATTTTTATTGATCATAAGTATTGATAAAAAGATATGTTGAACTAATCCAAAAAAATGTAAAATTATATAAAGGATAAAAAAAAATTACCTTAAAAAAAGATTAAAAAAGAAATTGAATAAATAAAAATAAAAATAAAAAATGAACGTTTTAAAAATGTTATTTTAAATAAATAAGTAATATTTAAAAAACACAAATTAATAAAAATAATAACTTATTCAACAGTTAAATAATTTTTTAACTAGTAAAATTAAAACTAATTAAAATGTTGCAAATAACTAAATAAACCCTTGATGAGTTAAACGATCTGAGTTGTTAGCTGCCAAACAAATTCGCCCCAAATGTTTCAAATGGTAAATATGATGATGGAATCAAACCTGTAGATATTGGTCCTTAATTAGTGGCCGACAAATTCGCCCCAAATGACATTATCTTAAGAGAATAAATGGCTACTAGTATAACATGTTTGACGAGTTATGATGGTTCAGGCATTTTGAGTTACAAGTTGACTAGCATGGACCAAATTGTTTCATAAAAAAAAAAAAAGAAGCATGGACCAAAGTAAAAAATATTACATATCAAAGTAGGTTTTTTTAGGGAAGATTTCTCTATGGAAATTTACTTACTGGTTAAATAATATAATTTATTATTAATTTGACCTTATTGATAAAAATTCATAAGATAATATGTAACTAATTTTACAATTATTGTTATCATTATTATTATTATTTTATGGCAGCAATGTTAAAAAGGGATATTAATAAAGAAAAAGATTTTAACTAACGTGTGTGTCATGTAAAAAAAAAAAAAATTTCTTAGACACTCCCATGTGATATGCTAAAATATACCTAGAGAAAGGGATGTCCAAATATTACTACTCTATGTATAAAATACTTAGAACAAATAAGTAGAGAAAGTTAATTTTACTACAAGATATTTCCATACATACATAATTATTATCTCTTAAAACATTATCCCACTTAATTTAGGATGGCCAAATATGTGATAAAGAAGCTCGAATTAATACAACTTTCTCATTCAATTTAGGTTAATTACTTTCTCATATATACTACATGAGTATTCAGTTGATATGAAACCTCACAAAATTTACCATTCCCACAAGTGTTACTAGTCATGATGATTACACTTTTTTTTTTTTTTTCATTTTACATTCTTTCATACTTTAAAGATGATAATTAAACCCTGCTGTAACAAAAATTATAAAACCCTCCTAAACAACTAAAATATGATAAAAATTGTGTTAATTTTCTCATGTATAGTATATCAATTGCAAAAGTGTAACTGTGCTTAAAAAAAAAAGATTAATTGAACTGTACAAAAGTGTAAATTAAACACACACGTATAAATGATATAAAAAAAACACGTATCAATTATCTTGCTAGCAAATATTGTATATATCCAAGTAAACCGTTCTCAGAACAAATGACAGATATAACGAGCAAATAAATTAATGTGAACTATCCATAATCCAACATTGCATTGTACGTATATAACATGATAATATATATAATCACACATTTTCGATTACGATCCAGAATATCCACAAGTGGTCCAACGGCCACACAAAAACCTCTCAATGGTTTACCTAGAAAATAGCACGAGTTGAGGTTGAAGAAGTGTTCTCCTTCAGCTACTATTTTTTAGGCACCACAAAACCAGTCATTAAAATAGAAATACACAAAAACATCGCTCGTGCATGCATACATGCATGCACGTGTCTAATTGCATTCCTAAAGTTCAGAAGCCAACGACACCTAAGAATTGGCAAAATATAAACACTTTCATGAATTCATTGGTGTAGAAACGTCGAACAAGCACTATATAAACCCACCTCGAGGCCATGGACTCTTCAACGGCCTCTCCAAATCCCCCCCCTAGCTAAAAGCACCCAAAGGGGAGGAATAATAATAAGCCTGTCTTCCAAGGCCAAAAAATAAATAAAATAACAAAAATGTCTGGAAAGATAATTATCTCAGCTGTTTCTCTCATCCTCGTGGTGGGAGTGGCCATCGGTGTCGTGGTGGCCGTCAACAAGAAGGGCGAGGATCCCACACTTCAATCTCAACAAAAATCCGTAGTGGTTATCTGCCAAAACACGGATGACCAGAAGCTCTGCCACGAAACCCTCAGTTCCGTGAAGGGCCTCGACAGCGCTGATCCGAAGGCTTACATCGCCAAGGCGGTGAAAGCCACCATGGACAGCGTGATCAGGGCCTTCAACATGAGTGATAGGCTCACTACCGAGTACGGAGGCAACGATAACGGAACCAAGATGGCCCTTGATGACTGCAAGGACCTCTTGCAATCCGCTATCGAGAGCCTCCAACTCAGCGCTGACATGGTTCACAACAACAACTTGCAGGCCGTGCAAAACCAACATGCTGACTTCAAGAACTGGCTCAGCGCTGTTATATCGTACCAACAGGCCTGCATGGAGGGTTTTGACGATGGCAAAGAAGGTGAGAAGAAGATCAAGGAGCAGTTGCATACTGAGACCTTGGACGATGTTCAGAAACTCACTGGCATCACCCTTGACATTGTGAGTGGTTTGTCCGACATCCTCGAGAAGTTGGGGTTGAAGTTTGATCTTAAACCCGCGTCTCGCCGTCTTCTCGGCGAGGATGGGTTGCCCACTTGGTTCTCTGCTGCTGATCGTAAGCTTTTGGGTCGTGGATGGAGATCACGTATCAAGCCCAATGTCGTGGTTGCCAAGGATGGCACTGGTCAGTTCAAAACCGTTGGTGATGCTATTGCTTCCTACCCCAAGAATAACCAAGGTAGATACATTATCTACGTTAAGGCTGGTGTCTATGACGAGTACATCACCGTTCCCAAGAGTTCAAAGAACATTCTCATGTACGGTGATGGCCCTTCTAGGACCATCATCACCGGTCGCAAGAACTTCGTCGAGGGTGTCAAGACCATGCAAACTGCCACTTTCGGTAATCCAATTCATTTCATCCTTTTTATTTTTCTCTTCTTTTAATTATTATATGATCCAAGAACACGGGTATTCATGACAGTGATCAATTTCTCTACGTGACATGTAAAATCGTATTAACATAAATTGTAATTCATAGAGATTGATCATCAGCATCATGAATACTACCTTTTGCATGGATGAACTAACGTGGACTAATTGATTTGATTTTGCATGCACATTGCAGCCAACACTGCTGATGGGTTCATTGGCAAGGCAATGACATTCCAGAACACAGCCGGTGCTGAGGGACACCAAGCCGTTGCATTCAGGAACCAAGGAGACATGTCCGCTCTCGTTGGCTGCCACATCTTGGGTTACCAAGACACCTTATACGTCCAGACCAACAGGCAATTCTACCGCAACTGCGTCATCTCCGGCACAGTTGACTTCATCTTCGGCACCTCCGCCACCGTGATCCAGCACTCCGTGATCGTCGTGAGAAAGCCCTTGGACAGCCAGTTCAACACAGTCACCGCCGACGGAACATCCCAGAAGAACATGGCTACAGGAATCGTGATCCAGGGTTGCAACATCGTCCCAGAAGCCGCACTTTTCCCTACAAGGTTCCAAGTGAAGTCATACCTTGGAAGGCCATGGAAGCAATTCTCAAGGACGGTTGTGATGGAATCCACCGTGGGTGACTTCCTTCACCCCGAAGGATGGTTCCCATGGGCCGGTGAACACTTCGAAGACACCTTGTACTATGCCGAGTACAACAACGATGGACCTGGTGCCAACGTTAACGGAAGGATCAAGTGGAAGGGTTACCGTGGTCTCATTAGCCGCCAAGAAGCTACTCAATTCACCCCTGCCCAGTTCCTACAGGCTGGAGCCAACGGTGGAATTGACTGGTTGAAAGCTCTCCATGTTCCTCACGCACTGAACTTCATGAAGGCTTGAAATTAAACAAATACATATGCATGCATCATCAATTGAGTACTGTTAGTGTGTGATGATGAAGGTCATAGTCCGTAGACAATTTGTTATTCTTTGTATTTATCTTTGGAGGTCTACTGGAAATATTTTTAATGGAAATTTTAAAACTTGCTTCGATTAACATATGCTTCCATTTCCTATCATCAATTGATTATTATAGACTTGCCTTTAGTGCTAATCATAATTTCTTGTGAACACCAATAATTTGTAATTCTTAGAATAATTATAATTTTGAAATTAATCTCAAATAAAAATGTATTTAATATTGATTTAATTATTTAAAAATACTAATTAGCTAGCTAGTAAGAAGCATGAATCAATAAATAAAGAAGAGGAATAATGTCACCGTTAAATTAGAGGAGAGGAATCTACGATATATGTGTTCTTTTACTTGTTTGAATGTTTTTTTGACATAACTTGTTTCAATGTTAAGTTAGAATAGGAATAAAAAGTTTTTTCTTCTACAACCTGAAATCTTATACTCTATCTTTATATATTCCCAAATTCTACATTTTACTTGTTTAAAGTATGATTGAACATCAAATGTACCAACAATTCGAACCATTAATTTCGAGACATTACTAATATCACTTTCCTACGATTTTTTTTTTGTACTACATTGTATTATTACTTAAATTTTGAATCCTCTCTAACCTCATGAATTAAGCAAAGGAAAAGTATGATGAATGAAATAATAACTGGCCAATTTGTTGTGAGTTGAATGTTTAAGGGGAAAAAGGTATATAGTTGAATTTTCTGAACGAAATAATGAATTAAACAATTTTATCCATTGCGAAACCTCAAAGGGGCCCAAAAGGCCATGGTGGCTGTGGGAAGGAAGGAAGAGCAGTATGCTGGACCCAATGGGCTTATGTAGCGGGTCGACTAGTCACGAATCACCACAGTTTTCAGTTTTCAGTTTCCACTTCACCTCACCGTCTCTGCTGAAACGTGAAAGCAAAGCAGAAAAGAGGAGCTGCGGAGTTCTTCACTTCATCTCAGCGAGACAGATAGAAAAAGCATTAACGATGAGAATTCGCGGTACCTTTATTATTTGCCGTTATCTTTCTCGGCTGCGAAACCATTTCAATTCAGACTCCGAATTCCCACTCCCGAATTTCCGGCATCGAGCTTCATTCTTCCTCCGTTCTTACTCTGCCGGTAATCCTTCCTTCAATCTGTTTACATATTCATATTTTACGGTTTATCTAATTATTTTAATTTCAACATTATATTCGTTGATCGTAGTGTAACTATTGTTGTTAACAGAGGTGCAAGCTCAACTGTCCCCGGAGCTCTTAAACATAATGGAACAAAGACTCTCCGCTATTGAGTACAGGACTGCTTCTCTTAACAATTTTCTAAATCAGGTAATGCAGTTGCTATTTTTTTTCTTTCAAAATTTCTCTCTCATTCTCTTAGATGTTTTGTTCATTAGTTTTAATGAACCTTCTTATTAGTTCGAGAATATTTTGCATTTTGGTCCTCTATTATGGTTAATGTGTAACTGCAATTTTAGTCATGCGCCAACATTTTTATCAAATTTAGTCTCCTTTCCTTTTAATTGCTACAATGTAGTCTTTTTGTCGGTTTCTCTCTGCTTAAAACTCTCAAGTCTTCGTTTTTTTTTTTGTGGGGGGGGGGGTAATGGATTTGGAATAGGAAACGATTTGAATGATTCTTGTACTGGAAATTTTGCGGTAATTTGATGAGATTCGTAGAAAATGATGTCTTTTGAAGAGGAGGAATTTTTTTTTTTTTGATGTTTTGATTGAAGGTTTTGAATGAAAATGAGAATTTGATGGTTTTAAGGTAGAGAAAAACCAGTGGAAGGATTTGATTATATAACAATTAAAGGATTAAATTTGAGCAGAAATTTGTTAAGGGACCATAGTCATGCATTAGCCGTAACAGGACCAAAATACAATTAAGCCTAAGCTTAATCTTTAATTGAATTATGTTTGAGTTGATTATCTTATGTTTAATTTCTGTTGCTGATTGAAGACAGCCAGAAGCATCACCATCAGAGTATGCAAGAGCTAACAAGGAGCTTTGGAAGCTAAGTGGTTCTATGGACCTTATTAAGGAATTGAGGGCCAAACAGAAGGTAATGAGTTGGTGCAAGTTTACCTTAGAAAACAGCAACTTGCCTAAATGGCTAGTGGTGTAGGCTTTTGTTTTGTTATTCCTTCTATGGTAATATTTTACCACATAGGCCATAGCCTTTATGGCATACTATCTATCTTTTTGCCTTACTCAAGTGCTTTATTTACCATGCTTTTCTGGTTTAAAGTAATAAGAAGGAAAAGGGGGAGGATAAGTTCTGCTTTTAGGGGGTTATATTATCTAATGTTACTGTTGGTTATTTGTTTTTTGGATTGCAACTATTTTTTTATTTTTTAGTATTTCAGTTATTGTTCTAGTCAATAAGTGGTTCCTATATTTTAGGATCAAGTTAGGTTGTTAGGTTGTTATCCAATGTTGCTAAAATCTTGGTAACAAATAGTTTCTCTGTTTCATTTGAATATTATAAATGTAATTGTTGCTGATGAATAAACGTAGCCCCTTCAATTATTTTTTTTATTAGTTCTTCATCTTCTCCTTCAATATATATTTTTTTTGTTCTCTCCAAGCAAATATTATTTTTTATTTCCTCTTGAAAATTTCCAACAATTGGTATCAAGAGCTTATTTCTTACGGAACTTGTGAAAATGGATTCTGAAACAAGTTTTTCCCAAGTAGCACTTCCAGTTTTCAATGGGGAAAACTATGACCTTTGGGCCGTCAAAATGGAGGCTTACCTAAAGGCTTTAGATCTTTGGGAAGCTGTAGAAGTGGATTATGAAGTCCTTCCACTACCGGACAATCCCACCATGGCCCAGATTAAGAATCATAAGGAGAAAAAAAGCCGAAAAGCAAAGGCAAAATCATGTCTTTTTGCTGGTATCTCTACAACCATCTTTACTAGGGTCATGACTCTCAAATCGACAAAAACGATTTGGGACTATTTAAAGGCGGAATATGCTGGAGATGAAAGAATTAGAAGCATGCAGGTGCTTAACTTAATGAGGGAATTTGAGCTTCAAAGGATGAAAGAGTCTGACACAATCAAGGAATACTCAGACAAATTGTTGGGCATTGCTAACAAGATAAAGTTACTGGGCGGTAATTTTGCAGATTCCAGAATTGTTGAGAAAATTCTGGTAACAGTGCCAGAGAGGTATGAAGCATCTATTGCTTCGTTGGAGAACACAAAAGATCTGTCTAAAATTACTTTTGCAGAAGTGTTACATGCCCTTCAAGCCCAAGAGCACAGAAGATTGATGAGGGAAGATCATGCTGTTGAAGGTGCTCTTCTAGCCAAGAGCCAACAAACTAAAAATTATAAGAAGAATTATCCAGACAACAGTCAGAGCAGTGCAACTGATTACAACAAAAGAAAGGGTGAAAAGAAAAGTTACCCACCTTGTCAGCATTGTGGCAAAATGGGTCACTCTCCATTCAGATGTTGGCAAAGACCTGATGCTAAATGCATCAAGTGCAATCAAATGGGGCATGAAGCAATCATATGCAGGAGCAAAAATCAGCATCAAGAGGAAGAAGCTAAGGTCGTTGATCAAGAGGAGGAGGAGGATCAACTCTTTGTGGCCAGGTGTTTTGCAAGCAGCGAAGAGAGTAAGAGTTGGCTGATTGACAGTGGTTGCACAAATCATATGACCAATGACATGAAGCTTTTCAAAGATTTAAAGCCAACTAAGATCACCAAAGTCAAAATAGGCAATGGTGATTATGATTATATTTCAGTTAAAGGAAAGGGGACTGTTGCAATAATAAGTAGCTCAGGTACAAAGTTTATTTCTGATGTCCTTTTTATACCAAAAATTCAACAAAATCTGTTGAGTGTTGGCCAATTGATTGAAAGAGGCTTCAAAGTTATTTTTGAAGACAATTTTTGTTTGATTAGAGATGCAGCTAATCAGGATATCTTTAAAGTAAAAATGAAAGGGAAAAGTTTTGCTCTAAATCCGTTGGAGGAAGAGCAAGCTGTTTTTCCAATCAAAGAAAATATCACAGAAGTTTGGCACAAAAGGCTCGGGCATTATCACCACCAAGGGTTGCTACAAATGAATTCCAAGAGAATGGTATCTGATTTTCCAGAACTTGATGATCAGATACCAACATGCAAGGCTTGTTTATTCGGAAAGAAAAAAAAGAAGCCATTTATGAGGACAGCAAGGAGCAAGTTTAGATTGGAGTTTGCAGATCCTAAAGCAAGGAGGAGTGTTGGTTATTTGCTTTTTGGATTGCAACTATTTTTTATTTTTTAGTATTTCAGTTATTGTTCTAGTCAATAAGTGGTTCCTATATTTTAGGATCAAGTTAGGTTGTTAGGTTGTTATCCAATGTTGCTAAAATCTTGGTAACAAATAGTTTCTCTGTTTCATTTGAATATTATAAATGTAATTGTTGCTGATGAATAAACGTAACCCCTTCAATTATTTTTTTTTATCAGTTATTCATCTTCTCCTTCAATATATATTTTTTTTGTTCTCTCCAAGCAAATATTATTTTTTATTTCCTCTTGAAAATTTCCAACAGTTACCTTTATACTATCTGCAGGAAATTGATGGCTTGAAGTCACAAATAACTGAATGTTCTGAGGATAAAGACATGCTTAATATGGCTAGACAGGAAATGGGTCAGGCAGAGGAAGAAGGAAGAAGACTGCAAAATTTTATGTTGAAGTCATTACTTCCTAAGGATGATGCTGATGAAAGGGATTGCATTTTGGAGGTGCGAGCAGGTAAAATGTCGCTGTTGCAAATGAATATCTATTATTAATGTTCATCAAACAAATGCTTCAAGAATGTTTGCTAAGTTGTCTTGGGACTTGTTCATCACTTTACTATTGTATCCGTTTGCTTTTGTCTCTACACTTTCTTTCATCCCAATTTTGATTTTATTATACCATTTTTGTCCAGGCACTGGTGGGGAGTAGGCTTCCTTGTTTGCGATGGATATCTTTAGAATGTAAGGTTACATTTATGTTACTGGAATTTGATCAGAGTCAGGAACTCTTGTTAGTTTTCTAAAAGGGATCTTGCCTGACATGATGTAGGTATGAGAAATATGCTCTCAAGAATGGCTGGAAGTTTGAAGTAGTAGATATAGCTCAATCTGATCTTAAAGGATACAAGTTACATATTTCATATATTAATGCGCACTAAATATGACCTGATTTTCAGTGCTTTACAAGTATTTTGAAATATTGATTGTGGCGTCCACCATGCATTGCAACCTTCTGTTAGCAAGAATTGAATTTCATCTTGCAACTGATGTACTTTGGACTATTCTTTCTCAGGAGGCTAGTGCAGCAATTGCAGGAGTCAGTGTTTTTGGGAAACTAAAATTTGAGAGTGGAATTCATAGAGTCCAGGTTTTAGTTACCATCTCTCAGATATAATATATATGTCTATAACTAAATCTACTCTTGGCAATCACTAACATTCTTTTTTAACAGCAAGTTCCTGTGACAGACAAATCAGGACGTATTCATACCAGTGCTGTTTCTGTTGCAATCCTTCCTCAGGCTGATGAGGTAATTGGCAGTCACCCCTTATGAATCATTTCCCTGTGATCAGAAACTTGAATGCTTGTTGTTTTTAAGAATATAAAAAAGTGTGTTCAACTGTTGGTTACTCTAAAATGATTATAAAGGAAAAGACTTCACTTACAATTTATGTCTCTATTCTTCTCCTTTGGTTCTGTTAGGTTGATTAATGGAATTACAAAGGACAGGTTAAAACCTTAGGAGAACCACACAACAAAAGTTAGCTATTGTGGTTGAAGAACCCAAGGCCTTATAAATCTCACATTAGAATCCTATGCTTCTAATGTGAGGCTCGAGTCCGATATCTTACACTTGTCATGCTCCACCACAGCCCTAGTGCCCACACGGGCTGGCTGTGCACTAGTCCTTTGACAAGTCTGAGCAAACACTATAATGCCAGTGTCACCACCTCGGCTGCTTGTTTGCAACCAAGAATCATTGTGGAAAACTCTCATACCAATTGATAGAAACCTGGTATCTTTATTGCAAAAATAAAGGGATGAACTTCTTAATTTACAGAACAGAACACTCACACACTCGGCAGTTCTCAAAGGGACTGCACCTCCCGAGTCAAAAGCCCTAATTCTCTTGCAGATTACAAGATGTGCCTCCCTCTCAACCCTTTTTGGTATTTATTGGCAACATGCCTTCTTTTTTTCTAATTATCTCAGTGCCAATCTAACTAACTAATTATTCCACTAACTGTGATCTGTGGGTTATCTAACAGACAGATGTTTTCCTACTTTTTCTCTTGCTGGTGTCTCAGATATTATGCATGTGCCCATATGCAGGTGGATGTTCAATTGAAGAATGAAGACTTAAGAATACAACGAACAGTGCTGTTAGAGTAACCCACATTCCAACAGGGATTATGATCATAAAAGATGAGCGTTCTCAACATATGGTTTGTGTTTCAAAATATTTGGCAAGGTTCACATTTAATATTTTTTATTGGAAATGTGCATCTTTGTTTTTTTTAGTACATACTCTCTCTCTCTCTCTCTCTCTCCCTTTTTTGTTTTTATAAAGTGCTTCAATTAACTCCAAAAAGCTCTATGTGAGCTGGAGTTAATAATAGTGCTACAATTCCTCTTATTGACATGTGATTAACTGTCCCTGAATAAATTTTACCTATAACTCCAAAAGGCAATTTGTTTTGGTGTGTAACTTGATAATTTCTTGTAGTAGTTGTGCTTTTCATCTGACATGGATGAAGCCATTAGCACATTTCCAATTAAGTGAATTGCATGCTACATTAGTTTTCTCAGTTGAGGCAGGGAGGCAGCTTAAATTTGGAGTACGCTTTGTGTTTGTTGTTATTGTGTTCATTTAGGAAAGCAAACATGCCTGTGGTGGAGACTAGAGTTGCATTTTAGTCTGCAGACTTTCTGTCTGAGTATGTCAATAGATAGCCTATGCAAGTTCTCCCCCCTCCCAATATTAGGTTTCTTTTCCTTTAAATGCTTTTTTTTGTTTCAGTAATTAATATATTTATTGTAAGGTCAACTCTGAGATATTTGAGGAGGGAACGATAAATTCACTGTTTTTGTTTCGCTGTTATACATTTTTCTTCTTACATTCTATCTCTGCCTTCTCATTTCTGCTTAGAACAAGGCCAAAGCTCTCAAGGTATTGTGTGCAAAACTATATGAAATGGAAAGACTCAGACTTCAGAGTAGTCGATCAAAGCTTCAATCAGAGCAGGTAGAAGAGATTTCTTAGTAAACTCTCTTGAATTGCCATACCTTTTTTCTGTCTGCATTGACTTAGCATTTGTCAAACTGTACAGATTGGTAGTGGGGATAGATCTGAACGCATCAGAATATACAATTTTCCTCAGGGCCGTGTAACTGATCATAGAGTTGGTATCACTTATCACTCGGTAGATGATGTGATGCAAGGTGAAAATCTTGATGTCTTCATTGATGCCCTTCTATTGCAAGAAGAAATGAATTCAATGGCAACTTTTAGCTCGTCTCAGTAAAACCATTGGATTCAATTCAACTTTTCTTGATTATTAACAATGTCTTATTGGTGTAATTTACTTCTGAAAAGATTAAAGTTTCATATTTTGCTTCTGATGCAAGGCAGAGGAAGAAGTTGAGATAACATATCACCGAGTGATGTGTGTATGATTATATTAGTTATATGATTAGCTTGTTTATTTGTGTTTCAATATTATGGCAAAAGTCTGCCCTTTATTTTCTTTTCAGATTAACTTATATGAAAAGTTTGAGAGCTGGTGAAACATGAAAAGTAGAAGATCTATATTTCTGTTTCTATATTGGTTGACCAGAGAGTGAGCATTCTCATGTCTTAATTTTTTAAATTCCAAACAAAAGAAAAGAATTAGTGTTGCCCAATTAATTTGGGTTAAATATATAGAGGTTGATGTTGATGTTAAGTCTATCTAATTTCGTATTAAACACAGGTTTTTGCACTAAATAAAATATTATCTCACATCTGAATGCAACAAAGTTTTATACCATTGGGTCAAATATAATCAAACTTTAAGCACTTGCACATAAATTTATTAAAAAAAGACATCATCTTTAACTCATTGCATCAATAACATTGGTTTGATATTATTATAAAAGATTCCACGGATAGATTCAATGTGTCTGCGTACATTACTCAAACTTCAACAGTTAAACTAAATGCAGCAATAAGCGAGCCGACTTAAGAAGATAAATATATAAAGTCAATTTCCCTCCTTAAAAGGGATACTTCAAAGGCTAAAATTTGGACTAACAGAAAACGTTAAAACGGTTTGGTTTATTATGATTAGAATTAATTCTCACGACTGCAACTGGGAAATTTCAAATACACATTTTCGGTTTTCAGTCTACACTATGTGGTCATAATATGACACATATACACTGATAAAAAAATGACACATAACGTAAAAAAAATAAAAAAATAAATGGTTCGATTAAATTTACAAATATCCCTAAAAATATAATAATCGAATAGGCCACAGGTCCTGTAACAAAAAAAAAAAAAAAAGAGTCATATATGATCATCTTCCTACATAAATTATAGAATGTCATACAGCTATTGTATGTATAAAGTATAAATCTCACAAATAAGTTTAGCAGGAATCAACACTGTAAATAATAGTATTCAAAAGAAAATATCACTTTAAACCATAAAATAAAAGAAAATAAGAATTAGCTTTAGGATCTAGAAGAAAATTTACTATTTAGAAGGATTATATCAATACTAGTAAAATTATGTTAGTAGGGTTATTTCTTAGTTAAACTTTTTCATCAAATAGTTACAATCACTAAACTTTTATTATGGAAAATTGAATATAAGAAATTTGATTTTGTAGTCCTGGCATGTCCTGCTCCCAAAGTTTTCAAGATCGGTTCTGTGCTTAATTTTCCCCTTCCAGATCTCAGTCTTTCCACACATAACAACACTTGAAAGTGACCCAATTTTACTTGGCAGGCATCGAATCGCGTTGAATCTTTCATAAAGACAAAGCATTATTCAATCGTAATTCCTTTTCTTGCAAGGTAGACTATTGAAAATTGCAAGAAAAATAAAATAAATGATTGATAGATAGGTTGCCATTATTCCTTGGCTTTCATCTTCAATGTTGCACCCATAAAATATAAAAATAAAACGCATGTACGTTTCAAAATGACATGCTCTAGCTCCACATGACATCGATTGCTAGATATTTTGGTACAATTAATTGCTAGATTTGGGACCCTAAAAAAAATAGAGATCCCAACTTGGGCAAGAAATGGATAACGAGTTATTACTTTATTTAATCCATTGTTTATCATATGTTTCCTGTTTCGGTGCCATAGGATCCACCTTTTCATTATCACAAGTATACATCATAACTCTGCCGAAAACGTAGATCGACAATATTTGTATAATGCAAAGACTTTTTTGTTTTGGGTACAAAAATGATAATTATTGAGCAAATTACACAAAAATCTTATCAAATTTTGAACATATTACACACCTATCTTTTTGGTATTTGACCCCTACACAAACACTCATTATTTTAAAATTTCAGTTACACTGTATCTCTTTTCTATTGTGTTAATTATGTTTATCTATAATAGTCAGTTAGTCACCTGTTAGTCATATGGTCTTTTAAAATGATTTTTTTGATAAAAATACTCCCATTTTCTCCCTACCAACAATTTAAAACATACATTTTAAAAATTCTTCATGTCTTTGTTAGTTTTTGTTTGATTTCTATTGCTCAAATCAATTTTTTCATACCCTTGTTCGATTTCTACATGCCGTCGTGAGTTATTGATCGTGGGTAGTGGATTTCATTTGCATTTGTATTGAAGGTTTCATAGTTTGATGCAAATTACAATTTATCTCATAGTTAGGTGCATTTTTTTTTTGTTTTCTTTTTGTATCTATTTGGTGCATTTTCTGGGTTAAAGATTTTCATTGTGGGTTGTTGGGTGTTGTTCTGTGATGTTGGGTGGTGTTGTTGTTCATTGTTTTCCAAATTCAGAATGTTATATCATTGTGTTTTTGTTTTAAGGTTTTTGTCGGTTGATTTTAGAGTGTTCGACAAAATGTCTCATTCAGGGTTGCATCTTCTAAGGGTGTTAATGGGGACATAGTATTCGTAAAGGGTAATTTTGACATTTCACAAACACACTAAGAAAGTTAAGTAATGGAATTGGTGAGGGTGCAAAAGAAATGCATTTTAAGAGAGAAAATACACATATAATATGTTCAAACTTAAAAGGTTATTTATGTAATTTACTCATAACTATTTGGCACATCATTGCAAACAGCTAACTCTCCATAAACATCATAAGGGTGTTAGATTTTGTCTAAAGTACATACCATGGAAATCACCTAATGTGAATGGATTACTAGGGAATCCTCAATTTCCTCAAAGTACCCTGATCGGATCCATGGATGATTTTGCTAAGAGTTTGTGTGGATGGAGTTGGGAGGAGAACAAGTTGTTTGAGCTAGCTTTGGCAGTGGTGGATGAGCAACACCCTGAACGGTGGGAAGTGGTTGCAGCCATGGTTGGAGGAGAAAAAAGTGCTGGAGATGTTCAAGAACATTATGTGATCCTTCTGGAGGATTTACTCGTTATAGAATCTGGAAAATTGGACCATACACTTGGAGAAGTTATGCCTGTTGTTCTTGTTGAGTGTAAGGAGTCCATGTGCTTGTCCCACGATGATACAAGCTTGTAACTTCCTTTTATTTGGTGGAACATAATATTTTTAGAATGGAAGCTAGAAATATCAATTATGAACTTGCTTGGTCTCAAGTTTCTGTTAATCAAGCTGTTTGCTGTAATATATGTTGATTCCAGCTTGGTCATTCAATTGGAAATAATATGGTGTGTGGTTACCGAAGACATCGGTGGAGCAACTTGACTCATGATAATTCGTTTGTGCTTCTCTTTTCTCTCTTTGTTCTTTTTCTGTTTGGTTGAGTAGAAGTTTCACACCAACACCTTGCGTTTTCTGTAGGGGTGCACTTGGATTTTGTGTTCGAATTTTTAGAGTTTAACTATTCACATTTCGTTTTGTACCTGCTGTATTTGGTTCATTATTTTTATGGGGAAACCAGGTTGATTCTTGGCGATATTTTTTTCTGCCATTTCATGGTTGGATTCAATTAATCCAAGTCCCTTGCTGTTGGCTATTCTCTCGAGTCTTGATGATTGAATTTTGCCAAGAGACAAAGGTTCTGCCTGAAAATCAGACCATTTTAAGTGGTAATCACATATTCACATTGGCAACCTGGCATTGACTAAGAATTCGAACAACATAGATAGGTGCATAGGGCAATCGTTAGAAAGAGTCACCGGGCCAGCTTTAAATTAAGACACAATTAGTAAAAGGGTCTAGTCCATAATTGGTTTATCTCGCAGCACGTCAAATAAAATGAGATGATTTAATGTTTGATAAAAACATAAAGTAATACAGTACAAAAAGCTAAAAGAAATGCCTGATTTCAGTGTCCATCTTTATGTATAGAGAAATGTATGTGCATTGGAATCTAGAATGCCACGTTACAAAAATCCACTCCCACGTACTTCTTTCCTTAAAAAAATGGCAAGATTTATACTACAATTGGTCCGTCAATGTAATCATCTTGCAGGAACCTTGATTGATAATTCTTGCTTCACACACCGTTTCCAGAAAGCTAAAGATCTCAATGAATTACCCGCTCAATGTGCTTCTGAACTGCTAATCGAAGTGTGGCAAAATCAATATCCTGTCCATTGTAAAAGTTATATGACTGTAATCATGCTTGTGGAATGAGTTTCACATAATTATTTACCTTAAAATAAACAGACAAAAAATTGATCACAGCCGGGCAACTGTGGATGTATGGAACTGAAACAATTTTGCATAATCAAACAGAGCTGTAGCAATCAGAGCCAATCTAATAGGGCTGTTGTAAGATTTAAAAAACATTGCATCAAATAGAGCAGTAACACCTAGAGCAAATCTAATTGCTTAGCAGATAAAATGTTCATTTGAACGTTTATAACACATTTGAATAACAGATTACAGAAATGGATGAGGGAAGTGGAGTTGGAATAGGAAAGAGACAGAGCCAGGGAACAGGCAGTGCATGAGCGTAGCCCTAACAGATCTCTCTCTTTCTCTCCTCTCATTTCTCACTTCTCCATTTTCTGTTGATAGCTCCATTCGTGCTCTGCCTGTTCCCAGCCTTTGTCCTGTCTCTTCCTCTTAACTTCCACACCCTTTGGATGGATTAACTTACCTCTATCCTTATCAACATTATTAACCACCTTTGCCCAAAAAAATGTCCTTTCTAATAAGATTCTCTCAATTCTCAAATATTACCCTTTTAAAACTGGGTTTCAGATTACTCTTGAGCATTTGATATAATCCCTCTCTATATATAATAGTAGTAATTATAATAATAATAATTGTATCACTGGGAGGAATGAATGGTTTGTAGGACAAGCATCTACTAACAAATTTCAGTTCAACGTTGCCTGTACTACTTCATGTTATTGGTAGTACACTAATACTAATACCATTTCAAAGTGAAAAAGAACCTCAGGGAGACCTCGTGCCGTGTGTTCTAGTACCTTTCATCAAGTGGTACTGAAAGCTACTAGATGTCTCCCCTATGCTTTTCTTCTGCTAGGGAAGTTGCTAATATAAATTTCAAATTAAAAAAAAAGTAATAATTTAATTTTTATGTATTGTCAATGTAATTTTTTTTTACAATATCAATGATTAAAAATCATGATTGATATAACTCTTAAAATAATTATGTAAAAATTAATAAATTTATCATTGCATATACTATTTTCGCTTAAAAATATGTTTGAAGTTCCTAATCCTTTGGATCCTACATCTCCTCTTTTGTGTTATAGAAATAAATTGAAAACCTAATTTGATTGTTGTGGAAAACAGGTTAAGGTAATTTGAGGTGCAAAAAGTCAAATGGGTGAATGAATATAATGACAATGGATCTAATCATCTGACGCTGAAAGCAACGGTTCTTCTTTCAGAAGTGCAACTAGCACCACCTAAATGTTACTGCAATTTCACCAAAGAAAACTAACGAACATGATCCGTGTTGTTCGAGTTTTTGGTGTGATTTCCCGTGACGTAAAGGATCTGCAACTACAGAAATATCCCTTGTCATGATAATATTACTACGTCTGAGATTAGGATGGTAATTGTCATTTATCCATGTAATAATATACATGTCCCACTATAACAACTACTAATTCAATATTCATGATTCTGATCATTGCATGGTTAAACTCATAATCAATATCATTACCTTATTCATATTACATAACATTAATTTTGTCATGTCATAATATAAAGTAGATTAATGAACTTGATTGTGATATATAACAATACAAAAAGAGAAGCTGGTATACATGTTAAGTTAAAATGTGGAACGGTGGAAGGAACGAGTGTGGTCTATTTGCCTTATTGGGATGCATAGGCTCTGGCTAAACGAGCAAACCAACAAAGGATCCTGCCAGATCCCATGTATTGTTGAGGATTATATCCACATAAGTTAGGTGTAAAACACGTGGTGTGGGTCCTTCCCGCTTCTGAAATTTTGCATCAATACAATCCAAAATGATTCTGATGTGCTCAAGGATTGCTTACAGAAAGTCCTTCGCGGACCGTGAGGAGTGGAAACATACATCTTTCAGTTCATAGAGAAGGGACTAATCAATTAGATATCTAGAACCTATATATTCCATTTCGAAAAAATAAAATAAAATAAAATAGAACATATATATTCATGTTTAAATATGTATTTAGTCATGTAATATATTACTTTTTTAGTTTTACACTTTGTAAAATTATTTTTTAGGTTAAGAAAACTTTTAATTCTTTATACTTTCTTTTAGATTCAATTTTATTTCTTATATTTTTTAAATTTTAATTTAGTCTTTTATCTTATAAATTTGATTTAATTTGATCATTTTAAATAATAATTTTTTCGATTTTAAACTCATTTTAGATTAACTCTGGAGATAAAATATATAATCCAACTAATGATGGAACATAAAAGGACCATAAGAATGGTAAAAGTCCTTGAAATTGAATTCAATGAGCAATCCAAAGATTAAAAATTCATATTAGATTTTTTTTCTTTTCATGAAATTCATTTTTCATCCAATTTGTATTAGGGGTGTTCGCAGTCTGGATTGGATTGGTTTTGAAGCAAAAAATTATCCGATCCGATTCCTTCGGTTTGGTCATTTGATCATCCATTCGGTTTGAAATTTTTTTCAAATCCGATTCAATCCAATCCAATTATTTTCGGTTTGGATTGGATCGGTTTTCGGTTTTTTAAAAAGTCTAAAAATAAAATTTATGAGACATATTTTTATCAAAATAAGGAGTATCTAACATAAATAAACATATTCATTGAACAAAAACAAACATCATTTTCTAATTTTCATTAGACAAATACGTTCATTGAACAAATTAAGGAGCAATGTATTGGATTTTTGGTTTTTGGGCTATGATAGGGAATAGGCCCAAGTAGATAAAGGGTAAGATATAGTTTAAAATTGGATCGGTTTGGATTGGATTGGTTTTGAAGCAAAAAATTATCCGATCCGATTCCTTCGGTTTGGTCATTTGATCATCCATTCGGTTTGAAATTTTTTTCAAATCCGATTCAATCCAATCCAATTATTTTCGGTTTGGATTGGATCGGTTTTCGGTTTTTTAAAAAGTCTAAAAATAAAATTTATGAGACATATTTTTATCAAAATAAGGAGTATCTAACATAAATAAACATATTCATTGAACAAAAACAAACATCATTTTCTAATTTTCATTAGACAAATACGTTCATTGAACAAATTAAGGAGCAATGTATTGGATTTTTGGTTTTTGGGCTATGATAGGGAATAGGCCCAAGTAGATAAAGGGTAAGATATAGTTTAAAATTGGATCGGTTTGGATTGGATTGGTTTTCACCAGCCAATCCGAAATCCGATCCAATCCGGTGAAAATTTTCGGTTTTTTTTCGGTTTTCGATTTTTTGGTTTTCGATTATTTCAGTTTTCGGTTTTTCGGTTCGGTCACCGCGGTTTGCATCGGTTTGGATCAGTTGATGAACACCCCTAATTTGTATGATATTTATGTTTTCGTACTTGTGAATCTAATGCGATAAGTCTCAAAATTTGGATCCTTGTGTCGTTCGCTTTGATTCATAAAATCTGCTTGCTTCTCCTGTCTTGGCTCGAGATCTAGATCAAGCACAGAAGAATCCGATTCTGATTTGCATTTTGTAGAAACGGGTTTGGCTTGCTTTTGACTTTTGTATAAATGGCTTCGAGCCTTCGAGTATAATGGTCGTCTGTTCCATTATGTACTATGTGGCAGGTGCAGAAAGTGTCAAGTATATTTTCTTAGAACAATAAAGAAACGCGAATTCATTGGTTGTCAATACAAGAAGAGATGCGTTGCGTGAATAGATTATTGTTGCGGACGCCATGTTCCTTCCCCCGCAACATGTGTACGGTTACATCCGCAAAGCTTAACTACATGATCGACGCTTACATACAAGACAACAACATAAACAGTGCTCGCAAACTGTTTGACGAAAACCCCTCGTCCCGCAACCTCGTATCCTGGAACATGATGATGACTGGTTACGTCAAACACCATCAAATTCAATATGCCCAGTACCTGTTCGATCAAATGCCCTTCAAAGACACGGTTTCTTGGAATATCATGCTCTCTGGTTTTTGCAGAATCAAAAACTCTGATGAGTTATACCACTGTTTCTTGCAAATGGGAAGAGCTGGTGTGGCCCCCGATGACTATACCGTCTCCACATTGCTCAGAGCGGTTTCAAGCACCGAGTTAAATGTTTTGATCCCCCAGCTTCACACTCGAGCGCTGCATTTAGCACTTAACTTGAGTGTATTTGTTGGGTCTTCGTTGATCAGAGCTTATGCCAGTTTAAGAGACGAGGAGGCTTTTAAGCGAGCGTTTGATGATATATTGGTGAAAGATGTCACGTCTTGGAATGCTTTGGTTTCTGGTTATATGGAAGTGGGAAGTATGGATGATGCTCAAACAACTTTTGATATGATGATGCCTGAGAGAAACATAATTTCATGGACTACTTTGGTGAATGGTTATATCAGGAACAAGAGGATAAACAAAGCAAGGTCTGTTTTTAACAAAATGAGCGAGAGGAATGTGGTGTCTTGGACGGCAATGATTAGTGGGTATGTGCAAAATAAGAAATTTATGGATGCTTTGAATCTTTTTCTTCTGATGTTTAATTCGGGAACTCGTCCCAATCATTTCACGTTTTCAAGTGTGCTGGACGCATGTGCTGGTTGTTCCTCTCTTTTGACAGGAATGCAGGTGCACCTGTGTGTTATCAAGTCTGGCATACCAGAGGATGTCATCTCGTTGACCTCGCTTGTGGATATGTATGCAAAATGCGGGGATATGGATGCAGCATTTCGTGTTTTTGAGTCCATTCCGAATAGGAATTTGGTGTCATGGAATTCAATAATTGGCGGCTGTGCCAGGCACGGGCTAGCTACCCGAGCACTGGAGGAGTTTGATAGGATGAAAAAAGTTGGTGTTACACCAGATGAAGTTACTTTTGTAAATGTGTTGTCAGCGTGTGTGCATGCAGGTCTTGTTGAAGAAGGTGAAAAGCACTTTACTTCTATGTTGACCAAGTATGGAATCCAAGCAGAGATGGAGCACTATACTTGCATGGTGGACCTCTATGGAAGAGCAGGGCAATTTGATGAAGCTTTAAAATCGATCAAGAATATGCCATTTGAGCCTGACGTGGTGTTGTGGGGTGCATTGCTTGCAGCTTGTGGCCTTCATTCAAATTTAGAAATTGGAGTGTATGCTGCAGAGAGGATCCGCAAACTGGAGAACGATCATCCTGTTTCCTACTCAATTCTTTCAAAGATCCAAGGTGAGAAAGGAATATGGAGCAGTGTAAATGAATTGAGGGACATGATGAAGGAGAGACAAGTCAAAAAGCAGAAGGCATTGAGTAAGCTCTTTCTGTAAATCCAGCGGAGTGACAAAGATTATGTGCAGTTTATGAGAAAATATGTCCCCCCCCTTCAAAAAAAAAAAAGAGAAGTTATCATTCCTCATTCTTTTGTGACTCATTATACTCCAATGAATTCCTGAGTTACATTAGAGTAGAGCCCATGTGATTTAGAAGTCTCAAACATCCTCAAGCCACTGGCGAGGGAGCAGCCAGATGAACTGTCAATCACTTATTTCCCTTCCTGGCTTCTGATAAATCAAATGCTCATTTTATTGAAGATTTCTGGACCGAACTGTCTCACGACGTTCTGAACCTACCGCTTTAATGGGCGAACAGTCCAACCCTTGGAACATACTACAGCCCCAGGTGGCGAAGAGCCGACATCGAGGTGCCAAACCTTCTCGTCGATGTGAGCTCTTAGGGAAGATCAACCTGTTATCCCTAGAGTAACTTTTATCCATTGAACGATGGCCCTTCCACTCGGTACCGTTGGATCACTAAGGTTGACTTTCGTCCCTGCTCAACGGGTGGGTCTTGCAATTAAGCTCCCTTCTGCCTTTGCACTCAAGAGCCAATATCCATCTGGCTCGAGGAAACCTTTGCACGCCTCTGTTACCTTTTGGAAGGCCTACACCCCATAGAAACCGTCTACATGAGACTTTCTTATTTTCATTTGAATTCATTTTTTTTATATATTAATATTCTATTCAAATGAAATAAAAAGATATTAAAAGATACTAATTATAAGAATTTGAAAGTGAAATTATAAAGTTATTAAATGATTAATCAATTTTTTTCTACCTGTTCCTGTAGTAAAAAGAGTTTCATTTGTTCTTGAATAGCTTCCTTCAAAAGGGCTTTTGCTTCCCTAGCAAATGTCTTGGTAGAAGATATGATTTCTTTGAATTGAGATTTATTTGTTATATATGAACTAACCATATCCATATATATTATATAAAATAACTAATATTTTATATCTAAAATTGCCTCGCTACTACTGTAAATTTCGATAGGGACTAAAAAATAAAATCCTTCTGTTTTATCTCGAATTGTGAATTGAATATTCAATGACTAAAAAAATGGAATAAAAAAAAGAATTCAAAAAATGATTCCAAATTGAAGGTAAGATAAGAACAAAGTTCTACATATTCACAAAAAAACTATGTATATAGGTAGAGATCGATACTATACGAAATGGAATTATCAAGAAATTGTCGTGTTTTTTCTTAACAATTATTATATTCAATTTACAATTGGAGGACAATAAAAGCATTGGTAATTCTCTGTGGTGAATGGGGATAAGGTTATTCGGTTACTAAAAAATATTGAAAATTCTGAGATATACTCGAGCAAAGCACCATTGGGTTCCAAATATGTAGACATTCTATATATCTACATTTACTTTTTGTCAATTTCTTTTTCTTTTTTTTTTATGGGTAATGAACATCAGTTATCATAGGGTATATGTTTATTTGCAAAGGTCGAAAACAGGAAGATGTAATTTGGAGAGAGTGAAATGAATAATTTTGAGTTTTGACTACTTGTTGTTAGAAAAATAATATGATAATCCTGGATAAATTCAAAGAATCGTGTTCGTACACTTTCCGAACAAAGTATTTCGACCCTATTCTTGCCTGGGTTCACGAAATCCTTGTTGGGATAATTCTTTGAAGAACAATCTGCTTCTGACAATAGAGAACAGATCAGGAATGTAGAGAGAAAGTATGATTTTCGTATATCTTAAATCTGAGGCCAAATGACTCCTTATATAGGAGTTTTCCAAACAATGCAACTCTTGGTGATAAACCATCGTAACCGTTGGTGATCGGAGCGGTTGGGAGTAGTTATTTTTCTTCCCTTTCCCAAGAGCGGTTATAAGTAGTTACTATTTTGAATTGTTAACCGCCTCTTATTCATAACTCATAGAGTTTAAACAAAACTCCAACAATCCCCTGGATCCCAGCCAGGGGCGCTGCCTCTTGGAACCCCGCACCGTAATCGCGGTCAATTATGCGTTGGCTCAACAAGCGTGCACTCCGCACTATCCTAACTTGTTTCCAAAGCTTAACGCGTAATCGCATTGGCCTATAGTAAATCACATTACTACTAAAATCCATAGATGACACTAAAATCACCAACACTTGTTACGTGGCAAATTGTGAAAGATAGCTTTCAGCTTATTTGTTTTATTATAGGAATTAGGAATTACCGAAATATATGTGAAGTTGCAATTTACTTTTATTGTAACCAAAAGGATGTATGAGGTCATTTATCAATTTTCATTCTAAAGTTCTTACCTGCTCAAATATGATGATGCTAGACTAGTCAATTAGAATCTAGTCATCTATTTTCCATTATGTGAAAGAAGAAGAAAAATAAAAAGGTGAACTAAATTATTATTATAATATTAATATAAAGTTGTTACAATATACCATATGCTACAGTAAATTTATACATGAAAACATTCACTTCAATCCCTCAATTTTTGTTCAACTCCGTAATGGACTGAAGGTTCTTGCAAAAACTGCATTCTAAGTTACTGCAGCAACCAGTGAATCGGTCACATTACAATGATAATCAACATGTTTTCAACAATCAACATAACTACACAAAGCAAATTTGACAGTCTATTTCAACGGAATGCATATATTTGAACCAAATCTTTTGGTACCACTACTGCAGGATAGTTGGACACTGGTTTAATGTCTGAGTAGTGAAAATAGGAGTAATATATTGCCACCTTCAGTTCCTCGTCTTGTTCCACGAGGACGATCTCATCCCCACCACTCAGAATAACTAGTACTGTCTTTCCCTTTTTTCCTGTTTTTCAGCCATGAAAATGGTAGAACGGTGGTCAAATTTAATGTCATAATAGAAAGTAATTTAAGATGGAAAAAACTTGTGTGTCTATTAATTTTCGAGACAAATATATATATATATATATATATATATATATATATAAAGATTAAAGCATTATTACAGCCACTTAATTTAAGCTGGTGGTTTGCATAATTACAACTAATTACATAATAAATATAGCTTTCTTAATGTAGTGTTCCCAAAAAAAAAAAAAAATCAACTGCTTCTTAATTTCCTGAATTATCCAAATAAATATAGATGAAGTTTAACGTAAAATCTGGATTTAGATTTCCGTATCAAATTTTATCATGCCCGGTATGCTTTAGAGTAAAACATTGAACTGATTTTGGGTCCAGCACACCTAAATATGTAAGTTAAAAAAATGCTAACTAATATTCTTATTTAATAAAAGTATTTTTTCGTTCTCTTGTATTTTACGCGATAAATATTTTTTTTTATTTTTTATTTTTTAACCGATGCGCAAATTAAGCTATGCCAAACTTTTTGTCTGTGTATAGTACTGCAAAATGCACAATTTCACAAATGTCAAATAAGAAAAAAAATCATTTGACCTATTTAATTGTTGTTTTTCACGTGCATTTATTCACTGACACAACAAAAAGCCGAAACCAGTTTGTCGTTTGGTGAATTTACGAATGCCCAATGTTTTCAAAATTATTAGAGTAGCGATACATTTCAAATATCTCATAAATATTTTATTTTTTTTTCTTGTACCTCAAATCTTAAAATAAATTTGATTGTGTGAAATAAAAGAAAAAAGAATTAAAAATAAATATTTAAATTCAAATTACACAAAATTTTTTTAAAAAATTCTCATTTCTTACTAATTTAATCACAAATCAAACCAAAAACAAATGTGGGATAGCATATTAGATGTGCATCAAACATTTTCCTTCATTTGGTGTATAACGAGACAATAAAAATTGAACCTATGATTTTGTGCAAGTCAACTCCAGTGGACGAAAAACCAATACCTTAATTCTGTTTACTACTTACCATTCAGTACAACTAATTGACAAATTATATTTGAATAAAAACATGAGTGCTGATTAACGGGAATCAATGATGACGAAACGCCAATAAGAATTTAATTTTAACACAAATAAATTTGATATAACTATTATTAATTATGGGAAAAGGAATTAAAGAGAGAGAGAGAGAGAGACTGCAGCTTTTTCTCGTATAAATAGACGTAACATCACGATTCACAGTGATGAAATGTGTGGCCAGCAGCAAAACAAGCTTCGTCTCAGCTGTTTTCTCATGACGATCTTGTGGTCCTCGAATATAACTTGTAGCGTGTTTGCTTCCATGGCGTTGTGATGTTTTACACGTCAAGTTAGAAACAAATAATTCTAGCTAGCTTTCACGTTTTCCACTAGAATCAACGTGATTTCACTTAGGCCCTGTTCTTTTCCAACGAAAGAAAGGCGAAGAAAGTGGGGGTATCCAAAAAAAATTCACATTTTCACAGTTCGGTTAAGTATAAACCCAACAGTAAATTTGGTACGAAACAAATGAGGTTCACCTAATTAAGTTTCTTCCCAAAACTGAGTAGATTTGTGAAAAAAGATGACAGAAATTGATACGTTTATAAAATTATCCTCTTGTGTGGGAAACGCGCAAAGAGAGCTCACATTCGAATATACACTCCCCAACCCCATTCGATTTTGTCCAAGCCACAACTCCAGCTCCAGCTCCATTTCGAGTTCGACTATGCCACCACCCATATTCCATTATGCCATGTTGCACAATTGAATATATTTTCATGCCGTCCACAATGAAATGTATATATGATCAAATAGTAGGTAATATAATAAAATGTATTAACAAAAAAATAAGTTCGTGAGTCTCTCAGGTAAATAATACATTGAGAATTAGTTTGTTTAAAAAAAATAAAATTGTTTTAAAAAATAATAAATAAATAAAAACAACACATGGATATATATAATTATAATTTCACAAATACTTTATTTATATTTTTATATTTTATTACTTATTATTGTATATTACTTTTTTTTTTCTCTTTCATCCCTACCTAAAAAATCTTACTTTTCACTCTATTTCATCTTTTTTAATTTATTTCTTTTCCTTTTCTTTCCTGATATTTTCTTTTCATTTCTTTCATCACAACCAAATACACAGTTAAGTAATAGGATATAATCAAGTCTCGAACTGTCATTATTGTAACGTTCATTTCAAACACAATTCATACAGAGGATGATTATGATTGTGATTTGAAATTGATTGATGGAGTTTTGCACATAATGTTTTTAGTTTTATTTTTTTTCTTATTTTTATCAAGTCTCATTATTTTTTTTTTAAAATAGATTCTAATTAATATAATTATTTGTAAAATCAATCACACTTCTACTAATAAAAATTCTCAAGATCCACTTTCGTATGTTATGTATTGACCACCATCCCATACAAGTGAAAAGTCTCCATCTTTAATGTTATATAATTTTTATTATTTTTAATTGATATTTAATATTTTCTTCAATGATTCATATTTATTATTTGTATTCTTAAAAATAAAAAATATGAAATAATTATTTTATTGAAATAATAATTGTTTTAATAAAAATATAAATGTGTGAATTTTTTGAAGTTTCTTAGGATTTTTTACATTTGAGGAAAATTTTGTAAGACTTTTTTATGAATAGCATACTACTATGAAAATCACAAAAAGTACTCCAAAAACCACAAAAAATAATTAAAAAACTCTAAAAAATTCATATAAATACTTTCATTGGAGATGCTCTAAGTATATGTTAAAAACCTATCAAGATGATTTGAGGATACACAATATTTATAATTTTTTGTTACAAATATTAAGCTAGCACTTAAGAGTTTTATTTTAGAATTTTTATAAAATAAGTTAATTTAATTACTCATTGTTCAATGAATAAATACTTTACTTCGTTTACATATACTCTTATTCTTAACTGAATTTGCCCTTTTTAATTTCATATGATTCAAACTGATTAATTTTCAAGTATTTCTCATTTATTATAAATTTAAACAGACTTACATTGTAAAGATTATACTTATATTGAATCAACCAACCACATTATAAGAGACTAATTCAATATATTCAGTTTATATAATTAAAAGTTCTAAGTTTAAAATAATTATTGTGAGCTAAATTCTTTTAACTATAAATCAATACATAAAGAAATAGTAGGTTAAAATGTTTTTCTGCAGCAAAATAAAAATCATTATTTGAAATTCCGAACTTTCACCATGTCAGTAAGCAGGTGAACGGCGAGGGAAAGTGAAATAATGCATCTGGAATCAGTTCAGAGTGATCGGTCCCTTTCTATTTTTCCTTCTAGTAACTTCGTTTGTACTTATGATTTGCAACCACCTCTATAATTGATGTAATTTCTGTACAAAATATTGCTCCAAATAATTCAATTACTATGACCCCTAAGAAAAAGAAAAAAAGTATTTATCAACAATTTTTGCAGGGGAGGATTATCTTCCCTGGTTCTTCCTTTTGCAAGAATAATGCTTTGCCACTTGCAAGCTTCTGTACTGAAACAATTAATGTATTCTACTCTGTCATAAACTTCCCCCCAAGAGATGAGGTAGTGTTATCTTCCCACAGTTAGAGGGGTCAAGCTTCCTGAATTGGTCACAAATTTGCAACACATCTTTTTCCTGTATTTTACCCATCTCTTTCAGCTTGAAGATTACATACTCTGACTTGCTGAAAACAAAAGCCAATTAGGGAAGAAGAGCAATGGCAGATGGAAATTTCTAGTAAGAACAGTATCTAACAAAAGAATCCTTTAAAATAATTCATTCATGACTCGACTCTCTGCCCCTACCTGTACACTCCGCATGGTGCATGAAGCATCCAGACACGGTTAATACTATCTTTATTTAGAAAGTGATATTTTCAATGAGATGACAGTTCACCAAAGTAAACAAGAAAAGGAAAAAAAAAATCCCCTCCAATCTATAATGCTGAATTAAACAAATTATAATTATGCCCGCGCATGACTACTATTTTTTATGTTTTTGTTAAAAATATTTTAATGCACCTCCAGATTTCAGGAATCACAACATATGCACTCCATAACCAACACATGATGTTACCTATTGTACTTGAGGGGCATGGTATTTATTATTTAATCAGAATATCCTAATAATGGCATCCGAAGTATTGGGAGCTATTTTCCTAGTTAGATTAGATGCCCAGAATTGCAATCAAGCCCCAATTAGTGACTTCACCTAACACTCAACAATCACGTCCCAGATGCAGACACAATTGTGGTTGTGATGCAGCCACAGTGAGTAAAAGAGTCTTGATGTTGTGGCCGCAATTTTGGTTGCTGGCTTTTTTTTTTTTAATTGGTAACAAGATTTTAAAAATTGATCAATAATGGCAATTGCAGTAGCAATATCAAAGTTTCAAGACTTTTTTGTTAAGTACATAAGTGGCTGGATTTATATGTAATTTCTTACAATATTAAACATGGCGATGAAACCGCAACCGCATTTTAAAACATAATAACAAAAGCAGGAAAAGATTGGAACTAAAGTGACGAAGATATTGATATACCTAATGAAACCAGTATTGTTGATATCGGCATCAAGCAAATCCTGGACGGTAATTTCCCTATGCAAAACCTTCTTAGCCATTCTCCTATGCCTTCTATCGATTCTAGCCTCAGCCAAATAGAGAAAAGCCCGAGCCACCGTGAGAGTAGAAAAGAGCAACCAAATAGCCGCAAACAAACGACCAGGAAGCGTCTTAAAGGCTCGGTCCCCATACCCAACCGTTGTGACAGACATAACCGACAAGTAAATAGAATCAACCCAATCTAACCCTTCCACAAAGTACAACACCAAACTCCCAATCCCAATACACATCACCACAACCCCAAGCGCCAAACCAACCTTCAACCTGATCCTCATCCTTCCCTTCGCCACATCAACGATGTAATTCCGAGCAGAAAAACCTTCCCTTTCACTCGCACCCATTTGCAGACCCGTTAGGATCATGTTCTCTTGCAAATCCAATACGAAGTTCACGAGCCCGCTGAGGAGTATGTCTATGAACCCAAACCCCACCAACACAAAAGCGCAAGCGAAGATTTTGGTGAATGGGGTTAACGGCGCTATGTCTCCATAACCTATGGTACACATGGTGACTATACAAAAGTAGAGTGCGTCGACAACAGGGTGTGTTTCGATGCCGGAAAAACGGTCCCTGTTGAAGGAGTATATGGCGACTCCTATGGAGAGGTACATGGCGAGTAACCACATGCCTTGTCGGATTATGGAACTGGATTGAGGTTTGGGGAGTTGGGGTGTCTTAGGTTTGAGGTTTGGCATGGTGACCATCGCAGGTGCTGTCTTGCAGCGGCTCAGTTTTTTCTTCTTGGGAGGTTGTTGTTGTTGTTGTTGTTCGGATTGAATCTCCTCGGCGGCGGCGTCACGCGCGCGTGTGGTGGTGACGTCGTTGAAGGACTTGGAAGATGGAAGAAAGAAATCGGAGATGGGTTGGGAAGTGGTAGTGAGAAATGGCTCGTCTTCCATGGCAGAAAACAAAAGAAGGAAAGAGAACATAAAGAAGAAGAGATGAGATTGGTGTGTGGATGTTTTTACGGTCCTGACGGAGTTTGAGAATGGTTTTAAGTTTCACTAGTGTATCGTTTACCGGATAACTACTCAGCCACCAAACACAGTCATCATCAGTTGGAGATGGGGGGCCTGCCACGTCGGCTGAATACGACGCTTGGGCTCTGGTTATTTCAAGCAAGAGACAAGAGTGCTTTGCATTTTTTTTATATTACTTTCAGGGAAAGCGATGTAAGTGACTTTGGTTAATTAAGTTATATTTTAATTTCGTTGAAAATTTTTAACTTGGTTCATTTATGTTTTTAAATGTTTCATTTTAATATTTTTTATAATTTTTCATTAGTAAGTTTTTACTTTATTAATATTTTAAATTTTAAAATAAAATTAATTTAACGGTTACAAATTTTCATTATGTTTATTTTTTATTTTAAAAATTAAAAACACCTTAATTCCTAAATTTTATCCTTCACCCATTTTGCCGCGTGACTCCATCCCCCACACAAACCATCGCACCACACTGCGACAACAAACCAACACATTTTGTCGACGAGCCACCACAACTCCAGTCTCGCCTTCGCCAACAATGGTTCTGTTTTTGTTTGTTTTTTTTGTTCCTCGGATCTCGTTGTGGCAGTGTATGTTGGCGCGTGTGGGTGGGTTTATTTTTCTTTTTTTCAGATCTCTGTGGGGAGGAGATTATGAAAAAAGTTTGAATGGTTGAAAATGAAGCATTGCTTGATGTGATTAATTGCTAGATACTATTATATATAAAATTGGATGTTTGTTTCCATTGGGTCCTAGCATTATGTTATGCACATTAATATATTATCTTTATTTTTATGCACAAAAAGGATTACTTGAATTGGAGGTCATAGTATAAATAAATATATGAAGAAAAAAAAACATTAACTTTTTGTACTTGAATATATCTATTATATTCTCTGTTTAATTCATGAATAAATCTATTCTGTTTTATTGACGAATACGTCTACTCTTCTAATTATACTAGTATATGTTGAGACTTGATTAATTAACATGTTATTTTAGAATATTTTTAATGATAAATCTTAAATTAAAATTTTATATCATTTTTTGATGGATCTTATTTGTGTCAAATATGATTAAAAATATTTTAAATTCTCTATCATTTTTTTCTTTAACAATATATCTTATTTTAATATTTTAAATAATTTTTAATAGGTTTCATGTTCTCTTTTAAATATTTAATAAATTAAAATAAATATTTTTTTTTTCTGTTCTTCCTTTCATTTCCCACTCTTTGCCCTTTTTTTTTCTCCTTTCTCTCTCCTCATCTTATGTTCTACTTCTTTCTTAGTTATTCTTCCGACCTCCTTCCCTCGTGCCCTTCGTTGCTGCCCACCTCTTTCCCCCTTCCCCTTTATCGTGACCGCCCCGTCTGCTGGTATGCCTATTTTGTGTCTTTTTTTTATTTTGCTTTCTTCTTCTTCGTTTCCTTTTCAATTTTTTTATTCATGTACTCATTCTATTGATCTCGCCATTTGCTGTTAGGAAAATAAAGAGAAAAAATTAACAATATACATATCTTTAAGATTTTTGTACATGAATCAATTCTTAATGAAGATCTATCCAACTTTTTTATTTAAAAATATAGTAAAGACGAAAGATCTTTATGTGAAAAAGATACTTCCTTAAAGGATGATAAGAAACAAACCTTAAACTCTAAATATATAACGTCAAAAAGGAATCTCTAACTACCTCATTCAGTTTCCAAATATAAAAAAGTCTAACATTACTCTTATGTCGTCTTTACGAAGTAACACATACATACGTACTCTCTCCATCTTAATTTCTTTAAAAATTAAAAGCAGCCCGAAGATTTGAATACATAAATATTACTACTCTTTAAAATATAAAACGATAAATGATTTCATAAAATAATAAATTATGACACAATGCTTGGCGGAACAGTTTTTCCTACACCGAACAAAGTTTAAACTTAAAGCCAGGCCAAGGAGATCATGAAAACATAAAATATGAAAAGAATCATTTATAAATAAATCCTATGATCACAATCCATCATCATATCATATGCAGGTTCTTAATTTCTTACCAAGCCCTTTTTCTTCTGATTCAGTATCATCATCATGGCAATGTCCGTGATAAGAACAAAAGGAGGCCTAGTTAAGCCAGCAGAGGAGACTCACTTGAGCACAGTTCTGGACCTATCAGCCATCGATAGATTACCTGTTCTAAGATGCAATGCGAGAACCTTGCACGTGTTCAAACACGGTCCTGAAGCGGCAAGGGTCATAAGAGAGGCCTTGTCCAAAGCACTGGTTCCGTATTACCCTCTTGCAGGAAGACTCAAAGAATCCAAACCAGGGTGCCTTCAAATTGATTGCTCTGGTGACGGCGTGTGGTATGTTCAAGCATCTTCTGATTCCACCCTTCACTCTGTCAATTTCTTTGATGATGTTCACTCTATTCCATATGATGATCTTCTTCCTGATGCTATTCCTGAGAGCCAATGCATCGACCCCCTCGTGCAAATGCAGGTATATAAATCATCGCGTTACAATTTTCTTCATATTTCAAGTTCGACAACAATTTTTCCATAAACATAGTGCTTCCAAGCATAACCAACCAATCAAAATGGTTAAAATAATTTCACATTTACTTATTTTAATACTTTTTTATAGAAAAAAGTCACTATTATTTTTGTAAGTAACAAAATGGATGGGCTTCAAATTATGAAACAATGAGAGAAAAATGTAAAAATAACAAAAATAAGAATTTTAAAATGAACGTGTGATTAAAAAATGACAGGTTAAGATTTGTAAACGAAGAGATATTATAATATAGTGTAGTATTGGTCGAGAAAAAGATGATAACAGATCGGTTGAAGTGATTTAAGCACGTATAAAGAGGATACTAAACATCGGTGAAAAAAGTAAATTGTATAATTTTTAGTCCTCTGAAAGCAAAAAACCAAGAAGAACATTGTTAAGAGAGACTCTGTTATAAAATAACTTGTATAAAATAGTCTTCAGCATGTTGTATTATATGTTGATGGAAGAACAATTCTTGATGCAGTTAGTGTTGTTATATTTGAGTGTATATGTCAGTCAATAAACTATGGAATATATTGATTTGCCTCAGGTAACACAATTTGGTTGCGGGGGTTTCGTGATAGGCCTCATATTCTGCCATAGCATATGCGATGGTCTTGGTGCTGCACAGTTTCTAAATGCAATCGGGGAACTAGCAAGGGGACTAGAAAAACCCAGCATTGAGCCAGTGTGGAACAGAGACTTCTTTCCATCTCCTCAAACACCCCAAGAAACTGCATTGCCACCAACACCACCTCAAATGCCAGACTACAAGCTAGAACATGCCAACATAGACATGGACATGGATCAAATCAACCGTGTGAAGCGAGAATTTGAACAAGCAACTGGACTGACTTGCTCAGCCTTCGAGATTGTAGCTGCAGCATGTTGGAGCAGCCGAACAAAGGCCATTGATGAATTGGAGCCCAAGACTGAATTGAAGTTAGTGTTCTTTGCAAATTGTCGTCACCTCTTGGACCCTCCCCTGCCCAATGGTTTCTACGGCAATTGTTTCTTCCCAGTGACAATCACAGCTTCCTGTGAATCACTTAGAAATGCTACCATTGTTGGTGTGGTGAAGCTGATAAAAGAAGCCAAGGCCAAGTTGCCCCTGGAATTTGACAAGTACTTGAAGGGTGAGCATTTGAAAAAGGGAGAGGACCCTTTTGCTCCTCCCCTCACATACACCACTCTCTTTGTATCTGAGTGGGGGAGGTTGGGATTCAACCACGTGGACTATCAGTGGGGCCCACCCGTCCACGTGGTTCCCATTCAAGGATCCAGCATCATACCAGTGGCCATTGTGGGGTCCCTGCCCCTTCCCAACAGAGGGATTCGTTTGATGACGTGGTGCGTGGAGGAGGCACATCGCCTTCCTTTCCTTCATCACATGCATGGTGTCGTCAATCAGGAGCTGATCATGTAAGCTGGAAGAATAATTGAATCAAGATTCTACTTTGCCTTCTTTTATGAACCTGAAATTGCTATTTCCTGTTCCTTTTAATCCGTGATGTTTACCATTTGAGATAAATTGTAAATTCTGTTTAAGTTTGCTGGAATTTGGAAATTCTATCTATGCATTGCATTTGCTTTCACATATACTTTATTCTATTAATTTTGGTCATTATATTTTTAGAATTATTTTATTTTAGTGTATTAAATTTTAAAAGGTTATATTCTGATTTTTTTTTATTTCTTTAAAAGTTTAAATATATTAAATTTTAAAAATTTCGTTTTAAAGTTTAATTTTGATTATTTTTTTTCTAATTTTCATTAACAAATAGTGTATCTTTAATTTTAAATTTTGAAATAATTAAAATATATTCAGCCACTTACTTTTTTAATCTCCATCATCTTTTTTTATAAATTTTATAATCACCACGATATAAACAATGCAATCAAGATTCATTCTAATATACTACTTTCTCAACTCTATAACTATTATCAACAAACAAATCAGATATCCATCCATCAAACAAAATCAAATATTCTTCATATAAAATTTATCCTTGCTATAAAAAAAATATTATATTAACATGGAAAGGAATATGAAACATTTATTATTATTATTATTTGGTAAAAGAAAACAATTTTAAATGCTACCGTATCTTTCATTTCTTGATAAAAGAAAAGGCATGGTTGGTCAAACTTGTTAAGTTAAATCTCACAGAATTTATATATTGAATTTTTTGTTGTTCTTTTTTTTCTTTGGCAGCACAAATGAATTAATACTAGAATAACATAGTAATTAATTTCATTAGGAAGACATATATATATATATATATATATATATATATATATTCACGAATTAAAAATTTATTTTTATCAAGACCGCCAACTCAGGTGACGTTAATTATTTTTTTTATTATTAACTTTTTAGTGAAATATTTTAACTGTTCCCTCACCGTCTTAGACTTTGCTTCTAACAAAACAATATTTTGAAGAAGAAAAATGTAAAAAGGTTATAGTTAGGTCATTTTGGAACTGAACTGATTTTCTCTAATTTAAAAAAGAAAATTTCATGACATTTGAATATGTACACAACTCAGTAGAAAAGAATAATAAAAATTAGTTTAATAACTTTTCTCAATATTTTTCTAAAATCGAACTAAAGTATATAAAAAGACACACAAATTTTCCTGAAAATTAGCAGCATTTATGGAAAGTAGATGCTTGCACAACAAGCCATGACTAACAATGAGCACAATGATATCATATTCGTATACTTTGTACATATTTTTTTATTAATACCCACGGTATAATACAGAATCTGCAGGAACAATAGCAGAGTTATTTACTTTCAGCCTTTCATATTAGGGGGTACCATTTTCAATCTTTTTCAATGAGAAAATACAATTATCTTTTTTTATATTTGTCTGTTTCCATTTTGCATTCTCTTAGGTTGAATGAATGAATAGATATCTCTCAACCACTTCTATTCTGGCTTCTAGTACACAGGTTTGCTATTAATTGCTCATGTTAACAGTCGTGTTGATGTCATGACATGCCATGCAATGTTGCTGGTATTTAAATTCTGTCACGAGCAGATTTTCTTCCTTCGGAATTAAGATTCTAATTACAGTTTAATTTTCATATATTGATATTTTATATTATCAATTAATTAAAAATAATCCTACATATGATTTTTAAAGTAATTATTTCAATAATCAATTATTATGAATAACAATTTATTATTAGATAATGGTATAAAAAAATCATTACATTGTGAGTGTATTCTAATTATATTATTCTCCTTATTATTATTTTAAGAATATTGAAGTTTGATATGAAATGAAAAAATGGCTCAACTAACTTTCATTAAACAATCTTAATCTAAGTTTTATCCGGTGATAAGTCGTTTCCCTTTTCTTTTTTTCCTTTGTTTTGTTTGTTACTGTGGTGGTTGCTCAGAAAATGATATTCTTTTCTTTGCCTGGATCATTCAATCCAGCGCATGTTCTGCTTCTACAAAAAATCAGTACGTACCTTCAATGAGTAACGTAGTTGACTAGAGTTTAATATGATTTTTTTTTATCATGGTACAGAGTATTAATGGTTTTGGTTTTGTTGATAGCTTTACTGATGATTAATTTCTCTCGAAAACTTAACTGATCACTTTTATTGGATTCTTTTCCTCTCAATCCCATTTTTTTTCATCATCCACACAAGATTTGAATCGAGATCTTACTTAAAAAATAATTGAGTTTAGTACCACTAGAACCAACTAGTAGTTTAATATGAATTTATGAACACAAATTTTTTCTCAAAAAAATAGACTTGATTTAATTAAAAAAAAATTGACGTGTTTTAATATTCTATGGGATAAGCCCATAGCAAATTTTCATGGGATGGTGGTGAACGAATCATCTAGCTTCGGGGCACTTTCGGTAAACATGCATTGCAATTTTTCTATTTGCTTTTAGTTGCTCTACGTTTCTCAGTGTTTATAGTTTCACATTTGTTAAAAGTTTGGTAATTCTGTTATTAAATATCAACTTGGTGATGGGTCCCGGAGCTTAATTTGTCAAGCTTTAGAAGGACTTATACCGCACGAGAATTTGATCTAGGAAAATCTTTTCACTGAGCTTTTTAGCTCTGCTTAAACCAGAGTGTGATTCTGCATTTGCTTAATTACTCATTTCTGAGCTTGTTACCCTTTTGGGGTGGCTAAATTTTCTGAGTTGTCGTTAATCTTTTGTATCACAACTTTGTTCCATAGGTTAAGAATATATCAGGCACTGGTGTCTGATATGATAAGGCATGAAAATGGTTTGCATGATGAAGAGCTTAAACATGATGAGAGAACAGCACCCGAGAGCAGCACAAACGGGGAAAAAAGAGAAAAGAGACAACAAAAAGAAAAGGCTGAAACAGTTCCATATCATAAGCTGTTCTTGTTTGCTGACTCCACTGACATCATTTTGATGGTTGTTGGCACCATTGGGGCCATTGGAAATGGTCTTGGGATGCCTCTCATGACATTGCTGTTCGGGGAACTGATTGATAGCATTGGCAATAGCCAATTTGGCTCCGACGTTGTCAAACAAGCTTCCAAGGTATAATCACAGAACTAAGTAGTGATGCACAACACTTATTACTTTTAAAATGAGCTAAATAAACTTAGCTTTATTTCATGACCTTTATGAGGTAAAAGAGTCCTGATATCACATCTAGTATTGCAATTTAAGACATGCGTATGATTTGTGAAATAACTTTGCTATGTAGATGTCATGACTTAGTGGTTACTTGTCAAAATTGCAGGTCTGTCTGAAATTTGTGTACTTAGGAATAGGCACTGGTCTAGCTGCTTTCCTCCGTAAGTATATCTGTAATTAAGATGAATTCAGTTTTCGTTACATCAATACTATCTTATAAGAATTTTTTTGACATAAAAAATAGACATAATCTGGAAAAACAATTTTCACTTTTCAGAAGTGACTTGCTGGATGATCACAGGAGAAAGACAGGCTGCAAGAATAAGGGGCTTGTATTTGAAAACTATACTAAGACATGATAAAGCTTTCTTTGATAAGGAAACCAACACTGGAGAGGTGATAGGGCGGATGTCAGGTGACACTGTTCTCATACAAGATGCTATATGGGTGAGAAGGTATTAGTACTACTACTATATGTTGCAACAATTGCACTAAAGATTTGATTGCAAGTTAGGAGCAAAAGCCACTTCAAATTTTGTTGTTACTGCTGTTTTTTTTATAGTGTCCATTTACTGAAGTCTTTCTTGGTTAAATGGGTTAGGAGATTTCTGCAGCTAATAGCAACATTCTTTGGGGGCTTTGTGATGGCATTTATCAAAGGGTGGCTTCTAACTGTTGTCATGTTATCCGTTGTTCCACTTGTTGCTGCTGGTGCTGCTGCTATGGCCATTGTCATAGGAATGATGGCAAACCGAGGTCAAAGCGCGTATGCGAAAGCTTCACATGAAGTTGAAGAGACAATAGCTTCAATAAGAATTGTATGTTGTTAAGTCTGAATTTTTTCTATGAAATTCTGTAACTTCTCAGTATGTCTGTCATGATGCTTATCTCTGGCAGTGCTATGATATTCATTATTTTCTTTGGCTGTGTATATTTCCAGGTTGCATCTTTTACGGGAGAAAAGCAAGCAGTGTCTAGTTACAAGAAATTTCTTGCAGATGCTTATCAATCAGGAGTTCACGAAGGTTTCGTAGGTGGAATGGGTCTTGGCATAGTTATGTTAGTTATGTTCTGTGGTTATGCTTTGTCTGTATGGTTTGGCGCAAAGATGATAATGGAAAAAGGATATGGTGCGGGTGCAGTGGTCAATGTGTTTATTGCTGTGTTAAATGCTTCCATGTAAGTAGATTCAAGTTTATATATTAAATCTGCTAATGAAGTATATTAAAAACCAACACAACCACACACGGAAAGAAATATAACGAATGCATACCTCAACTCATACGGGTATATCTTGGCCAAGCATCTCCTTCTAAGAGTGCTTTTGCTGCAGGTCAAGCAGCAGCTTGTTTCAGACAATTGACAGAAAGCCAGAGATAGATGCTTATGACCCAAATGGAAAAACACTAGAGGATATTCACGGTGAAATTCATCTAAGGGATGTTTATTTCAGTTATCCAGCCAGACCTGAGGAGTTGATATTCAATGGATTCTCTCTTCATATACCTAGTGGCACCACTGCAGCTTTAGTAGGGCAAAGTGGAAGTGGGAAGTCAACAGTTATCAGTTTAATTGAAAGATTTTATGATCCGAACAGGCAAGTGAAGTTCTTATTGATGGAACTAATGTGAAAGAGTTTCAGCTTAGATGGATCAGAGGAAAAATTGGCCTGTCAGCCAGGAGCCAGTGTTGTTTGCTTCTAGCATTAAGGATAATATATATTGCCTATGGAAAAGAGGGAGCAACAGTTGAAGAGATAAGAGCTGCAGCAGAACTTGCAAATGCTGCTAAATACAGATAAACTGCCACAGGTTCTGATGTCTAGTCATTTTCTACAATTTCAAAGTTATTATTTTATCTGTGATCTTCCAACTTGATAAGTAACCTCAACCTTTTTACCTTCTACATTCAGGGATTGGACGCAATGGTTGGTGAGCATGGAACTCAACTATCAGGTGGACAGAAGCAGCGCATTGCCATTGCAAGAGCAATCCTGAAATATCCAAGAATTCTACTTCTAGATGAAGAAGCATCAAGTGCACTTGATGCAGAGTCAGAAAGAATAGTACAAGAAGCTCTAGACAGGATCATGGTCAACAGAACTATAGTCATCATCGCACATCGCCTGAGCACAGTGAGAAATTCTGATATGATCGCTGTAACTCAGAGGGAAAATGGTTGAGAAAGGTACGAAACAATAGCCAAGACTTGGCTTCTTTCATTGAGATGTCAACTGTTGATCATAATGTGTGCATTTTACACTTTGTCATACTAAAATCAGTGATCCCAACTTTCTGTCTTTCTGAAACTCTATTTTTTAAATATATTATTATTATCACCAATAAATTGAAACAATTTAGTAACTACTTGAGGGATGATTAACTCTAATTATAGAAGAAAAATAAGGCATCCGTGGGTATCAAGAACTGTCCTAGAACATAACCAGGCTGCAGATAGAGACTGGAATTCAAGTTATCACACTTTTGTTTCTAGTATCTTGTGTTTATTAATCAGGAACACACGTAAAATTAACCAAGGATCCTGAGGGAGCTTACTCTCAACTTATACGTCTACAAGAAGGAAACAAGGAATCAGAAGAATCAGGAACTTTCCTCAGAATCCTTTACAAAGTTGAGTCAAAGGCGGTCACTTCGAAGATCAGGATCATCTATGGGAAACAGTAGCCGCCACTCATTTTCAGTTTCATTTGGTTTACCTATAGGAGTTAACATCCCTGATCCTGAACTTGAATACTCAAAGCCTCAAGAAAAATCACCAGAAGTTCCACTCAGGCGCCTTGCTTTCCTCAACAAGCCAGAGAATCCGGTGCTTTTGATTGGATGTGTAGCTGCCATAGCAAATGTTACCATATTTCCAATATTTGGCGTGTTACTCTCCAGTGTTATCAAAACATTTTTTAAACCATGAGATGAAAAAGGATTTCAAGTTTTGGGCACTCATGTTTCTGACCCTTGGATTTGGATATTTACTGGCAATTCCAGCTCGAAGTTACTTTTTTGCTATGGCTGGCAGTAAGTTAATCCTACGTATCAGGCTCATTTGTTTTGAGAAGGTGATCAACATGGAGGTTGGTTGGTTTGATGAGCCTGAACACTCTAGTGGTGCAATTGGTGCAAGGCCCTCAGCAGATGCTGCATCTGTGCGTGCCCTTGTTGGTGATGCTTTAGGACTATTGGTTCAAAACATAGCAACAGCATTGACAGGTTTGATTATTGCCTTAGTTGCTAGTTGGCAATTGGCGTTTATTCTTCTTGTCTTGGTTCCCCTCATTGGAATAAATGGTTATATTCAGATGAAATTCATGAAGGGATCCAATGCAGATGCAAAGGTGAGATACAATGCTACTTAAGTAACTGCATTATTTAGATTTTTCAAACAGATTCTAATATTGTGTTTAACTTCGAGTAATTATGGAATGTATGACTTTTTGGGAAGTTTTTTGAAAAATGTGAGCAGTGGCCAAGTCAGGAAATAATTTTAGCCTATAACCAATTTTAGGTAGTGTTAAATTTTATTTTTAATCCTAATTAATTATATAAGTATATATAGTTATTAAAAAAATTTAAAAATTTAAAAAAATATATTTTTATGTAGTGCCATGACCATTGCTGGTTTGTGAATTGGCTCCGTAACTGAATGTGAGTGAGGTCAAAACATACGAAAAAGTCTTGTACTGGTTTGTGGAATCAGTCATTGATCCTGAAAGCAAGCATAACTGATTTTCAAAATCTCATAAATGACTACTTACGGAACCGGTGAAAAGTTTTGACCAACAAAGATATTAAGTGAAATATCATCATGTGAAATGTGATAATGTAAGAATAGCCAAGAAATAATAAATCAGGGATGTTATAGTGAACAAGACTGAATGGTATGTGGTATGTGGTTGTGGCTCATCGCTAATCTATAATAAAAAATGCAAATGTGATTGCAGTGGTAAAAAATGGAGTTATAGTTGAGAAAGCAATGCACGAGACACTCATTAACATCAAGGATGGATTTTATGGTTCCTTGGTCCAACTTCATACAAGTGCTAATTATCAAAAAGAAAAGAAAAAAAAAATACAACAGCATGATAATATCATATTTTATTTTTATTTTTATTTTCCGGGAAAAGTTTTCCCTCTTTCCAGTCTAGTCTTGTGAATTTGAATAAAAGGGAAATACTTCATCCTTGCTTCCCTTTTCATGGAAGAAAAGTCATTCATTTTCTTTCCTAGTTGTGTAAATGAGCAAGAACCAATAGATGGCCAAAGAGTGAGAAATGACAAAATTGTACATAAACATAACATCTTGTGGAAGGTAATGCATGACAAAGAAGTGTGTTATGAATGCGGTAACTGGCCGACCAAATGTGACCCGTTGATAGTGGCTATGCAGTCTCGTCTCAGTACTTGCAGAACATGTTCATTCAAAGAATATAAACTGTTTGACCAGGAAAAAAAGAGGAGAGAATAGAATAGAAAGTTAAAATAAAAAGATTAGCCTATTGGCTGATAAAAAAAAAAAAACAAGATTAGCCTATTGACAAGTAACTGGCTATTAAAAGTTTTCTTCGTTTTAGATTCTGAAGCTTCCAAAATTCAAGTTAGGACTGTATGAATCAATTCTAAGTATCATGAGTATGTTTGACAGGTGAAATAAGTTTTAACTTATTTGATTATGATATAAGCTTTTCTGACAAACAAGCTTATTTCACATGTTTATAACCTACTTTGGTTAGTTTATAGTAGCTTATAAGAGTTAAATAAATTATAAGCAGCTATGTTCGTATCTTAATTTAGCTTAACTCAAAACTATTTGGCCCGTGAGTTAGCCTATAATGGGTTTAACATTGGCCACGTTATGGGGCTTTCCTAGGATGGGAGATTTCAGATATGTCAACGACGACGGACAACCTTAAGCATTAGGGCATCTAATAGATTTGCCATATTGCAAGGAGCCGATAAACGTGTGCTCTTTCCTTGTCATACAAGAACGAGGTCAAACTTCGAAAATAAGTGGAGTTACCACAGGAAAAGTGAAATGTAAAAAGTTAGCACCCTAAGCAAGTGTGAAACTTTCTTTTAATCTTGGAATTTCCACATTCCAAGCCCGAAAAGCCTGGTCTTTCATCAAATTCAAAATCAATATTCCAATAGAACAGCAATTAGCTATCGCCTATTCTCTATCTAAGCACTTTTTAGGTTCTACTTCTACATCAGTAAGGCATCATTTTTATTTTTATTTTTACGGTAAGGCATAATGTTGTCTTTCTTTTGTTCTTTCTCTTCAACTATAATTTTGTATATTACCCTCTTAAAAAACTATAATTTTGTATATCTGCTGTAGTTAAATATCATCGTTTCATTTAGTGCTTGGATCTATAGTTTACTTTTAGAAGCTATGCTACGCGTCCTTTCTACAATCACATAATAATCCTTTTGAAATTAGTTTCGTTCGATATATTGCTTTACTCGGATGAATGTCTTTTTTTGGTTACAAGATGAATGCCTTTACTTCAGTAAGATATGTAAGCACTTTCTATTTTATTCCATAGGTTTAGAAACATCCTATTTCGCCATCCACCCCAACAAAGAATACTTTCTTGTTTCGAGTATAATATACTCACAAAAAAAAATCATTTAATAACAATGTTTTTTCTTGGTCTAAATTGTCGTTTCATCTACCACTATTATCACTATAGTCATATTAAAATAATTAATATTGAAAACAATATTTAATAAATTTCACATTTTATTTGTATTATCCATTATCTATCAAAATATATGGAATAAAATATTGTCTAGTAACTAGTTCATTTCACTTGTATTGCACCTTAATGTATAGCAAACACCCTTTTAAGTCACGAATATTTTGTCAGGCAATACTGCAATAGACATGAGTAACAATCATCCTAAGTTTTTTCCTAAGCTTAACTCATTATGAATCAGGATAAACCATTATTTCTTCTCTTTTCTCATTTCCAAACTCTTTAGATTTACAATTGTGAGACTATTTAATTTTCTTGTAAAAGTGCACGCGTTTTAAGCTTTTGTGGATGTAGGAGCCTATAACTTTATTTCGAAAGAAACATTTTCTATATTCTAATCAATGTTCAATTTTTCATGCCACGAAAAAAGGAATGCAGCAGGTAAATCCGAGGTGATTACGATACCTTTAGTTTTGGTGCCACCATAGACGTGGTGGTTTCCGCTGTCCTGAATATGCATGAGGGCCATAAAAAGGAAAATAAAAGCCACATGCAAAAAGTAATGAAAATCACAAAACTTCCTCAAATAAATACGTATAAAATTACAAGTCATCGTCACTTTCGTCACTGTATGAAACAAGGCCAGTTAGGGCAACTTGGGACTTATCAGCTTCACCATTCAATGGCAGTACTGGTTCCAACGACTTACTCTTATCATTCACAGGAGTGTTTCCTGCTTTTGAAATTTCCTCAGCATTTCCTTGATCCACCTTGGCTTTTTTAGCTTGAGGCTTGATTTTTATAATCATGCCTAACGGGCCAGAGGCTGGATTCTTCTTTCCAGCAGACTTTTGTTCCTGCACGAGAAAACGGTGATGAAAAGCATGAAAATAGCAACAGCTAAAACACATGATTTCTTATTTAAAACTGCACGCATTGTTGCAATAACTAATAAATTAAACACCCCTTCAAAGATTGGCAATTGAATGATTACAAATTATGGCTTCTGAAGATTTCAGATGAGCAAAAACAGTGCATGTGACAAAATAAACAAGGTTTAATTGTATTTTTAGTCCTACTATAGATGTGTAGTTTTAGTCCCCAGACAGTTTTTTGAGCAAATACAACCCATCAAATTTCCAATAAATTTCTAACTAGTAAGACTATTTCAAATTATCCATTATAAGAAAGTTGAGGAGAATTAAATTAATTTAATGTTAAAAATAGAGGGGCTTGATTTGCTCACACAAATTAAAACTTGAGACCAAAATTGTACAAAGTCTAAATTAGAGGACCACAAGTGAACTTGAGCAGTCTAGGGAGGATAAGAGGTTATAATCTAGTTACACTGTTAATATCAAAAAACAGCCTCTGGTCATGAGATTTGAAAACCACCAAAAATAATAGCTCATATGAACTTTAAATTTCAGAAAACGTGTTGGTATGAGTGTCAAATTGATGACAGAGGCCATCCCCTTCTGACAATCTAGCATTCAAAGATCTGATTCAGCATAAATAGACCTCAATATTGGCCTATTCAGTAAAACTGTTATCGTAGGAATCAGGAAACTAGTTGCAACATTATTGTGTGGAAATGAAAACATTATTTAACCAAACCCTTGAAAAAATGGTAGCAACATATAAAAGTCACCAACCAACCTGGACAACAGGTAATGGGATTTTTTCCTTAACTTCATGCACAATGTTGGACTTTGCTTCCACCGCTGCCTGAAATCAACATACAAGAGCAATATAGTTAGAAAAACCATTGACCAAATAATGGACACGTGATGATAAATACACTTCAGCCATGGCAAGTCCAACATACTCCAAGAGAAAAATCAAATAACAAGTACAAGGAACTTGCATTTTTTATTTAAAATAAAGCAATTATCTCATATAGTAACTGTAATGACTTAACTTGAAAGCTTCGGATTTGTTGGGCTTCCTCATCCGCCACTAGTCGTTCATATTCCCTTCTTGTCTGAAAGGTGGATAAAAATTAATATTAGAAAGAAGAACAAGCACTTGAATAAACCTTGCATCAACAATTTGTTCAAGCATTTCATTTGTTGATTTTGTTCTCTGTAATGTTAAATGTCATCAAATTGTTTCCAAACGATCTAAAATAGCTGTCTTACCAGCGGTCTGTACAACCATTGAAGTAAAGGACACATATCTAAAATCCTGTGGTTTACACTTTCAGGATCCATCTATGAAAATTTCATGAAACAAGATGCTGTAAAGAGAGAACCAGAACTCACTGTTTCATAATTATCAAGAAACTCAGTCTCATCTTCGTCTAAAGCTTTAGGAGGTCCTGTGAATGAGATAATTAGAGGGGTCAAAATTCAATGCAGAATAACAACAAAAGACAACCATGTAGAAAAGTGGGGTAAAAAAAGCTGCCTAAACGTAAGTCAAACAACTAGCACAAACTATGCCTATCTCAAAAGGGCAAACACCAAGTAAGCATGAAAGAATTAACAACCTGCCTTGGCAGTTGGCATTGCCAAACACTATCACATTCAATTACTGAAAAGAAGAAAAAAAAAACTAAAAAGCAAGGAGTTTCACTATACTCCTAAGTCCTAAGGTGAAGGCAAAACATCATGGTTATGCAAAATGATGGTTGAATACTCACTGTGCTTGAACCTTTCATTAAATTCCGCATCTTTCTTGTCCTTATTCTCCTTTAGAATCTGCACTCGAAAGCTTCTTCAGTAAGTAATCCTCTTATAATCAATTCGTGAGGATTACAATGCAAATTTTGCTATACAAGAAAATGAGAAAACAAACCTCGTAGAGAGGTCTATCCCTCTGGGCAGTGCCGTCTTCAACTCGTTCACCTCTTGTTTTTTTAGCTTCTACCAACTGTTCCAACAATAAATCGAACAATCACGCAAAAAAAAAAAAAAAATTGAAACGGTAACGAAACCCTAATTTATTATGCACAATTGGTGGATTCGAGAATGAAGTGCGAGTTTGAGACTGAGAGAGTTAGTTTGTTTACTTGGTCTTCGGAGACGAAGTTCATAATCCTGATAGGACGATCCGAATCCATGGCTTCAAGTTTTGCGAACTGCAACGGAAACTTCAATTCCAAAAAGACAAAGAACAGAGAAATAGAAAGTAGCAAACAATGATGGTGAAGAAGCCTTTGGGCCGTTCTCAGTCTTTTGATTACGGGTACCAAATACCTGCTGGAAAAAAAAAAAAATCATATCCATAAAATAATCTATATCCAATCCAATCTAATTTATTTTAAATTTATTTAAATGAATTAATTTCATATTCAAATATATTTTTATATATTTTAAATCCAATCTAACTATAAATTATTAAAAAAAAAATCCAACTATAAATAATAAATAAATACTACAACTATCCCATCAATAATTTGAAATATTATTATTTTTTAAATTTTTAATTGTCTTCTAAGATTGTTATGTAAAAATAAAAAAAAATTATTCTGAAAAGCAATTGTGACGTTTTCTATTTTTTTATGTAAATCATCTTGGAAAATGTTTGGAGGAAAACTTGAGTGCTATTTTAATCTTTTGATAAATTTTTTGTCGTCAATGCTTGGCACATACTAAAACATTTTCCTTTTAACATTCTTGTTATTGCCATGGTGTCTAATATGATATTAATACTTTATGTCTATCTATTTTTTTTATATTTTCCTCAAACAGATCATTGTTCTATGCATGGCATTAATCAATCTTTAATATATCATGTAAGTAACAATTCTCTATGTTTTTTTCAATTTAATCTATGTTCCCAACACCTCAATAAATCAAATTGATGATTTACTTACAGAGTGAAAAACAATCAATTTGGTGTGGACTTGAAGGTTATAAGAGACCATCAATTATTAAACCACTAACTAATGTTATAAACTCCTTATTTTATTCGATACTCCCCCGATGTTGTCAGTCAGACTAAAATTAGAAGAGAGGTCCTCAAAGAACAAAACTTTAGCTCAAATTATTATTGTGCTTTGATTAATCCTTTAGGGTCCATCTTAATGTTCTTATTATTTGAGCCTTTCCTGGGGCCTTATTTGTCCTCATACTATTCTTGAAATGCTCCTCCAAAGACCATCACCTTCTTTTCCACCTTTGTTGTCTGGTACAAAATCCTGATCAAACACAAAGACTTTGTATTCTTGATTGGATGGTCTAGCTTATGCCTTTAATCTTGTGTCATGAATGCATGAAATATTTTACACTATCATTTGTTTCTTATAAAAAGAATCAATGGTAGTAATTATATATATATATAAATAAAAAAATATAGAACTATATTGAGTACAAAAGTAATATGAAATTTTTTTAGATAAACAAGATATTATTGATAATTACATGTAAACACTTCAACATCATTTAAAAGGATATATGGAACAATTGAATATTCCATGTACGGACTTCTATTTTTGTCTTCCTTGTAAAAGGATAGAACATTTGAATATTCTCATATAAACTTTAAGCATTCTTAATCTTTGTGGACTCATCCTTAAGTTTATCATTAATTATTAATAAGTTATCAATCTAGATGTACATGAGATTTTAACTTGTCTTTGACTTAAAATATTTGACATGAAAGAAAGAGATAGGGAAAAAATGAGATAAAATAAAATGTGAATATAAGTTTAACATTTTTCTGAAGTATAATTAGATACTTTTATTAGGCATGACAGCGGAATTCAACCACGTAGGGACCAAACTGAACTTATCTTGATTTTGATGGAGAAAAATCGAGTTAATTAAGTTCGGGATTGGGGTCGGGTTTGCCCTGCACCTATCCCATGGTAAATAACATTTAAAAAAAATATATTTAAGTTGTTTCTTTTTTTATTATGTAATTTGAAAGATGTGTTACTTAATTTTGAGACAATATATATTTAAACGATACTATATTCTTGGATAAATTAAATATGCATGTCTTTATTTTATGTAATACCAAGATTTTATGATTTTAATTGAATTGATTGATTTGATTTTGTAATTTTTAAATTATGAACTCATTCCCATATTTTGAACGTGAGTTTTTTTATTATTTTTTTTTGTTACATAACTATTCTTTTCGACCCATTTTTCAATAACAAAAGTTATATTATTTTTAATTTTAATTAATTAGCGGGGGGAGGCGGGATGGGGAAACCCAACCCCCAACAGTACGAGGTGTGGTATATATTTTTAACCCCAATTGGAATCGGGGTCGGAGGGAGTGGTTTTAGAGTGGGGACGAAGATGGGGAATGCAATACCCATCCCTCTCCATCTTGATCCGCTTCGTTGCCATGCATAATTTTTATATGTTCTTAATTAGTAGTAATATATCCTAATTTTATTTTATGGATAAATACATATTTTAGTTCTTAAAAGTATGAGGTGGTAACAAATAGATTATGAAATATGAAAAATTTAAATTTAGTTATAGAGTGTTCAAAAGTGTAATTGATTATAGTTAAATTTTTTATCATTTAATTATTAAATTGTAATATTTAAAAATTAATTTGATGATAAATTATATTTTATGATCAATTTAATATTAAATTATAAAATTTAAGATTTATTTATTATTAAGTTATTTACCAGATTAATTTATTGTACTATTACCTTCAAACCAAAAACTTAACATATAAAATGATCTTTTTTTCGTATCAGATAGATTTATCTGTATTTTATAATTTACAGTTGAATTAATAAGCATATAACAACATATGTTAAAAAAATAACAACATATTAAAAAAGAAAAGTCAGAATAAAAAATAAGATTAAATTTAAATTAACACTTCACACTTTCATGATAAAAATAAATATATATCCTAAAAATTTCGTGACAGTAACTTTTAATCCTTTTCGGCACGTGTTTCCGTGCTTCATAGTGGTGAAGTAGTAAAGAAGTGCGGACGTTGGAGGTCACGTAAGTCCTAGTGTCGCAGGTAGCGAGTAGCAACGTGCCAACAAGGAAAGGAACACGTAAGATGAAACAACGAGGTTTCACTTTCACTTTCACCGCGTGGCGCGCCGTTGTTTTTGTTTTTTTTTTTTCTCTCTCGCGGGTGAAAAATCTCAAACCCCACCCTCCCCAGTCCAAAATCGAATTTACGAAGAAGGGGACATAACATTATAACACAACAAGAACAGCATTTTCCCTAATCCTACTCGCGGGACTCGGAATTAACAAGAAGAGTGCCCAAAAGTCAACAATTTCAATTCTTGCCCATTTCATCACCATTACTTCTTCATTCATTCATTCCCCTACCTTTCTCGTCTCTCTCTCAGGTACGCACCAATTCTTGATCTCCATTTCAAACCCTAACTCGTTTCTTGAATTTGGGATCTAATTGTCTCTCTGCAGAGGGGATCTATGACCAGCTGATGATGGATGGTGGCTGGGTATTCACCTGAATTTGTTCATTCGTGATACCCTTTGATTGAGTATCTGAGCAGGTTAGGTAGAATTTAGTTGGGGGATTATTATTTTGCTGTGAGTGGAATGTGAATCTTGATTAGGTTCTGTTTGTTTTCTTGGAAGTTTTTGATTTTTTTCACTTCAATTGTGGCTTTAGGACATTGCATTTTGTGAAGTTTGCTTCTTGATATTGGGTTTGTGAGTGTTTTCTTGTTAGTGGCCTCCTTGATTTTCAATGGCTAATCCAACACAACCTAATGTTGGGTTCACCCCTGAGAGAGAGAGTTCAAACCCTGAGAAGAGTCTAATTCCGCCCCCTCCAAGTTTCGTAGCCTCACCACCTGGTTTTCCTCCACCAAAATTGCATTTACAGCAAGATCAAGCTTCTTCCCGTTCCATTAAAACCCCAAACGTTTTATCACCAGCCAATGGGGTTACCACTGGCAGTCCTGTTCCTCACTTGAGCACCCCTCCTGGACCCCCGGTTTTTACGTCGCCGGTCCGTCCAGCTGCTGTTCCGTTTCGTACATCGCCTGCATCACCTCAGCCACTTGCATTTTCTTCAACCTCTTCTTTGCCAACATCGTCATCGCCGCTGCAATTTTCAAATGGATCGTTTGAGTCGCAGCACCAAGTTTCTGATAGTATAGAGGACCATGTTCCCTTGGGAGAGTCATCCTTTGTTCTCTTTTCAGCTCTTAAGGTATATATGTATATTCTGGTTTCTTTAATTCATAATCAAGGCTTGGAATTTTACATTGAATTACCATTCATCATGCTTAATTTTTTATAATATATTAACTTTCCCTTCTATTTGCCAAGTAGGTATTGAAACGGAAGAAACAAGCTAATGTACCCAGTTTGGGTTTTGGGGCATTGGTCTCTCTTGGGAGGGAGGTTTCAATGGGCCCTCAGGTAATACAGCGTGACCCTCATCGCTGCCAAAGCTGTGGTGCTTATGCAAATATATATTGCAACATATTGCTTGGATCAGGCCAGTGGCAGTGTGTTATATGTCGGAAACTGAATGGAAGTGAGGGGGAGTACATTGCGCACAGCAAGGAAGATCTTCACAGATTTCCGGAATTATCTTCACCCATGTTTGACTATGTTCAAACTGGGAACAAGAGACCTGGTTTTGTTCCCGTTTCAGATTCCAGAATGTCTGCCCCAATTGTTCTTGTTATAGATGAATGTTTAGATGAACCTCATCTACACCATCTACAGAGTTCTTTGCATGCTTTTGTTGATTCTCTCCCGCCAACAACGAGATTAGGAATTATACTATATGGTCGTACTGTATCAGTGTATGATCTTTCAGAAGAGGCTATGGCATCTGCTGATGTGCTTCCTGGGGACAAATCACCAAGTCAAGAATGTTTGAAAGCATTGATTTATGGTACTGGTATATACTTGTCACCAATGCATGCTTCACTGGCTGTTGCACATTCCATATTTTCATCATTGAGGGCATATAAATTGAATGTACCAGAAGCTTCTCGTGATCGGTGCCTAGGAACTGCTGTTGAGGTTGCTCTTGCTATAATTCAGGGCCCATCTGCTGATCTGTCACGGGGGGTGGTCAAAAGGTCAGGGGGAAATAGTAGAATTATTGTCTGTGCTGGCGGACCAAACACTTATGGGCCTGGATCTGTTCCTCATTCTTTTAGTCACCCTAATTATCCTTACATGGAAAAGACAGCAATTAAATGGATGGAGAATCTTGGTTGTGAGGCTCATCGACACAATACTATAATTGATATTTTATGTGCTGGAACATGCCCTGTAAGAGTTCCTATCTTGCACCCTCTTGCAAAAACATCAGGTGGAGTTTTGGTTCTCCATGATGATTTTGGGGAAGCGTTTGGTGTTAATTTGCAAAGGGCATCTGCCAGATCAGCAGGCTCTCATGGTTTGTTAGAATTGCGCACATCAGATGATATTCTCATTACTCAAGTTGTTGGTCCTGGGGAAGAGTCACATGTAGATACCCATGAAACATTTAAAAATGACACTGCTCTTTATATTCAAATGCTAAGTGTTGAGGAAACACAAAGTTTCTCTCTCTCCATGGAAACTGAAGGAGATATCAAAAGTGATTTTGTCTTTTTTCAATTTGCAATTCAGTATTCAAATGTGTATCAAGCTGATGTGTCGAGGGTCATTACTGTTAGACTGCCAACGGTAGATAGTATTTCTGCATATCTTGAGAGTGTTCAGGATGAAGTGGCCGCTGTACTCATTGCAAAAAGAACCCTGTTACGAGCCAAAAACCATTCTGATGCAATTGATATGCGAGCAACAATAGACGAAAGAATCAAGGATATTGCTCTAAAATTTGGCTCCCAATTACCTAAATCTAAACTTCATAGCTTCCCGAAGGAGCTTTGTCTCCTACCGGAGCTCCTTTTCCATCTCAGGAGAGGACCACTATTGGGAAGCATTATTGGCCATGAAGATGAGAGGTCTGTGCTGAGAAACTTGTTTTTGAATGCATCCTTTGATCTATCACTCAGAATGGTAGCTCCTCGTTGTCTAATGCACAGGGAGGGGGGAACTTTTGAGGAGCTACCAGCATATGATCTTGCTATGCAGTCTGATGCTGCTGTTGTACTTGACCATGGCACTGATGTCTTCATTTGGTTGGTATGTCTCCTATTACCTGTTCTAGCATGACATATTCTTAGTTGGAGATGTGGACCATTTACTTATTATCGCTATTTTTTTATGTTTGGGGTGGGGGTGGGTTGGTACTTAATCAGTTATTGTTACTGCACTTGCTCTCCCGCCAAAAGATTGTTCATGTTGTTTTCAGTTAGCTTCCTTCTTTGTATAATGAATGAAAACAAAAGGATAATTTTCTTGATAATGGATTGTGTTATGAAATTTAGAAACCAAATTGAGTCTGGTCATAGTTGTTAATGATGTGCTATAGTGTGTGGTGTAATTGCTATGAGCCCCGGGCTGTAGCACATAGATGTTTTTGTCCCTTGTTTTTCCTAATTTTTTTGTCTTCATTTCTCCTTTTCTGTCTTGTTTGTCTACAGCCTTTTCTGCTATCAGGCCCGTGGCTGTTGCCATTGCTAACAGCAGCTGTGGCTGGTGGTCAGATGGCTAGCCAGGGTTTTGGCAAGTAGCAACCCATACTAAGGAAAAAGAAACTGTGTTCTTTATTTTTAGTCTCTTGACTTAGATGGTGCATAACAGTTTTTTCTGCTGCTGGTGTGGCTTTTTTGTGCTCAGGGGCATTGCTCCCTCATATTTAAGGTTTGAGTTATTTGTACTACAATAGTAAGGGAGCTTTCTTTTAGCCATGGGGGTAAATGAGGGCTTGGGTCTGTAATTTTTCATCTTTTTCATTATTGGATGCCAGGACGGGTTGTTGTTGAAAACACCTTTTATTTAAGGTCTGTTTACAAATGTTTATTAAAAAAATTGTCTAAATCACATTTCTGTTTTCAACTATTTGTAATTAAGCCTCCTACAAATTTTGTTGATTATTGGCATGGCAAAACATTTTTGCTTATGTGGTGTCAAATTTGATGATGAGAGACCCTTTTTTGCTGTCTTTACTGACATGGAGAATTAGAGATGGGTGGATACTAAGGTACTGAACTTGCTGACTTGCATTTGAGGACTATAAATAGAGCAGCATGAGAGCAGACCCTGTTTTGTTTGTCATGTGTCCATATTCTTTCCATGTTTAGAATTTTCATTTTCTTGTTCTGCTTGCATTCTCCTAAGATATGTTTTTGAGTTTTTTTAATATTCATGGGTGGACCCTAGGGTGCTGAACTAGCAGCTGATGAAGGAAGAAGTGCGGCTGCTCTAGCTGCATGTAGGACATTGGCTGAAGAACTGACTGAGTACCGTTTTCCAGCACCTCGAATCCTTGCATTTAAGGTTAATTTTCTTTACTTTTAACGTCATGCCAAGTTTCATCTTCTGCTTATAAGATAAACTTTGACAGTTTACATTTGAAACAGGAGGGTAGCTCCCAGGCTCGATATTTTGTCTCTCGTCTCATTCCAGCTCACAAGGATCCTCCTTATGAGCAGGTAAACAGCCCTAGCACTTTATTCTTAATCCTGAGACTCAAATGTGTTGTTTGGACAGGCTATATCTACTTTGGTAAGGATTTCTTCACCTCAGAAGGGATAGTCTCATTAACTTTTATTTGAATGATGCAATTTTTGCAGGAGGCAAGATTCCCTCAACTGAGGTCGTTGACATTAGAACAGCGAACAAAGCTGAAAGCCAGTTTTGTTCACTTCGATGATCCTAGTTTCTGTGAATGGATGCGAAGTTTGAAAGTGGTGCCACCACAACCAAGTTGATGATGGAGACCACCTAAAGGGTCTTGGGCGCTGCATGTTCCAACTCGTTCGTTATTCTTTGTTAAGTTGGTGAAGCCAAGTTTGTTTGCATGATTTGGGTAACACAATGAGATCTTGCAGATGTCCCCCGAGACTCTCTCCTCAGTGCCTCCTCCCATTCATTTTGTTCACTTTAAACGTCCAAAAAATTGCAAGGTGCAAAAAAAGCTTTTTTTTTGGCGGGGGGGGTGAGGGGAGGGATGACTGTGACACAAATTTTCACAATTTTCGGATGTTACCATAGAGCAATAAAAGGATTTCTCGTTATTTATATTTATACCATTTGTTGGCTGCCAAGTTTTTTATTCAATCTCTTTCTTTAGTCTCTCATTCCTAGTGCCTGCTTGTTTTAGGTTTTGTACACTCGATTTTAATTTTAACTACTCAACATGATTGAGATGCGTTTAAACTATTGAACATGATTGAGATGCGTGTCAGAATTAGTTTTAGTTACAAGTTTTACATTGAAATGTGAGTCTGCGTGTGGAGAATTGATTTTGGAAACTGATAAGATAGGTACTTGTAGCATGTTGGGAAATTCATTGTAAATGGAAGAATCATGTTTGGGATGTGAAAGTTATAACTATTAGTTTTTGAAAATCACATCGGAAATGTGGAAAGTTACATCTAAATCATGAAATCAAACATGTAATTAGTCTGTTAGAGGATGTTTAGAAAATTTATTTGGTTTATAAATAACTTTTTGATTGAAAATTTATAAAAATAAGTATGAGGTTGTTGTTGTGTTATGATAGGCAGGTGATGCAATGATGACAAAAGTTTTATTTCTATTAGGGGAGATTATGTGACACCTAGTGATTCAATTGAAGATCAATTATTAACTATAACATTTTTCTTATTATTTTTATTGACGTTTGGTAGATGAAAAGTTTTGATTTTTTAAAGAATTTTAAAATGGAAAATTATGATTCTAATGTTTAGTGTGTAATTAATAAAAAAATAATTGTCAGAAAATTGTGATTCTTAAGAATAAATTTTAACTTATTTTCTCACAAAAACATTTCAAAGAAAAGAAATAGGTAGAAATTCAAATTTTGTGAGTGGATGAAAAGTTTTATTTACATATTTTACATGAATTTTTAATTTCTAAGAAATATAATAAGAATAATCAATCTTATTTTATACATTTTCGGGAATCATGTTTCTCAGTGTTTTTGTCCCAACCAAACATTTTCTAAATGTTTTTCTAAGTGTTCTCATTTAATAAGAAGTTAAAAATAGAAGAGTTATCTTAATTAGTGTTTTAAGAATATTGCTTAAAGATGATCATAATTTGAAAATTATTTTAAAATGTATTTTTTATTTAAAAAAAACATTGTCCTCCATTGATGTTTTGGAAACTTGTTTTTCAAATTAGTTTTTTTAAAACTAAAGCAATTTTATGACGTTTTACTTTATTTATTTTTCCTAATCTTCTTCCTCTACTTTTTAGCAAGTCTTAATGTCTTTGACTCTTTGGCAATTCTCCCTGAGTTCTCTTTTTAGATTTCTATTGCGCCTTCAACTCTTCAACTCTTTTAAAGTTGCTCTCTATTAATTGGTTCTGTGATAGCCTTTCTGTCCATGATAATGAGTGCCGAAAACAAGGTACCATTTGTATTTAGTACTTTGACCTCATAGATTTTGGAAAATCTTCTCGACTCCAACAAAAATGGTGCTTATCGTGACATTTTTTTTCATTAAATCGGTTCCACGACCCTCATAAGAACATTTAGGTAAGAGGATCAAATTTTGCGGCCAGAGTTTGAAACTTAAAAGTTATTAATTATATTCTTTTAGAAACAGAAAATCAATTCCGGAAATTTTTATACAATGGTTCAATGAATTTTTTTAGTCTTAGGATCAAGATAAAAAAAATCTATTGAAAATGGCTATTCTTCTTTTGTTGAAGACCTGAAGTAAATATAAAATGGTTTAATTACACATTTTCTAGAAATTGACTTGGTGAAATCCCATCCGTTAGTTTAAAAGAAATACTAACAACAATTTTTTCGACATATTCATACATTTTTATTATTAACCAAATATTTTTGAAAATTATAAAATTATGTAAATTTCACTTTGCAGTAAAAATAAAAAATGTAAGTTTCACTCTTGTTTAATGAGCCTTACTATTAATTCTTTGCAAACCGGGTTTTAAAAAATCATCCTTACAAAACTGCCACCAATGTGTTCAAGAATGATAAGAAAGTAGTAATAATAGTAGTAAGAACACTATCTTACGGATACATTTTTCATTATTATTATTATATTTATAACGCAAAATATTATCGAAGGTAAGATAAAACACAATAAAATCCCACTGATACATATTTTTTCTATAATTAAATCTAAATCCTAATCCTAAGAATATAAAATTGAAATAATATCGGATAATTTTCTGCATTTATACATCCATAGTTTTTACTATATTACTTTGAATAATTTCCTGCATTGTTTTCATATATTATGCAATTTGAAAGTGAATATATTAATTTTATGTTAAACACCCAACAAAACTTTTTTTTTTTTGGGGGGGGGGGGGTATTTTCATTTTCAGTATATCTAAACATAATTATTTTTAAGATATGAAACATTAAACTATTTACTTTTTTAAAAATTAAACTATTAAGTTTAAAATCAGTTTTGGCATTAATTTTCCGCCTCATTCCGCTATATTATTTCAACAGTGTGGTATTGAGATTTTTTTATAAGTAATATAATAAAATATGATTACTTAATAACAAAAATAAAATAATAGATAAAATGAAGAAATACAAAAAGGCAAAATTTACTCCACTTCACTCGTCGCAATAAAAAGTAATACGTTATTTATGGTGGGTTTGGAAGAAAGACAAAAAAGTAGAAAAGAAAGAAGATAGATAACAATGTATTTTACATTATTTAAGTTCTTTTTTCTTCTCCATTCAAATTTTAAAATTTTCTCTTTTTTCCTTCAATTTTTTTCCCTTCAATCGAAACCGAAAGTTACATTGAGAATTAGTAACCGAAGGAAGCTGCAGAGTATAGTAAAAAAAAAAAAGAAGAGCAGTGTAAGAAATTAGAAAGGGCGAACGGCGCACTTTATCTGAAAGCAAAAACCCTACTTAGGGTCAACCGTGACGCCACAATCGCTCTTGCGCGTCTCAATCGCCTTCGACATCTTTGCAACGGGTAGCACGCACCTTCCATTTCAAACGCTAGCCTAGATGGTTCTCTGCTTCAGTTTCTAATCGGTAACAATTCTCTTTTGGCTATTGCAGGATCAGGTGCTCCTCGTCCTTCACGATGGCGGGAACAGAAGCAAAAAAAACTGAATCCAAAAAACCTGCCGCTAAGCAATCCGGTAATTCGCATTACTCTTTTTCTTTCATGTTCGTTTGCGTTTCGCTTTTCTATATGTTCGTTCTTCTAACGGCGACCGAACGAAGCCTTGCAGGTGCGAAGAAGAAGGAGGTGAAGAAGGAGACTGGCTTAGGTCTCACGCATCGGAAGGCGGAGAACTTCGGAGAGTGGTATTCCGAGGTATTCTGATCCGTTTAATGGCTTATGCTTGTCGTTTTGACCTGATCTGTGTTCGTTCAAAGTTGCTCCTTCATCCTGATCTGATATTGTTTCACTGTGTGACAATTTCAGTAGTGTTTGTGTCTTGGTTGACTTTGGATTTGGATTAATTTGGCAGGTTGTTGTTAATGCGGAAATGATTGAGTACTATGATATTTCCGGTTGCTATATTCTGAGGCCTTGGTCAATGGCAATATGGGAGATCATGCAAGTGAGTTTCTTCTTTTTTAGATAAATGAATAAGTGGATGGGTTTGTGTATAGTGTACTTGTTTTATACTAGAGCTTCATTCAATGCATGAGTGCTATATTGCAAGAACATGAATACAGAATTGCAGATTCATTTCTTTTAAATATTTACATAGGTCAGAGTTGCTTATTCGAAAACAATGTGCAGGAGTTTTTCGATCCAGAAATAAAGAAAATGAAAATCAAAAACTGCTACTTCCCATTGTTTGTATCTCCTGGAGTTCTGCAAAAGGAGAAGGACCACGTGGAGGGTTTTGCTCCTGAGGTGAGAGTTTGTGAATCTGTTGAGCCATGTAATGTTGACTGTTCAGTAAGTTGGTTTAAGGTTTTTTTTTTTTTTTTTTTTTAATTAAGGAATATTCTCCGGGAATATCCTGTAGATTGGTTTGGTTGTAAAGATTTGGAGATTGTTGCATGCTTAAATCAATTATTTGTTCAATGGTCTAGGGTTTTCCTGATCAGGGACATGCTATGCTGTATTGTGATGTACAAAAACAAAATAGTTTAGCAACATTTGTTTCATTTAGCTAATGGCAGTTTTATGTCTTGGAATGGTTATTTTTTGTGATTTGCAGTTTCTTTCCAGAAGGACATTTTATTTTGAAAAGATTAGTACTTGTCTGATTGTCTTACTTTCCATCAGGTTGCTTGGGTGACGAAGTCTGGGGAATCTGAATTAGAAATTCCTATTGCTATTCGTCCTACTAGTGAAACAGTCATGTATCCCTACTACTCTAAGTGGATAAGGGGACATCGTGACTTGCCTTTGAAACTTAATCAGTGGTGCAATGTTGTTAGATGGGAGTTCAGCAACCCCACTCCATTCATCAGGTAGTGAGTAGTTTTTTTTTTTCTTCACCTTGTTTTCCTTTGGCCATGTTATATAAGGATTAGTAGGCTGGTGTTTATACAATGAACAATTTCAAACTTAAATAAGAGGCTTCAAATTATGGAATATTCAGCCTTTGTATGTATATCTCTTACATTATGCCTTCTCCTCGTTTTATTTATGATTGGATGTTTCTCCAGTGGTGATTGTAGCAAATAGGTCATAGCGAAGCAGGCTTTTATTTCTTTTTCTCTTTTGACCTTAAATTTGCAAGAAATAATAATTGTTACATGTTAAATATCTTATCGATATAAAGAGGGTAGCCTTGGCCTTGTGATCTAGAGGTCATGCGTTCATGTCCTGGTAACAGCCTCTCTGCTTGCAGGGGTAAGACTAAAAAAATCTACCCCCCTAGACTGTATCAGGTGGGATCCTAATGCACTAGGTTTCTCTTAAGAAATATCTGATTATTAATATGGTTTTGGAAACTGTTGCTGTTATGTAAACTAAGGTATCTCATGGAACTTTGTCTAGTCCATTGTGTGGTGCTTATAGAAGTTTTGATTTCAGGAGTCGTGAGTTTCTTTGGCAAGAAGGCCACACTGCTTTTGCAACAAAGGAGGAAGCAGATGCAGAGGTATTGCATCAAATAGTTATTTTAGGAATTTGTCTTTCTGAATCAGTTCAGTTGTATAAGCTGCCTTGATTTCGTCATCTTCTGTCTTTGCATGCTTAATGAAGAGTTGTCAAGGCCCTTCTCTCATCTTGTGCTTTATGAACGATTCTTTTTCTCAAAGGAAAAATATATAATGTGTCACTATCTTCCCTTTCTTGGGGTTCTGTAGTACTTAAGTTAGTTATGATCTTCCCTTTTGCTTTAGGAATATACTATCTGCATGTTACTTTGTATTTTCCTTCCATCCAAGCAGGCTGATGTCCCATCTTTTGGAAATTTGTTTTCAAAATATTCTAAACTATACTGCTTCAGGTTCTTGAGATTCTGGAATTATATAGGCGTATATACGAAGAGTATTTGGCAGTTCCTGTCATAAAGGGTAAGAAAAGTGAGCTTGAGAAGTTTGCTGGTGGACTCTACACTACCAGTGTTGAGGTATATGTCTGACATTCTTGCATAAACACTGTTATGTTATTTTAATGGTGTAAGCTGCTTATAAAATTTTGATGTTCAATTTTGCTAGGCGTTTATCCCAAACACTGGTCGTGGTATCCAAGGTGCAACTTCTCATTGTTTGGGCCAAAATTTTGCTAAAATGTTTGAGATAAACTTTGAAAATGAAAAGGGAGAGAAAGCAATGGTCTGGCAGAATTCATGGGCCTATAGTACTCGAACTGTAAGCTTTAATTTCTTGAATATACATTCATTGGAGGATTCCTCTACATCATATTGCATTTATATTTGTTTTTTTAACAGATTGGGGTCATGGTGATGGTTCATGGTGATGACAAGGGATTGGTACTACCTCCGAAAGTAGCATCAGTACAAGTTATTGTGATTCCTGTGCCTTACAAAGATGCCGATACTCAAGGAATCTTTGATGCCTGTTCTGCAACTGTGAATACATTGAATGAAGCAGGTATTCGCGCTGAGTCAGATTCTAGAGATAATTATTCTCCTGGATGGAAGTATTCCAACTGGGAAATGAAAGGTGTTCCTCTAAGAATTGAAATTGGGCCAAAGGATTTAGCAAATAAGCAGGTCATCAACTTTGCCAGTGTTGTATCAATTCTCATATTTGTCATTTTGCTTCCACACTTAGTTTTTCAGTGAACACCAAATAAATCTCTTTGGGTTTTGCATAGGTTCGTGCTGTTCGACGTGATAATGGAGCAAAGATAGACATTGCTAGTGCTGATTTGGTTGTGGAAATAAAAAAGTTGCTCGATACTATTCAACAGAACCTGTTTGATGTTGCAAAACAAAAACGAGATGAATGCATTCAGATCATACACACTTGGGATGAATTTGTGCAAGCTTTGAACCAAAGAAAAATGATCTTAGCTCCTTGGTGTGACGAGGAGGTATAAATTGTGTGTTTTCTTTCAAATATAATGTGCCTGATGTCTTGATATGTTTTGATTTTTAACGAACTTCCTTATTTGTGTTTTTGAGGACGAGCCCTGACACAACGGTAAAGTTGTGTCTGGGTAGCTTGTTGGTTATGGATTCGAATCCGGAAATAACATTTTTGCATATGCAAGAGTAAGGTTGCGTACAATATCCTCCCCTTACCTGCGCAAAGTGTGGAGCCTCCGGGCAATAGGGGATGTAGTTTTTTTTTTTAGTTTTTTATAGTTGTGCATAAGAATATATCCAAACTATTTCAAAACTTCGAGTCTGTTGACTCCTATATAGGTCTTTTGTCATTGCAAGGTTAATGAAATACAATGCATTTGACTGGGCCAATCCTGATGAGTATACATTTTATAATTTCCTTCTAGCTTGCACTTCATTAGCTATTAAGAATACCATAAAATCCAAATAGAACTGAATTGGTCGTGTTATCAATTATTTCCTCTTGAAAACAAGGTGTTTATTTGATACTTTAGAAACTCCATCGTGTAATGTGTGTATATATATATATATATATATATATATATATTTTTTATCATGGGACATTACATAGCTGTAGTTTTTGGTCTATAATGCTTCAGGAGGTTGAGGCTGATGTCAAAGCGAGGACAAAGGGTGAGATGGGAGCAGCTAAGACTCTTTGCAGCCCCTTTGATCAGCCAGAACTCCCAGAAGGTATAATCCTTTTGCATATTTAGGTGTTATTATTTTTTATGCAATAAAGCTTTAAAATCTATATGCAGCCTTTGCTTCTGTATGAACTTGCTATCTACTAATGTTTTTCCCCTTTAATGAATAACATCATTAATATTTGTTGCTTATTGATTGTGGTTGGTTTACAGGCACCAAGTGCTTTGCATCAGGAAAGCCTGCAACAAAGTGGACATACTGGGGAAGAAGTTACTAGGGTACTGGCTGTTGATTGTGGTATTTTCTGGAATTAATCTGGTTTTTAATGGTACCTTGTACGAATTTGTGGATCACACAGATATTAGTTTTCTTCTATTGGGAATATTTTTCAACTTGATAGTTTTACTTTGATTTTTATATGGTGCAATATTTATTTTGGATTAAAAGATGAGTATTACATTTGTTGCCGTCCAATTATTGTTGGGGAGCGTATTGAACTCTTGGTTGTGATGATCCAAAATTTAGCATAAAATTTCACTCAATTGAACACGACATCATTACTGGAAGTGAAAATTGATTGTACAATCAAATGTAGTTTGTATATAATATAATATGGAGGAAGAAGGTCTAACCAATGTTAAGCTTTTAAATGATTTTTAATTAACACTTCTATCCTTAAGTATGAAAGACATCCGCCACATTGTGCAACGGATCGTTTTGAGAGATGAGGTAGGTTTATGACGAAGGAACCACTTGACATTTTATCCGTTCACCTATAAATATTTCATGACAATCCTAGCCAAACACATTCATATATCAATATTGTCACTCTGCCAAATTCTGACTTATGCGTCAGAGTCTCTGTAGGTATGCCTCCCTCTACTCTGTTGCGTGAAGAAGAATCTCATTGAGACGAAAGAAGCTCCGACATAGTCTATTATAGTTGTACCTATAGAAATTTGTTTAAAGCAAGACCCGTTATTCAATATAATTAAACAATAGTATCTCAAATTCTTTCAACTCTTCGAAGAGGGTAACAAACCCATCATATTACAATTTGATTTCGAAACACACTTAGTAGATAGATGGGTTCCTTAAACATGTACATTGTTGGAGGTTTGATTCTTGATCTTATAAATGGGAAAACTTTGTTGAGAGAGACAAAATTTACTTTGATGAAAGCCTTGGAACGAATGAGAAGTGCAAAATAAAAAAAATAGTCTCAAAAATCAAATGGTTTCAACCTAAAGGTCTGAATTATCTCAACTGTACTTTCATAAACATTTAATAAGTTTATTGTTGAAAAAATATAATCGGATTAAACGAATTGGTCCACAATCCTACAAATGAAACCAGTTTAATCAGGGATGACTACATAGGTTAAGCCTTGGGCCCACATTTATACGAGCTAATTCTTACCGAGTTCGTGTTTGAACATAATGCAGATTAAACAGCACAAATCCCAACCCATATACCTTACTCTACTGATCAAAACTAATGAATCTAGTATTCCTTAAAACCCAATGTCGGCAATTTCAACACAACAAGATCACCTATTTTAGATGAACCCCCTTTATTATTTCTATCCTACATCAATTGATAAATCCAAGCTAAAGTACAGCCTGCACAACGTAGGATATAGCTAGTGTCTCTTCAGGACTGAATAAAATGCAGGAAGAAAGCATTTATTACTTCTGTTATCAGAACGGTATGTCAAATGTAATGCCGATGCAACTTTTCATGTTCATTCCAGTTCTGTCAATTGGGGTTTGTGCATCAAGAATGAAGCTAGTTTTTTCATCATAGCTCGCAGTCTCGCACAGCCTGGTCGAATCAACTTCGTTCTGTTTCTGAAGATGAAGCCATGGGTCACCTCCTGGCTATACAGTGGCTTCAGGAGCTTGTTGTTTCCCATGTTATCATTGACATGGATTGCAAGATTGTTGTTGACAAGGTCAGGGTTTCCTTTGCAGATCATTCTGAGCTAGGTTCTATGATTAAGGAGTGTCGATCCCTCCTCTCTTACTTACCAAACTTTTCTGTTAGTTAAGTTTGTTCCAAGGCAAATTAATGCAGTAGCTCATTCCCTTGCAAGGGTTGCTGCATCTCCCACTAGTGTTTTTGATTATCATACCATTCCCTAATGTATTGACTCTTCTTATCAATGATATGAGTTAAGTTTTGTTCTCTCAAAAAAAAAAAAAAAACGACGTAATATGGGTTCAGAAAATTTGCTGGTGTTCCATCGTGTTTGTTGGGCGTTGGGTGCATTCCCTTGGTTAGGAATATTAAAAACCACTGTTGGTTATTTTTAGTAAGGGGGGAGAAGGGTATATACTTGGTTCGCTACGTATTTATGTATGAATTTTATTTGTTGGTTGTTATTCTCTTTTGGTCTTTACATTGAGGAAAAACAAGGACTGTAATTTCAATGTTCTGTCGGGCTTCATGATATGGTTGAGTATATTTATCTTTTTTGTGTTGTGAACATTTATTTTCACACCTGAATTTGCATTGAGCTCGTCCTCACCGCATAGGTGTCAGGAAAACGTGCTGAAATTAAAGGGATGGGGTCCAATAAAAGTAGGCTTCCATTTTTGTCAAATCATTGTATGATTGTATGTCAACATTTAACCATTTTCTAATCTTAATCCTCACAGTTATTAATTCTACTACTAAATCTTGTGCCATGCGCAATTTTTTAGATTTACAATATGGATTCAAAATTCTTATATATCATGTTATTAAATAGATCTATCTCAATTAATTGAACAAAAATATTAATTATTGTAAATCTATGATATTATCTTCTATTTCTAAAAAATTCTTTTCACGTTGGTTAGATATATCAAAATTCATAAAATTGTTAAATTAACAGTAAAATAATGAATGACAAGAAGGTGATATACTTCAAGGCACCTGCATCTGCCAATTCCAACTACCCCACATTGATTCAACTAAGCGTTAAGATGGGCTAATTAATATTTAAGATTTACTAACTAATTCTTACCGTGAAGTATGGGTTAGATTTAAAATTTTCATTGGGTCGTAATTTTTTTTTTGAAATTATCATCAGGATCGTATAATCGTACTTATGCTGTTATGCATAGATTCAATTAAATTTTGAGATTAAACGTATTTAAAATTAAAAGTATGTAAAGGGAAAAAATAAAGATATATACTACTCTTAATTTAAGAATTCAATTAGAATGCATGAGTTCGTAATTTTTTTTATCCTATGTAATTACATATTGTCATGTACCAGATAAGGTTTTCTATCTAGAAGGTTAATAATCTTTTGGTTTCACGGAGACTTACTTTGATTCAATCGGTCCTCCAAGCAATGTTTATTTAAAGTATGTTTGGATTGATGATGATAAAATTGATTTTGAATGAATGAAATTGATTTTACATAATTAATTATTGTAGAATTGATTTTGCATAGAAATAAAAACTACTCCTACTTACTTCAACTCTACCATAAATTTTATAGTGTAATTATTCTTATCATGATTTAAAAATTAATACAAAAGTGCAAAATTTAATCAAAATCAAAATTGACCTATCTCACCATGATCTATCATGATTCTGAATGCTATCTAAACACACACTTATTCTATTTCTATGCAGGTGACTTATCTTTAAGGAAAGTATGTGGTGCGGGTGCCTTAGACAAAAAAAAAAAAAAAAAAAACGCAGATAATTTTTGTGGGGTGAGCAAGAGAATTCTAGAGAATAACATTTGATTTTGTGGCAACAAGCTTGACAATTGAAGGTCTCTGGAGGTTTGGGATCAAGAAAAGCAAGAAATGTGAATGATGCCATGCTTACGAAGGATGCTTGGAAGAATTGACAATTAGGCCCTTGGATTTATGAGTCTCTATGGTTAGGTACGTCCAAGTACAAATGTGACTCAAATAATAAGCATTATCAAGCAAAGGAAAAATGCCTCGAACTTTTGGATTGACATGTAAAGTTTAGAATCATGTGGACAACCTTATTTGGCTGCAGGTTGGGAAGGGAATCGCATAAAGTTTTTGAAGGACACTTGAGTTCTTAGTATATGCATGCACCCTGCTAAACATAGCGACTGAAATTATTCCCAAAGAGCAACTTGACATGCTAAACAAATAGGATAGGAGCAATTCTCCCTCCATCAAACTCATTGGATGATGGTTTTCTAGCTTGGACTCATTCTAATGATGGCCAACTCATAATTACTACTCCTCTTCAAACCATTTTGGGACACATCATATCCCTTACCAAATAACTCTCATTTTTCATGCCATTTGAAAATGACAAGGTCCCTAGCGCCTAAAGACTTCAATAGCCAAAGATATTCTTCCTAATTTGTTTGAATCCAAAAGACATACAACCCAAGACAAAACCTACCCTTTGTGCCATAATCTAGTGGATAGTAGCATACATGTGCCTAGAGATTGCAGCTTAGCAAAACAAGGTCAAGGTTAATTGGGTTTGTATGCACTTCATTTTATTAAACCCTCTCTTTTTCCATTGGAAGAAATATCATTGGCTTTATGCCAATATCAAGAAAATCCAGTGCTGGAGCACTTTTTTTGGGAGCCATCCTAGATTAAATATGGAACCAAAGAAACAAGCATGAAAGGGTCCCCGATCAATGAAACTAAAGTTTTGTATTCACGCTTATGAAAGCCAAATCGTCTAAACTTTTGCTTACCAACCTCATATTTTACATCAATGGTTGAAACCCCCCACGCCCTGAATGGATAAAATTAAACTCAAATGGTTCACTTCAGACTTGTCACCAAACCTCAGCTTGTGGGGGAGTTCTAAGGGACCACATGGGAGCATTCATGTTGAAGCTAACTCATGTTTTGAAGCCAAATGTGTGTGTTTCTTACAAAAAAAAAAACTCTCAGGTTGCCGTTCATATGCTCTTCTAGATGACGTGATAGGTTTCGTATTTTTTACTGACCTATCCAACTTATATATTCTCGATCTTACTAAGGAAAAAAGTCTCTCTTAAATAGAGTCAATTATTTAGAGAATTCAATCAATATATACTCTAAAAAAGTTTAATATCACCAAGTTACGACAAGTTATGGTATCAGAGTTGGTTGTGTTTTTTGAGAATGAACTTATGAGAAATAAGTCTTTTATGTTTTCTGTTGTTGTGTGTTATAGTGATAATGCCTCTATAATATTTCTACGTGGTTTGGAGTTTGACAATTGCCCCCGAATTCACAAAAAGAAGAAAATAGCCCTCAAATGCAAATGTTTTCAACCTAAATCTAACTTTGACAATACTACAATATATCTTCAAATTGAAATGCATATCGAATCGCATGTGATGGTTTCTTTTTCTTCATTAGCAAGTGTTGAGTAATACCGATGATTTCTTTACAAGTGATAAAAAAAAAAAACAATGTACCTCCACCGGCATATATAAATTATTCTAACGGTTTCATATGAATTAAAAAATTTAATTATTTTAGGGCCCATCCATTCGGGCTAATTTTAGTTTTAAGTTTTTTATTTTTTTAAAATTAAAACTAATTTTCAGTTTTTGTAGTTTCAATTTTTGTTTTCAAATTTTAGAAATATTGTCAAACTTATATTTTTGTTTTCAAATTTTCACTATGAAGCTATATATATATATATATATATGAAAAAAAATCAAATTATAATGTTACAACTTTGATAATTATTATATTATTTTTATAACTTAATATGAAATATAAAATGATATTTTTATTGATCCAATCGTTGAATTATCTACATAATATTAAAATCATTTGTGTTAAATTTTATCAAAATTAAACAACAACAACAAGAATATAATCAAATGATTCATATTTTAG